>OY293411.1:23070450-23670450 GCA_958502065.1 Chrysolina americana
CAATGCAAACAAAAATTCGTGAGATCCTGTTCCGCTATCGAATGACTCCCCTCGCAAATGGTTCAACACCTGCTGAGAATTATCTACATCGCAAAGTCCGCTGCGAATTGGATGCCCTTCGCCCAATGCATCATTCCAGAAACTCTCATCCTGACCGGTATGCTTGACAATTAAGCGTGGGAGACCAAGCTCGTTACTTCCAGAGAAATCAAAATACTTGGAAACTCGGAAGTGTTGTCAAAAAGTTGGGAAAACTTCACTACCTGATTCGACTTGATGATATATTCCTACTGGTGTTTTCAAAAGACATATCAATCTACTCTATCGTGCAGATATCCCTCGAAAGTCTGTTACTTTCAATGAGAATCTGGATAATTCTGAAGAAAAACTTTCGCCTTCAAGACAAAACTGGGTTCCCAATGATTTTGAATTCCAAAGCCAACATCATCCCAGAGTAGTCATTCACAATCAGCCTGAACTTCAACTATTCCATGAACCACCTCAACCTGACATTCCAGTCATACACGATCATCCTGAACTTCAACTACTTCAAGAACCACCTCAACCTGAATTTCGACGATCTGAAAGAATTCGAAATGCACCGAAGTATCTTCGAGATTACATGACCACTTAAGAGAACTTCAGATCATCCATTTAATGACTTGAGCTGTTATGTTTTTTTTTCGTTTTGTTTTTGTTCAACATATCCAAATTTAATCATTTTAATAGTTATTCCTGATTGTATTCATTCAAGCGTGGGAGAATTGTTGTAACTTATGGCCTTTTGCCTTTTTGTTCAGTTCAGTCAAGTGGTAGTTTTTAGTTTTTAGTTTTGTCAGTTAACGTCAATGAATAGAAGTGAGATGTCAAACTATTCTTTTTCCGAAATATTAAACATTATTTCAATGAGTACATAATTCAATCCCCTGTCAGCCACAACAGTTGACGAGTCTGAAAGGAACTTTTTCCGTACTTGTTAAAATAATACTAACTATTTCTTATAAGCGTGCTTGATTCACCCTATACCCGCAAGCAATTTAGGTTTAGAGGTGTCATTTTTCCGCACTAGTGCTGGTAAAATTTTTCCCGCACGCGAAAGTTTTTCCAAGAAAGAGTTTAATTCGCTTGTAGAAAAAATATTGATCCTAACTCATACGGAAAGGTACTCTCCCGCACTCGACTGCTTACCCGAACTCCGCTTTGCGTCGTTCGGGTAACGGCAGTCGCATGCAGGAAAGGTACTCTTTCCGTACTTGTTAGGATAATAACTATATCCTCGGCAAATTTATATCATTTCATAAATCCAGTGGTACATTTGAACACTGGGTATTTCACTAGAAGTTTTGATTCTCATGTTTTTGACATACCTATATGAATATTTGGAACATTTGGTTTGAATTATTCAAAATAGAAACGTAGAAAACTGTACAAACCAAAACTACATCAATTTCCCTCAGGATGAGTGAAATTGTGGTATTTTTGTATATAGTATTAGGGAACCTTTCTACGAAATGAAAATTGTTCTTGAATACTCATCAGAAACCAGTCATAAAATAAAGAACTGATGATTATTTTTGGTTTTCAAAAAACAGATTAGTTCGACATGAAACGTTATATCAAAACTACATCAATTTCCCTCAGGATGAGTGAAATTGTGGTATTTTTGTATATAGTATTAGGGAACTTTTCTACGAAATGAAAATTGTTCTTGAATACTCATCAGCAACCAGTCATAAAATAAAGAACTGATGATTATTTTTGGTTTTCAAAAAACAGATTAGTTCGACGTGAAACGTTATATAATTTAGATGATGATAATTGAAAAGGAACCAAGCGACTTTGAACATATTCTATGAACGGTATCGTAATGTTGGGAATTTTTCTATAATAGGAAACTGCGTCTTCCTTCAAAGTCGCTTGGATCATTAGTAAATTGATGTGGCCAGAATTCTAGAAAGTGCTCAATACTTTCACACACAATAAATAAATGTTAAACCGTCGGTTGGAACCTTTGTCTCAGTTTTTGCAATTTGCCGCTTGGTTCCTTTACAATTATCATCATCCGTTTATAATCACAACATCAGTCTGAATGCATTGACAACAGCAAACACCCCGGAATACTATGCCAATCTCCCTTGTGGATCGAACTCGTTGACGTCATCTTTCAAACAAATGTCAAAATTCTTGTTGAAGCAACATTTTCAGTAAATCGGAAATATTCTGAAATGAAGCAAAAATTTTAGTATGGAAAATATCAAGGATGAGTTACAGTTTTACTCCAAATTCACCAGGCCACTTATTTTCAATTTACCAGATGCGAAAGGTAGGTCAACTCCACATTAATATTTGATACATTAAAATGGATCATTGCAACATAATATAGGCTTATGTAATTGATGTAAGATAGTGTTGGAGTCAATGTAATTGACACTGTACATACAACTGCCGTTCTTAGCAAAAATGCCGGATCTGCTATCTTGCTTATAATTCTGTAAATCTGACCTTCATACGAAGGAAATTCTCAAACTTTTGTACATTCGGCAAAATGATTTGTTAACTTTGGCTATGAACCGGGAGTATACATCATTTTTGCTTGGTAAAAAGCAAAATTCATAGGTTTTCAAATCTACAGAATCCAATATCTCAATATTCGCCAATTTCGCTAAGGACGGCAGACTACGTGTACGTCTACAGTCTCTATGTCAATCTTGTAGTATGCAAGCCATCGTACAAAATCTGATAAGTGAAAACCAGCAAGTTGTAACTTTGTATACTGTTTAAGTGTGACAAGTCTGACAAGATGTCGCAGAGAGGAAACCTTGAAAGTGGAAAGTTTTCCTTTGTCGCCAAATCGACATCTTTGGAGCGTCGGACTTCTGCCATTGAAAATCTCATTAAATTTTTGTATTCTCCTAGAAAAATCAGTCAAAAGAGTTCGGTACTTCTAAGTTGTCCCCCACTCTAAACTTGTCGATATCACTACTTAGATTGGTGACAGGCAGCAATCTGATTTTTGTAGGAAGATACAAAAATTTAATGAGATTTTCAATGGCACCATTGTCCGACAAAATTAATAAGGGTCTTCAACAGTCCGACGCTCCAAAGATGTCGATTTGGCGACAGAGGAACACTTACCACTTTCAAGGTTTCCTCTCTGCGACATCTTGTCAGACTCGTCACAATTAAACAGTATACAAAGTTACAACTTGCTGGTTATCACTTCAGATTTTGTACGATGGCTTGCGTACTATTAATAATGCATGCAACTTTTGAGCAATATCAAGTTTCATCAATAATGTGCACTTTGCCTTGTCTGTATACGATTTACTTCATCACCACTGTTCACAATTTTGTATACAAAAATGCTTCTATAATAAATCATAGTTCCATGTGTGGTAAAACATTAACATGATACTAGTTACAGGTAAGTTTATTGGGCTCCGCCTCAAAATGAAAAACAAAGTGACTTAACTCACGTAGTTTGAGTCAGTACTAGTTGTTACGTAATTTTTGTGCGTTAACAGAAAAAAAATGAGGTGCGCAGACATGCAACAGTAGAGTCGTGAGTAGGTGTGAAAAAAAGTGTATTAACTAGGGCGCCAAGTGATTTGGATGAAGCTCACCCCAACCAAAGAATCTAAGCCATGAATGAAATCACTAAATGACCTCTTACCACAATAATTACAATGCTTGGATGATGAAATCGAAACAAACATTTGCGTGACTAATTTATTATAACAAAAAATCTGAAACGGAACGTAACCCTGCCTTATCTGATCGTTTAAAATACTGTCGTGTTGATCGTCTGACTCTCCTGCTGTTCTGGTGAGAAATGAGCTCCCTGTAGGAAGTAAGCATGTAGCCTAGTTTCACAAAGAAGCACACTCTTGTTTTCCAGGCTTATGAAGGAAAGCCCCTTTTTGATTCATCACCCTTTTTCCCACGTTGTGTTTTTTTCTGGTTCTTTTAGGATACAAAGTTCTGGACAACTGAAGAGAAATGAAAAGCGGAAAAAGTATAAATTTTATATTACAACTTCTGGAAATACATTATCAATTTTTGTCATCGAATTTTAAGTATTATATTTCCAATAACTTCATCTGAGATTAGAATTTTAAACTATCGAATTCTGAAAAGCAAACTCTAACTTGAGAAAATATCTGAGAGCTAGTAAACTGAATAAGTACAACATCTCCAATGTGTAAAGGTCTGAATGGTTATAAATGGGCATCAAGTACATCCAAATTCTCACAACCATGGAGTTGGCCAGGTTTAAAAATCTTTTTGGGTGCACGCCATCTGTAACCAACCCGATACCGTCCACCCCATCCTTTTGACTTATTGTGCACTGCAAAATGTGAGTGAATTCTGTTCATACTTCATTTTAATTTTCAAATTGTGAGGGAGGATCCATATCTATATATGAGAGTAACATTGCAGTAAACTTAAACATACTTAGTTCAACCATCTCACAATTTAGCGGCAGATAGGAAAAACAACCCGAATAATATTTCATTGCAATAAGGCTTTTCAAGACCTTACACCCTGGAGACAAAAATATCAAATAAATCTTTTTGAATTTGTGATGTAGATATTTTCCCATTTATAAAACTCTGAATTAATTTAATGATTTTAAAATTCTGAGAGAAGTAATGAGGGATAGTGAATGATTTCGGTTCTGGATCATCTGGATGCTTGGTTGCAAGTCTGATCTCTGAACCTGTGCACTGTGCAGCCTCTTGATCTAGAAGTAATTCTCCCGATCATGTTGGTACCATTTAGGTTCAGGTTCAACCCTAGTTGTGGTCTGCTTGAAGGTCTCAGACGAACTGCCTTCTCCTGGATTTCGGCCTGGTATTTATAGTAAAAAATGTTTTCCATAACTACCTCTCAGATGTATGGAATTCAATGTCTTTTGCCTGAAAATGGAATCCTGCTTTGCATCTATGTGAATCCTGAATCTGAAACTCATAGAAAAAGGTGCGATAACTGATCTTTCCTTTAGTACAGCACCTTCACCAGCGGGAAGCCTCCTTCATTCACAAAGCCACCATGAAAGTTGGAAAACTCCGTTTGTTGACATGCGACGCTTGGGACAAGTCTTTGGAAAAATCCCTTTTGTACCCCCTTTTGTCCTGAACAGTGATTGATTATAGTGCCAGTTTATTAAGAAAAGATTCTACTACGACTACAGAAGTGTAATCTGTGTACTAAGTTCATCACTGTTGCCCTAGGTGTCCATAAAGTCAAACTTTCGAATCACCAGTTACAAAGTAATAAAATTCTCCTTCTAGTTCTCTAAAGAGAATCTGTTTAATGCCTAGAAAGTGATATAGACATCCAGGGTGTGGATTCTATCCCGTGGATGTGTAACGTATAGCGTTCTATCCCTTATCGGGACATATTTATCTGCAATAGGACTTGGAAGTCTGCTGAGTCATCTTCAGTGCAGGAACGGTTGGTGTACACTTTACCTACTTTTTTAGTACTTCCTGTATAGTTGAAATCCCAGAATTATATTAAACAACCAACATCCCGGGGCACACTATCTCAAATCATTAGTGAATATACAGTGCGGCTTTTAATAGCCCCTGTTAACTTTTGAACGGTTTGACGTACAAAAAAAAAACCGTTTGGATGGTTTCACCGATACTACTTTTTGAAATAAAACATATTGTGATTGCTCGATAGATGGCGCGAGGAGGGGCACATTAACTAAACAAATTTAAATGGCATGGGGGGTCATGCGTCACATCGTTGAAAAGATAATTCAATTTCTTTCTAGGTTGTCACTATTGTTAACTTATCAATGTTGCGTCGTTTTCAATGGTCACCCGAATAATCCTGAATATCTTGAAATCCCTGGTCACATTCAAGGAAATGAAAAATGGTACTTCTCCTTTTCCTGATATGATCATCTGTATCTTACTCTGATTATAGTTTTGCCTATAATTTGATAATTTTAGATTTATGCCTTAAGAACAACTTCTGGAATAGCCAGACTTATATAATATTTGCATGGGAAGGAGATTCTTATTAATTAGGTGTCAATATTATCAACACTTGATTTATGAGAATCTCACCTTTAAAGCAGAACTCCCGGTGTTTTCAGAGACGTTCAATAAATCGAGTTTAACCACCCTAAATTATATCCATCAAATGCTCAAAAAGACGATCAAAATCAACAAGAACTCATAATACAACCAATATGATCGTCTATATAAGTGATGTGGAAACATATCTGTAGAAATTGAATCAGGAATATCCACAAGTCACTTTCGTTGTACGCATTCCACAAAATGAGAATATCCAGTCTAGATATCGACTAGCCAAGATCGGTGTTTTTGATTGCCGTATTTTTTCTCCATGCATTAGAAAAAGCGAAATGTTCGAAAAACATATATACCAGGTACACTGTTGAAATTCAGCAATATGAACATTGAAATTATTTAAAAATACTGAATAGAGTTTCATTGTTCTTTGTGTTTGACCTAGAGATGACATTCGTTATTGCTGAGAAAGTTTGCATACGTGAAAATGAAGATCTTGGTTAAAAAATTACAAATGGTGTACAATCTAGTATTTCGCATACACCTGTTCAATAAAAACATTTTCGTTGGCAAATCTATAACAGAAAACAACTACCACCGTGATCCTTGGATCAGATCAGTAAGATTGAGGCAAAGCTTCTGAACGGAATATGTCGTGGTGCTCTACACCGGGCGACATATCGGTTTCACGGTTATTGCCAATCAGTGAATATATCTTATTTCCTAGAAAATTTGATATTTCTTTTTCATTTCAGATAGAGTCCGAGCAGCAGGATGGGTCAAGAAAATCAGAGAAGATCAAGCAGGCAACGAACGATTGAAAACAGATTATATCAAATTATTACTCTTTGCGTTACAACGCAAAAAATTGGTGGGTATTTTTGCTGACGATCCAGAGCATTATGAGAAACTGGAAGAATTTCCTCCTGACTTCGACGTAAGTACCTAACCAATATCAATGACATTCCTCGTGTTAGAAAAATTAAAGTAAGTAATAACTTTACTTGACTCGACCAACGAAGTATACAAACAATGGCCAATATTGACCATTAATTTTAAGAAATTAGAAAAAACATTTATATTGAAACCGTTGATATTAACATAAAAGATAAAATTAAATAGGCTACTTGCTTTGTTGAAGTTGAAAAAATGTTTTGCATAACAAACATTTTGTTATTGTATCTCATGGGGTGGGGTGTCAATAATATCTTCATATGTTGCAATACTTTACGCGCGCACTGTATGTGATCTCTCAGGCTTTTTTAAAAAGATCTTGAAAACCAATTTCATATACTTAAAGGGTGAACTAAGACCACTTACCAAACATCATGCGCTCTTCCCACCAAGTGAAATGAAAGAAAAACTTGGTGAAATTCAAATTTATGGATGTAGCCGCTACTACGTGGTATGAGTGAGTCATCATGCAATATGAGAAATAAAACTTCCTATGTTTTTGTACCAACTGTAACTGTAACACTAATGTAACTGCAGTTTCGACCTATTTGAACATTCTCAAACTACTACCAGTAGAGTGTCCTTGGTTGAAGTTATTTCGGTGAAAAAGTCTGAGAATAATGACTGGTATCTACTAAATTGAAGGAATGTTTAAAAGGTAGGTACAGTGGCCACGTTTATACATCAGTTTATACGCAGTGGTCATGATGGTAGAGCGCTAGTCTATCAATCCAAGGGACGTGAGTTCGATTCCCCGTATTGTCACTGGTCTCGTGCTAGGAATCGCACGTTAAAAGGTAAGACCTCGTTAATCCTTAGCTCGCACAAGTTTCGACTTCTGAGGGTTGTCGTTCGTAGGGGGATAACAGCTGGTTAACGGAAAAACAATTTTAAAACAATTTTAAATTTCGTGACAGACAATGATTTCACTTCACTTCTCTTGGTCATATCCATACCTATCCATTTCTCTAGCAACATAACATCGAATGGATAATGTTTTTGATCTATACTTGAATATCTAATTCAGATTGGCATAAAATATGGGATAGCAGAGTTGCAAACCTTTTTTTTAGTGGTATGCTGCCTAAATGATTATCAAACATAATAAATATCAACCAAACTGTTTACTGATTAAAAATGGTGTAAGTAGGCAGTAACTTATTCTGCTTGACCTGTAAGTACGTATTCAGTGAAGTGGGGTACGACAACTTAGCAATATCTATCGCTAAAAAGCACAAAATGAAAAAACTTAAAAAAAAAATTTATTGAATGCGCTTAAAAAAAGATAATAAACTTTGAAGCAGACTAAATCCATAATTTTCTTTCATTACAAAGTTTTATATGATAAGGCCGATTCAGATAAATGCGTGCCCATGCAGGGTTTTTGAAGCACGGGAGCTTTGAACGCCTTTAACTCACGTTTTTTCGACGAGAACATATTTTATTTGGTCCTGTCATATTATTTTCAATGCTGGAGTGATGCTATTTGAGTTTTTCAAATAATCCCGATGTATTTTTCACTGTTATTTTCATCTTATGTTGGGTGGATACGCATGTATCTGAATCGGCCGGCCTTAAAGGAAGTGAAAAATATATCAGGATTATTTGAAAAACTCAAATAATATTACTCCATCATTGACAAATATATTCTAGAACCAAATAAAAAATATGTTCTTATCATAGAAACGTAAGTAAAATGCATTCAAACCGCACGTCTTCTAAAAACCCTGCTTGGGCACGCATGTATCTGAATCGTACTTTACGAAAGCCTGCCGCTAGAATTAATTTTAACACAAGTAATTTCAAAGTCAATTTATAAGAAATACGTAGATGCTTCTAACGAAAAATTTTTATACTATAAAAAATATGTATCAAAATGATAATAATAATAAAAATAGGCCCTTCACGCCGAAAAATTAAGACAAGCTCACCAGTGAATCAAGGCGTGCTGTTCACCATCACTCTCTTGCTCTTGCAACACGAATACTGGTGGCTGCAAAAAAGACACTGGTGAGGCGGGCAAGAAGCACCGCAGAAAACATGAAGTTACGTGACAAACCTTCTTGCCTATTCCGAGAGCCTCTACGAGTTGTGGATAACCCGCTGCCTTCTGATCGGGCGGAAACCTTCTGGAAGAACATTTATGAGTTTTTGCAGCCACTCAACGTAGATACTCCAGCCTTAGCGCAGTTCGAAGCTTTCTGCAGAAGGCTTTGTCAACATAATCGCAATGAACTGCGCAATCTGATAACTCCGGAAGAAGTTCGACGGGCTTGAAGAACTTTTCCGTCCTAGGCGTTGATGGGCTAAATAACTATTGGTAGAAAAAAATTCCATGTACCCACCACCATCTAGCAAGAGTTTTTGACTCATGGCTTGAAGAGGAGCAACAGATTCCGGATTGGTTTGTCGAGGGGCAAACCGTGCTAATCTCAAAAAACAGAGATTGGTCTGATCCGAAGAACTATAGACAGATAACATGCTTAAACGCATCTGAACCTGCTGATCGACAGATGTATCACGGAGGACTCAGTGCAGGCATTTGATACAACATCGTATAAGCTCATCATGCATTCGCTCAGATGCCTTGCGGTACCCTATCAAATAGTGAGCTGCATTGAACAGCTGATGCCGCTCTGGAGGACTCGCTTCACCATAACATCTGGTCAAGTCAGAGTCCAAACAGAGCAGGTTGTCTTTAGAAGGCAATCCGTGTAGCCGATGAACTCGGTTTCGTATTCGACACTGAATGGACGAACACAAACTCTGTCACCGAGTTAAATACCGTTCAGCAAAAGGTCACGTCAAAGCTGCGGGGAGTTAGAGGCTCCTACAGCTACATAAGCATAAGCCAATGCATGGTATGGTGTCTTCTTCTTGGCTGCCAAGATGGTGTCTTCAACACCCTCGTCTATCATAGTCTCGTGATGGGTGCGTATAGAGGTCCCTGTCACTAGATGCAAAGCGTGTCGTCAGGCAGCTGAGACCATAGTGCATTTGTTGTCAGCTTGTTCAGCTGATGCGATCTCAGTCTATATCTACAGGCATAACGCTGCACTACGAGTGTTGTACTACCACCTACGACACTCGCACGGTATTGACGAAACACTGGTGTTGACTTATGCTTCGGGGGATATTGAGTCTGTTGTGTAGAATAAGAAGTTTCGAATCTATTGGAACTACTCATTCCCCTCCCTCAGGCAAATACAAGCCAATAAGCCTGATGTCCTACTCAACCATCAAAGTAGGATGCTTATCGTCATAGAGTTTTCGGCTCCTGGCGAAACGAACATCGTCCAAAAAGAGAAAAAAAAACGGACTGAATATCGAGATGTACTATTCGAACTACGCTGGCTTTACCCAAACTCACCCACGGACGTGGGGAGTGTTTATTGGGGTTAATGAAACACGGGTTGTATCAGGGCTCCGAAGACAGGGCCTGACTGGGAAAATCCTGTTGGAAAATTGATAATAATTGCCAAGTAGAAGTTTACATTCATACGGTGTTAGTGACATGCATTCAATTGACAATATATACGCAGTTTATTTTTGATCTTGCACTGGACATAAACAAAAATATTCTTCCAGTTAACTCAATAGGTTTGATTCACTCCAAAGTTTATTTATTTCCTTCCTTTTAGCTCATTTGAAAAAGTGTTTGTTTTAGGTTTTTTCTTCTTTATTCAAATCTTTTGTTAGATTATTACAAAAGTTGACTGAATTATTGAAAGTTTTTTTAAAACAGCTCAATAGCATGGCGAGAACTCTCATCCAAAAAGAACAATCTGAAAGAGTTGACAGGATTCGAAGGCAGCTGAGGGGACAAACTGGAGATTATCCGCCGTATACTACGGATTGCTCGTCAGATTTTCGTGAATATGCAGCAGCGCAGGACATACCAGGATTCGGGGTGCATTGCTACTACGCCTTTTCCAAAGAGCCCATCAATTTATGGCAACGAGCCGATAGAGGAATATACCCGAAAAGTAAGTATTGTAGTGAAAATACACTAAACTGATTTCGCTAATTTATTTAAAACTCTTCTTAAACAATTATTTGTCTGAAACATTGACTTCACTATTTCAATTTATTTTCACTGTCGGTGTCTGTCTGCAGACTCTCGAACTATATCTAACTGCAATTTTGCAACTCTGCCCGCCATCTCATGTCGAGCGTCTTATATACCGACAAGCAGATTCTATTTACAGTTCTCGAACTCTCGAGTCTATACGCGACTCATTTAGATGGCTCTCGAAGGTTCAATTTCATTCCTTAGCAAGTTATCGTTCCTTCTTGGACTTTATGAGACATCGTTGAATCGTTAGCTAGCGGATATACCTTGTTTACAAGCCGAGATCGATTAATTAGTTACAATAGATTTGATATCAATCAATGGAATTGACAATTAGTAAGTACCATAATAGATTTGTGTAAATTTCTGCAGTCTTCTTTGTATGAGTTTTTACTGATATAAAGATGTGTTGTATGGAACTGTAAGTTTTGGGTAATTGAAGAAGGGGCTGCGCTATTTGATCCTGGGAAAATTTCATCAGGGCATCTCACGACGATGCTGACAGAGAGATGCCGACAGAGAGATGCTTAGTCTGAACCATTGGCAAAATATTATATAGTTGTTTAAACAAAAAATTTACAGGGTGTCTCATCAATACGTGTTAGGATAAATGTTCAGAATGACCCAATGACGCCGCAGAAAAATAATCTACGGGGTATCTCACATTGGGGTATTTTGGAGAAATATATAAAATTAGCGATTGTGAAAGAGAGGGGAAGAGAAATTCTACAGGGTGACTGATTAACACGTGTTAAAAGAAATATCGAAATCAGCCCATTGTCATATTAGAAAAAAATCTACAGGGTGCCTTCCATTAACGTATATTAGAAAAAAATATACACTAGAAGAAATTGAATTCAACACTCTGTAGTTCAATTCATAAACTTGAATTACTCATCATATGAAGTCTGTGAAATAAAAGTATGACTTGTTTAATGAGAAATTGTGAATTTTGAATTGTTGCTAAGCTGATTGAAGATTCACGATTCCAGAACGGCATACCCTTTGCTGGTGTTTGTTAAAGACACCATCTTGGCAGGCCATTATGAATTCGTCGGTTTCCGACTTCAGCCCACTTAACTCGAGTATAGCAAATATCAGATAAGCCAAGGTCTTCAATGTTCTTGAAGAAGACCCCATGCATTGACTTGTTCTTATGTAGCTGTAGGAGCCTCTCACTTTCCGGAGCTATGATGTGGGCTTTCTGCTGAACGGATTCCAACTCGGTGATCAGAGTTTGGGTTTGTCCGTTCAGGGTCGAATACGAGACCGAGTTCATTGGCTGCACGGGTTGCTGCCTTGAAGAGAAATGCTCCAATCCTTGCTTTTTCATGATCCCATACCAAGCAGAGAAGGGGATGTGAACTACTGATGACTTTACAGGCTCCACCCAGTACCATTCTTTTATCTAGACATACCAAACTCAAAAGTTAACGGACTCCCCATTGTCTTGAGAAGTATAACCGTGGAAAAAACAATATAGGATGCAAGCTCCTATGAAGATGGATTATTTTGCGTGTTTCTATTTCGAGTTGTCGAGTAAAGTAGAATCGGAACGGCAAGCATATCAGTTACAGCAACTTTATCGGAACGGCAAGCATATCAGTTACAGCAACTTTGTTCTTTCCCGACAGTTCTGATGACCATATCTGTCGGAGTTTATGCTGATACTTGCCGCGGAGAGAGTTTTTTATAGTAGTTTCGGGTGTGATATGATGTAGGATGCTTCCGTCTACGAGCTGATTCTCTGTTTTTAGAGATTAGCACAGGCCCCTCGACAAATCAATCCGGAATCTGCTGCTCCCTCCCCATTTAGCCACGAGTTGAAAACTCTTGCTAGATGGTGGTGGGTACAAGGATTTTTTTTCCACCAATAGTTATTTAGCCCAATAGGTCCTGGATGACCCGTTGATCTTCTTCCGAAGTTATCGGATTGCGCAGTTCAATGAGCTCAGGCTCACGACGTTTCCTGCAGTAAGCTTCGAACTGCGCTAGGGCTTGAGTATCTACTTACGTTGAGTGGTAGCGGAAACTCATATATGTTTTTTCAGAAGGCTTCCAGCGGAATTTCATGTTTTCCGTGATGCTTCTCGTCCACGTCACTGGTGACTTTTTTATTTGTTGTCTCGCTTACATCTTGTGTACACGGCAGAGTTGATCTGCCATATGTCAGCCTTTTTTGAAAGGATATCGTGGATCTCTGCTTCCACCCATGCCAGTTGTTGTGGCTTCAGGGGTTTGTTGGTATGATGCGGGCCTCCTCTACAGCTAGACTAACACGTAGCATATCTATCATTTGTGCCACTTCGTCAACCGGCTGAGTAGGAGCTCTGACATAGCCTTGACCCCGAAGATGAGATACATAATCCCTCAGGTTTTTGGCGGAAAAAGCGGCATGCTGTGGGTGTATCTCACACCACAGAGCATGCATAGTTGCCATGTATCCTCTCCAGGCGGGCTCACTGCTCTCATCAGTCCACTCGAAAGGTCGGTTGTCGTTGCGGTCGTCGTTATGTGTCAATGCATCGTCCAGGACCCCACCACCTTGCTTTTGATCCCTATTTCGAGGTGGTCGGTTATGGGGGCCTCTTCCTCGTCTGTTCGGAGTAGTATGGTATACCGGGGTGCCTATTATTCCTTCCAGAGTGCCTCTTGGCTGCCTCTGGCAGTAAATGCGGTATGATGAACTAAGCCAACAATGTTTCCGCAAAATAGGAAAAACTGGTTGCAGTCTGTTTCAAGGACATAAAACCAAGAGGGTTCAGAAAACTAGGAATGCCTGACCGATCCGATCATCAGCTGGAAGTATCTTTCTAACAAAAAAAAAGCTGACAAATCAATCAGCGATATGGGGAAGGAAGAAGTTATCGAACTATCTGACAGCTCCTGATCTTCCCCAATTGTACTGGTGAAAAAGGAGATGGATCGACACGCCTTTGCGTAGACCATTATTAGATGAAAAATATCATGAATAAGAACATTTTATACTCTCTCCCGAAAATCGACGAGACCCTAAGCTATAAGGAATAAGGACCACTTTATTTTATTTAAATACTGCCCTGCTTTTATTAGAGAACGGTTAAGGCCAGGATTTAATAGTTATTTAAGTAACAAGGAATGTAAATACGTGTTAACATTCGAGGTGTGCGAGTACGAGCCGAGGCAAAGCCGAGGCTTGTCTCTTGCCGAGGATGTTAACAATCGATACATTCCGTGTCACTTATTACGTTTTTCCCGCTGCTTGTTGACATTTCTCAAAATTTGTCTGCATAGAAGTTTGTTTTCTTACCCTTCCTTCATAATAATTCGTTTCGCTATTTCATTCTGAGGTGCTTGTGAGCGTAACTAAGTTACCGAATAAATAGACAACAATAGTATTCAAAAAGTCTCATGACCTAAAAATTTATATAAATGAACCTGAAGGTATTACTTGTCAAAGTAATTATTACCGTAGGCAAGTAAATGACACTATTTACATTCCGTTGCCAAGATAAATTATTTTCACTTCCGGTGAAATCGTGGAGACGACATAACTCTTGACTGATAATTATATGATTTTTTTGACAAAATCGATATCGGAACCCCCTTTAGCCATTTTATCATTACAATAATTATTGTATCTTAGTATAAAATGAATTATGTAGAACGAGAAATCTGAGAAAATTTATAGGTTATGAATAACGAACACCTGATGTGTAAATAAGGGACGGACAGACAAAACTGCAATATCTGTTTTTAATCACAAAATAGTGTCAGTCACTATTAAAATAAAGTTGCTTTTAATACTGACTGGAGTTATTGCAATATCTCTCTATTGATATGTTCACTCAATTCTAAGGAAACTTTAATGTGATTGTAAAATTTGTCATAATTCGGAAAAGTATTTGAAATAACAATTAAAATGTTTGTGTCCCTTTACAATCACGATACGCAAATTTAAAAAAATTTCTTCAAGTATACTCGGCAAATATCCGTTTCTTCCTTTTCAATTTCCCATATCTTCTGTAAATTAGGAGTGAATTATTCTAATTCAATTAAGTGATCTGTATGTTTTTACAACCAATATTTAATTCGAATGTTATATACCATATGAAAAATTGCACTGAGAAATCGTCTTGCATTATAGAACTTATTATACAGTCTGTCCATAAAGGACTTCAACTTCGAAATTTTTTTTGGTCTAATGGTAGGTCATGAGCTACTTTAAGACAACAACAAAAATGCCTTGTGCCATTCAAAGACTTCTTTGAATGACAGGGGGTCCAAACAAAAATATTAATCCAAAGCAAAATGGCGGTACATAATGTTAGAGCTCTGCCTTATGAGGATCGTTTCGATGGCTATTAATGAGCTCTAGTAAAATCATCAAATCTTTTTTGATATCATTGAATGAAAGTTTTTTTCCTGAAAATTGTGAATGAGTGCCATCTTCAAATGAATTTTAAGTGACAAGGCAGGTGATTGTTTCATTGAATTTGAGCAAAATTTAGAAAATCATTCAGAATAAAGAACAATGTTTATTTTACAGAAATATCTCAGTAATTGAGAATGAACATCAAATCAAATGTTCGAAATGTTCGCCATTGACTTTGTGACACATGAAGTGACGATTCTGAAATTCGCTTCTTACATTTCCAAACATTTGTGGTGTAAGATTTCTGCATACGTCTCTTATGCGTCCCCCCTATTCATTTACCGTTCCTGGGACGGTTCTGTACAGTTGAGATTTGGGATATCCCCACAAGAATAGATCCGAAACGGTCAAATCACTCGAGCGAGCTGGTCATTCAATAGGACCCCTCCTACCGATCCATCTTACCGGAAAATGTTCAACTAAAAAGTTGGTTACTGGCCTGAAATAATGAGGAGAGGGTCCGTCTTGTTGAAAATTAATATTTTTTATGTTATTTCCAACCATTCAAATTATAATTGAAGGATATTATTATAACTGATTGTCCCGAATACCTGTATCGATATTATTATTATTATTTATTTTTCTTAATTATCTGCTTGATGATAATAAATCAATTTTACGTACAGAAAAATTGTGTTAAAGGGTACCTTCGAAGGTTTGATGATTTGTCTAGAACTTAAGTATCTAAAGGATCCTCAAATGTAGATACCGCCATTTCGTTTTGGATGAAAAAATTATTCGAAAATTCCAATCTGTCGAAAAGTTAACTGGGGGAGGAGTTACTTCAAGGACACACTGTATGTTATAGTGAATTTCGATTTGATGCATAGGGATCTCAGAAACCGTAGAAGCTACAGAGAGTGTTAAATGTAGATAAAGTTGCGAGCTCATTACTACGATGTTGAAAAATCTGAGCTAGCCCTCTCATTTTTAGAGAAAAAAAATTGATTTTTGTTTGTCACTAATATCTGCTTTAATACAATAGATTTCCAGAAACTGTTTGCACTTTGTCATTGTAATTTTCAATGTGCTTTGGAAATATGTAAACTAAAGTGGTCAACAGTGTGTTGTATTCCTTGGGCCACACCTAAGTATGAAATTTCAAATACCAATCTGGGTTTTCATCACTTTTTTATAGGCTTCAATGGTCATATTTTATTGTGATTGTGAATTCCACTTAAAATTGTCAGTCGTTTCGATGGTATCTGGTCATCATCATTGAAAATATGATGATTTGAAAATTCATGTGTTCCCAGACATCTCTTATTCAAATGATATCAATTTATTGCATCGAGTGCATTATTTCTTCAAATAAAAAATTACTCTCAAGTGTTTGGAATAATCTGAATATGTATCATTCTACGTTCAACATTTTCGTTTTATTACAAAAAATTGTAAAAATGGAAAAATTTCTTTTTTTTAACTAGCCCTATGATGCTTCCAGTTGATCAAAACATAATGCTCATTAGTTTGAGATAAAGTTTAAACATACAATTCTTGGTTATCTTGGAAATCCATGTCAATACTTCTATTACTTGCACCGACCTGATCATTTCTTCCAGTAGGCCATGACGATTATTTATTTGACAACTGTAATAAATTCATCAATCATCGTTTCTGTTTCCGATTGAAAATGCCGTTCACAAGTTTTGAGAAACGTGATATGATCATGGTTTATTAAATTAAATTGTGATTTAGCAAAAATTAAGTACTTCTAAATATATCTGGAAAGACAGCAGCCGCGCAGAAGCATGTTCTGAAAATTAGATAAAAATCTATGTGAGTTTGGCAGTTTCGAAACACCCAGAAGAAAATAATGGAATAGAATTCCCTGGGACAGGTATTATATAATTATATTTTTCCTTGGTTTGAAAAAATTATTGAATCCTTTCACAGATCAGAGATAATCCTTCTTTATCAACGCGGCAAATCGCTTCAGAACTAGCAATTCCTCAGTCTGCAGTAATGAGCGCATTCAAAGGTGAAAAATTGAAGTGTTTTCGGATACATCGACAGTTGGTATGATGTCGGTAGTTATCAAACAGAATTCGAAGACGATACAGATTCTTTAAATAATATCATTCACAAATTGCAGAATTTTCAACAGAAATAATTCTCATATTTGGAGCCATGAAAATCACAGAGCCTTCAAGAAGGTTCGACATCAGGTTTGATTTAGTTTCAGGCATGTATCGCAATCAGTTATCAGGCCCTTTCATTTATAATCATAATTTGAATGGCAAACGTTACCTCAACTCTTTGGAAACAATCTTTTGAACATCTTTTTAAAGTGGAAAAATTAATGCTTGTAGTTTGTGATAATTGTTCTTGTTGATTACTTATTTGATTAAATTATTATTTTTTGTGTATTATTAATACAGTATTATTTTTATTGAGCATTGAATAACAAAGTTGATGTTGAATCAATATTAACCTGGATATGTATATAATAGAGAATAACGGAGACGTCTTACTCATGCATTGAATACAATATTATTTCAACAAGAGATGACCAAAAACACATTTCTAAAATATGACTATTAAAGCCTAAAAAAGTGATAAAAAATCCAGGTCAGAATTTAAAATATCATTGTTAGGGGTGGCCCAAGGAAAACAATACCCTGTAGAACACTTTGGTTTACCTATTTTTACAGCCCATTGAAAGATGTAATGACAAAGTGCAAACAGTTTCTGGCAAATTATTGTATTAAAGCAGATATAAGTGACAGAACATAAATCATTTTTTGTTTTTTCCTGTTATCTCTGAAAGTGAGAGTGCTAGCGCAGATGTTTCAATATCATAGTAATGAGCTCCATAATACGCAACTTTGCCTCTATTTAACCCTCTCTGTAGCTCTTACCGTTTCTAAGATCCCCATGCATCTACTCGAATTTGACTCACCCGGTGCATTGTTACAGAACCTAATGTTAAAAATTTGGGTATGAAAACTGTTAATATTAATGATTTGACCATGGTATGTATTTTCAGTTACAAAAAGCGCAGTAGACGCCACAAGCCCGCTTCCTCCTGGAGTCGGTGTGAGAACGTCCGATCCCTCTTGTATTTGTCCTGGTAAGAACGAAAGATCACTATAGTTTTGTTTTTGAAATAATCCCTCATTATTCCAGCAACCGGAGAAATCGACCCAGCTTGCACAGCCAGGGTCCACAAAACAAAAGAGCCACCGTAAATAGCCCATGAACGTGACTTAAGCTAATTATTTTATTAATACTTTGATTTCAGGAAAAAGAAGCGACAAAAGAAAAAATTGGGTAAGAGTCCACCTACTCATCCGTTGGGAACAGCACCAGCTCCCGAGGAAAGGGTACCTCCAACATGGAGTTCAAACCTGATGGAAGTTAGAGATTCTGAGACTGCCGAAGATAAAGAAGGTGCAAAAGCTGCGAGATCAACTGGAGCTATCCCTAAAATTCGAACGGAAGGAAAGAAAAAACAGGCATTGAAGAAAGGCCTGCCAGGAGATGATTCGGATGTTGAAGACGCTGAACTGAAAGGCATGGAAGAAGCTTTGGAAGATTATCGCAGGGGTGAGATAAAAACCAGAAGAAGAAGACTCAGACCCAAGAAGGGTGAACCATCGGAAGAAGTTTCCGATGAAAATCTAGAAGAAATTAAACCAACAGAATATGCAGATGAGTCATTCGAGGATTTAGATCAATCAAAGTTCCAAGAAGAACTCGAGGAAGATTCTGTTCTACTAGAACAATTCAAAGATAAATTATCACAGGCTGAAACGAGACATAAACTGTCTGAAAGACGAAAACAAGTGGACAGTGCATCTCCAGCCAGAGTTGGTATTCCTTTGACTACTCCAAGGTCATCCCCAAGTCCAAAAAGGCAAGAATCTTCAGAGAAGTTGTACTCTACCGCAGAGCCGTCAAAAATGCCGGATGAGGGCCAGCCATCAACTGCCATCCCTAAAACTAAAAAACGGCTACCATCTCGACTGAAAGATCCTAAAGTACATAAGTTATTTGAAGAGGCTTCAGCTATGCCTGATGCTGGAGTGGAACAAGTAACCATCAAAGATAGGCGCATAGAAGCAGAGGTATCCCAGCTTCCACCAGATGCCGATAAAAAGACCCCAACATTTGAAGGAAAATCTATGACTCCTATTTTGAAAGGATCGCCACAAGCAAACGCAGTTTTCTTCGATGCGCTCGACACTATGGAAAATGGTAAAGCTTTATCAGACTAGTTAATCAATCAATTTCAATTAATGATATTTCAGCTGGAACAAGTACTCCTCCCATTTTCAGTAAAGATCCAAAAATAAGAGAACGAGCACAAATGAAAGAATATGACGATCATTTGTATGAAGATGTAGACGAGTGGACATCAGGACCTGAGTATTTTGCTGATAAACACGGTAAAATCAGTTTCTTGATAATTTTGAAAATACCAGTGGAAAAGTAGCGAAAATAATTTTCAGAACTTTTGGTATGTTGTATACATGTTGCATACATTACTGGTTTTCGCAACATGGAAATTTATTTATCAGTAGATATCATGAAAACTTGACAGGCAGTTAGTTCGTGCTTGAAAAATGATTAAAAAACAGCCTCTTTTTCTTGTCTTGTGCTACGCTAAACATGGTGGATTTGACAGTTTTTTCGAAAATCCTGAAAATATTAGTTATTTTTGGAAATTTAAAAAAATTCCAAAGGAAATTTGCTCACTTTCCCATTTCAAATTTCTGCAAATTTTTACTCTCTACTGTCACTGCGAATTTTTTCCATTTTTTTTTGAACGAAACATGATTCAAACTTTATAATTCTGATGAAAACGAGACTTCAATGCCATATCATGCCCAAAAAATATCCACATTGGCCTGTTACCAGAAAACAAAATAAATGCACCTCCAGAAATTCGTCTTTGTTGTTCTAAAGTTCATCTAGTTTTTTCATTTCATTGTGGAACTGATTCAAATTTACAATATGTCAGTAATCGAGTACGGCGGCCATTGGGAACCGTCGGGAACGTATGGCAAGGTGAATATCTACTCGACGATGATTAGCTGCGCAAAAATTAGCCTGGTATAAATGGTTGATTTTTTTTTTAATTAATGCCTTCGTGGCGGTATGGCGGGTTGTAAGTCACACCGGAGAAGTATGGCATTACGCTACCGCCTACTTTTTTTTTTATCGACTATCGGAAAATACTAGCATTTTTGTGGAACAAATCGTTCAATACTCGTTATTTATCCGACACGATCGATTAACGCCCACGCGATTGGGCCACCGGTACCAGCGCTATGACCATCATTTTCTTTTTTGTCATTCCGTAATTAAACCCCTGAAGAACCGCCATACTGGTACAAATGACCTAATATTTTGTATTACCATATCCCGGTCTAAAAGGAAGGCATGCTAAATGATAAATTCTGGTTCTTTATAAGATTATTGAGATAAATCAATGAATGTTTACGATGTTTTGTTGTGAATTATAGATATTTTGGTTTGATGTTTTTAACACATCTAATGGTGAAAATAGAGAATATGAAATTAATGAAACACTGTTCGCTATAAACTATATTGAAATATTTCGAACTCATATGCAGCTAACGGGATAAAAATATTTTAAAAAAAGAAATACGAGTGTATTAAGAATGAAGAGGAATTCATTTACTCGATTACTGACATATTAACGTCCATATATCAAAAATTCGAGTTAGTTTCACAATGATATGGAAAAACTATATGAACTTTGCAACAACAAAGACGAATTTCTGAGGGATATTTTTTTTCTGGTAACAGGCCATTGTAGGTATTTTCTGGGCAAGAATTGTTGTCTAGTTCTCATCAAAGTTATGAAATTCGAATCATATTCCAAAAATGAAAGAGTTGGAAAAAAGTGAAAGTAGAGAGTAAAAATCTGAAGAAAATGTATAAAATTGTATTTTTCGAGGATTATCGAAAAAAGTGTCAAATTTGACAGGTTTAGAGTATCACATGACAAAGTAAATGAGGCTGATTTTATTCTTTTTTCAGAGTACAAACTAAGTCGAATTTTTCTAGGACGACTATTAATAGAATGTCGTTCGATAGTCAAAATTGAAAAATAAAAAACTTTTCATGGATATGAAATTATGTATAACCTATACATAATATCATTTTTCGTATCTCCAACCATTTCCCTATGTGACCTCTGAAAGTGCTGATATCTTTGAGTTGAGAAATACTATGGTATCGAAATTTGGTTTGGAGTTAGGTGATACTTGGATGGTTCAGCTGAAGAACTTGGTCTCGTATTTGATAATGATCGAGGTGACCCAAACTGTGTTACCGAGTTAGAACCCGTTCAGCAGAAAGCTCACGTTAAAGCAGCGCTGTGCAATATAGACCACAAATGTGTTAACATTCAATAGGTATCAACTGCAAGAAACAAAAACATTCTGAGGTTGACTGAATATACAGCCAAAACGTTAACAAACACTATACAGAGATAGAATTTGCCCAAGATATTTAATCGATTTTATTTGGTTTACTAGTTATGTATGTTTCCTAGTTGAGTTGAAACTGAAACAGAATTGAATTGGTTCATATATTCTATTGTCTGACTGACTCACTTCAATATTTTTCTAAAGATTCTATGTTGAATTAGGGCATTCAAGTAAGTAAGGGGTTGAACTGGTGATATCGTAGGAAATCAAAAACTAGCAAGGCGCAAACATAATGACGGAGAAAAATTAAAAACCCTCCCTAGAATATCCCTATTGCAAACAGGAAAAGACAATAATTTTGCATGAAGTATAGAGGCTGGAGTACCTAGGCTTAGAATCCTGCTCCGGTATCTCCTCGTAAATCCCAGCAAATGCTTGTCTTAGAGTCATCCATGTGCCAGATTTGCCCTTAGAATTGGTAGTACTTTTGATGTGTCGTAATATATATTCCATCCATTGTTCCTCCATTGGTCCAGGCACTTCAGTTTAGAGGCCTCCGCTATACGATATCTGGAAGCGTAGGAGGAATGTTCAGGATCATCTCCATGCTAATAGTCGATGTGCACCAGTGACTCCGAGCATAGCTAGTATTTGTAAGCTAGCCAACCTCCCTCTCGTTGTCATTTGTTCTATCTTTGGTGACCACAGCAGGGCTTCATTCGTTTTCAAATTGCTCACTATCGCTGTATATAACCAACTCAGTTGTGTGGGTCCAAGTCCCTATGTTTTACCAAAGGAGTGCCTGGTCGTTATCAGAGATGTTCTTGCCCTTGACAGCACTTTTTCAACACGTTTGTGCCGGGTGAGCTTTTAGTACACGAGTACACGGGCTGGTGCTGTAGGTTTTCCGGATTTTTCTTCAACTGAAAAGTGGATACACCACCAAAACATCAGTAAGTCGTCCGGAGCGCCACGGAAAATAATAATAATAATAGCCGTCCTCTACCTGCACAGGCTATGAGTATTATTATTATTATTTACCCAAGGTATTTCGACTTTTCTGACTGAAGGCTTTCATCAAAGTGCCGAAGAGCTCTGTTGATCTCCAGTTACATTATATCAAAATTGTTATATAATTACTCTTTTTACAGATTTCGTACCTTATGACCCAAGAGAAGAAAGTCGGCAACTGGATCAATTTTTTGGCCAAGTAGACCATGCCGAAGAAGATTTATTTGATGCAGAGCCGTTTGAGTTCCCACAAAGTCCAGAAGGAGTTGTAGAAGATAATTTTGGTTTACCTCAAGTGGTACAGGTGTCAGATCTACCGCCTCCACCATCGCCAAAATATCGATCCCCATACCGGTTCACAAAACCTACACGTCCTATGGACGCTCATTTCTTCGACATGGAGGATGAAATGAACTTGGTGGGTGCAGACCTGACGCCAACTACACCAAACTATTCGGAGTCTCCGGGTGTAGCAGGGTATGTTACTCCGGAACATTTGAAGATGCCCAAGCGAGAGACACCGCCTTCATATGTCCCAACAGCATTTCGACCGATACCATCTCCCGGAGAGATGATGTCTCCTCCGCAAAGAGCTGGGGATGAATTTATCTTCGATTTATCACATGAGTCTCCACCGCTACAATGGGAATCTCCTCCTGGGGTGAATATGTTAACTGTTGAAGAGATGACCCATGGGGCTGGTGGTATTGTATCTGGACTTACATCAGAAAACGTATTTGGCGTACAAGCTGCTGATCAAAGTACAGTTTCGTCGCTGATGGCTGGAGGATCTCCACACAAAAAACCTACTCAAGAAAAATATATTGATTTCCTGTTTGAAGAGGATGATAAAATGAAAAATTTGATGAAAGGAGTTTCGACTATAGGAACAGGTGAAGATTTGTTCGGAGAAACGATGCCCGACTTTGCTGACATACCAGAAGACAGTCAAGGAGTCGCAGCTTTATCACCAACACAGGTAATACTTTATAGCAAGTAACACCATTATGAAAACTGGAGTGTTTGCGTTTAACACCATGTTCAATAATTTTTAAGGTTCATGTAAACCCATGACAAAATAAACGGCAAATTAAAAATTTCTGAAAAAAAATCGACTTATTTTGGCATTCAAATTGAATAATTAGAGAGATGTAGAAGAAATTCTGATGAACAGCTTTCGAAAAAAAAAAATAAAAACCCAATTTTTACAGGATATTTTAATTTTTCCCAAAAACTATTCATCAGATTCCATTTCAAATATCATGACATATCAATGTGAAAGTAAAAGATAATCACGATTTTTTTCAGAATTTTTGAATTCAACGTTCCCTCACAATTTAAAAGGAATCAGAAAATTTTGTTATAAAATCAAAGACAGTTGAGAAGAATCTCTTTTGCAAGTGATATTTATATGAAATGTAGAAGACTAACATTGAGGAACTATTCGTACTATTTTCCAGACATATAATCAAACGATTTATATTTTTAATAATGATTTTCAAAAGCTCGGACAAAAAACAGTAAATCGCTCCAATAAGTGATTCCTCTGTAGTACATGAACGAAAAGACAAAAATAGTTGTGCCACTGTCCACAAGGCATTCCACAGAATTATTGTCATTGTCATATTTACTGTACAGCGTTGCCAATAGTTCTAGACAGCGGTAACCGATGTAATTTATTTAATTTATCGAAAATGAAAGTTACGTCGATAGGGGTTTGTCAGTTCATCAGTCGGATGTTGGACTGTCCCACCTAAAGCCTTGGAGTTCTTGGACACAACTGAAGAAGTATGTAAGAAGTATTCCATTCCATTCCATTCCATTCCATTCCATTCCATTCCATTCCATTCCATTCCATTCCATTCCATTCCATTCCATTCCATTCCATTCCATTCCATTCCATTCCATTCCATTCCATTCCATTCCATTCCATTCCATTCCATTCCATTCCATTCCATTCCATTCCATTCCATTCCATTCCATTCCATTCCATTCCATTCCATTCCATTCCATTCCATTCCATTCCATTCCATTCCATTCCATTCCATTCCATTCCATTCCATTCCATTCCATTCCATTCCATTCCATTCCATTCCATTCCATTCCATTCCATTCCATTCCATTCCATTCCATTCCATTCCATTCCATTCCATTCCATTCCATTCCATTCCATTCCATTCCATTCCATTCCATTCCATTCCATTCCATTCCATTCCATTCCATTCCATTCCATTCCATTCCATTCCATTCCATTCCATTCCATTCCATTCCATTCCATTCCATTCCATTCCATTCCATTCCATTCCATTCCATTCCATTCCATTCCATTCCATTCCATTCCATTCCATTCCATTCCATTCCATTCCATTCCATTCCATTCCATTCCATTCCATTCCATTCCATTCCATTCCATTCCATTCCATTCCATTCCATTCCATTCCATTCCATTCCATTCCATTCCATTCCATTCCATTCCATTCCATTCCATTCCATTCCATTCCATTCCATTCCATTCCATTCCATTCCATTCCATTCCATTCCATTCCATTCCATTCCATTCCATTCCATTCCATTCCATTCCATTCCATTCCATTCCATTCCATTCCATTCCATTCCATTCCATTCCATTCCATTCCATTCCATTCCATTCCATTCCATTCCATTCCATTCCATTCCATTCCATTCCATTCCATTCCATTCCATTCCATTCCATTCCATTCCATTCCATTCCATTCCATTCCATTCCATTCCATTCCATTCCATTCCATTCCATTCTATTCCATTCCATTCCATTCCATTCTATTCCATTCAAGTTCGATATCATTCCGCTCCATTTATAGAAAAGGGACAACTCAAAATTCGACAAAATTTAATTTTTCGTTTCAATTCTTGTTTCAACCGAGTCGTTGGTGGTTGTTGAACAGCTGTCAAGAATTCTTTCAAAGGTTGGGTGATTGGTTCATAAGTTTTTTGTAAAGGTAACTGAGATTCTGCTATATCAGATTTCAGAGTCTTATATTTTCTTTTCAAAGCCTTCCGTACTTTTAATAGTTGTTCATGTTCATGACTATTTCGTAGGTGATAGCAAATAGCAAAATCCTGAAATAATTATACTCAGGTTGGTCAAAAGATTTTGGCAATTCCACAGATAAAGATGAAGACTGAAAAAAAATATTTTAAGTTTATATTTTATTTTTCCATTTTTTTTCAGAACATAATATCATTGGAAGGAATATATTTTTTGTGTTTTTCAATTGTCACATTTAGTGATTTAAATATTTTTTTGCATTAGCATTTTTTTTCAATTCGTCAGATTAAGAAAATCCCTCAACAGTCAGCACAACTAGGACATCAAGCTGAGTCGCTTGTATGATAACTTGACGCGCTCGAGTTCAATATATTTTAGGTGAAGTATTGTGAAATTCCATATCCGATTCATTCGATTTTTCATTCATCAATTTATTCAAATCAAAGCTTTTTTGAAAATCATTATCACGACACCACCATTTGCATCTGTCACTGACATTTTTGAAATCCACGGCAATCTATGTCGTTTAGTTCGATTAAGGAATATTCATTCCGTACCTTGTTATGGAATGAAAATACATGCAAAACAAATAAGAATCAGGTGTTTCAGAATAAATATTCTAACTCAAGACTAAGAATGTGTACGTTCTATTTAAAAAATGATTTCGGATATTACATTCTTCAAAGTTTTTGGTAAAATTTTTGAAAAAGCGATGAAAATTCGATTAGTTGATTTTATCATTACTAATATTGGTTTTGATGAATTTCAATATGTATTCCAACAAAATTCCAATACCCAAGCAGCAGTGACAGACGTTATGAGTCATATTCATGAAATTTTAGACAAGTAATAATTATGGTATTGCAATATTCATTAATCTAAAAGAAGTGTTGGACACTGTGAGCATACAATTTGTTTGACATCTTAAACAATTTGGGTACGTATCAGGAGAAAAGCATTGAATTTATTTCAAAAATATTTTGGAAATCGTATACAATATGTATTTATTGGCCAATACAAAAGTTACGAAAAAGTATCAACATTTGAAGTTCCGCAGGGTTCCGTGTTGGCACCAATTCTTTATTTAATTTATGTTATGTGTGCATTATGAATATCAACCTAATTGGTGGACATTTTTTTGAAATATTGTTGAATGAACTCAATTTGACTATTTATTGAGAAAAAACTGTCGATATGATATTTAAACAAAAGGATACGAAAAATATCAAATTAAACAATATAAATAAAAATATATGTATTACTGAGGGTGACAAACATAAATATGTGGGTCTGATGTCTGATGGGTTGACAATAATTAAAATTTTGGGAGTCATGGGGGATTCCAGTATCGTAAAATATGCACTTTTTTCATTTGTTGTAATGGAGGGCAGTTTATAACATGGTCCTAACCATTTATTCACTCTAAATTTTGAAAAACTGATATATTATTCAATATTGAATACGCGATTTCAGTATGCATAAATTCAAATGCTCCTCAGCTGTGACCACATTGTCTTCACGTACCTAATACGATTGGCTGAAATTTGGGATTGCGCGGATAAAGCCGAGAGTGACTGAGGGACGCCGCAGTTGCCAAGTCTTTGTAAAATCTAGAAAGTAATTACGTGTAATGAAAAACTGAACTCAATTGTAAGTAATTTATTAATGTCTACAACGATGTATGCGCTATCTGCTACTCTAGTGATCTCACAAAATCAAGTAGGCAAAAATCCTTCATTTTGTCCCAAACTTTCACAAGTATAAGTAGATACACCAGAGGTTTTCTAGACATCTTTCATTTCTCATTCACTTAGGTATATTGTATCATCACAGGTATCATTATAATATGTGCTTCGGTATATAAATAGCTTTTTGGAGTACAAATGAAAATACTATTTTCCATGAACACGAATCAAAAATAAATGATCCAAAATTACCAAACTAATATTTCGAGACTTCGATTCTACCAATGATATTATTAAGAAAGTGAAATAATATATTCTGGTAAATCATATTTTTTGCGATATGGCAACGCTGTCAGGAACATTATTTATTTCATCTTCAAGATGAACATCACATAATAACCATACAAAATATCTCGCGTGAGTACGTCACGTTCCCGCCTCTTCTGCTCGTTTGAATTCAGTGGTTAATTTTGGCGTTTTCAATAATTTTTATCTCGATAAATAAATAAAAAAATTATCAACGCAAGGTACTTATGAATGCACTATATCGAAATATATTTTTTCTGAAAATGACTGAAAACCCCCATTAAGGAAAATTCAAAATGTCTAATATTCCTCTGATAAGAGCGATACAAAGAATGCAATTTTCAACAAAAAACATTCATGTTAATGTATAACGCGCATAATATCTCTCGAATAAGATATGTGATAACGGTATACTTACATGCAGGACAAAAGGAATTATTTATAGATTAATGAATAAAGCAATAAAAGTAATATTCAGAAAACCTTAGGACACACCATCCTCCGAATTATACAGAAGCACCAATAATGTGACATTGAACAAACTTATCAAATTTGAAAAAGCTAAATTTGCATTTAAGTTAAGAATATTCAAAAAAGTAATACGCTAATTCAGAAAAAAATCCGAATTACATAGTCATAATACTTGGATTTTGAACCATTTTTACTTGGATAATATTCATTCGAACAAAAGCGAACCCAGTTTTCAACTCCATAGAAACATTCAATAATTTACCAGAATAAAGTAAAAATTATATTTTTTTTGTCATCAAATCAAATCTAATCTGAAATGAGGTAAGCCTCTTTCACGAAAGATATTGTGAAAAATTAGTAATGCGAGACACAAAAGAATCTATGCCTTTATTTTTCAGAAACTCAAAATAAATTTTACCATTGAAATGATGTTTATAAAAATAGAAAATATTTCATGAAACATTTTTATTAATAGATAAGTCGTGGTGCGTCGATGTTTCCTGAATATGATGAACCATACGTTACTGGAAGGCAACGATTGCAGGCCAGAATGGCAGCTCGTGAGGGGTTGCCTGGCCCACAGGTTCAAACCGCCCAACCGAGAATAGCTACTCCACCGCGCCCGCCAGGGGCGATGTACTTCCCCCCTCAAATAGAAGCAGATGTTCAATATCCTCAGCTGTCGCCGGACCTCCCCAAACAACTCGAAGATTTCGAATATGATGAAGAATTCTTTGACCCGAGCAGGCGCGGCATTCTTTCAAGATTTCTTATTGTTGGAAAAACTGCAACGAGGAGAAAAGACGTTTTCAAAAAGTTTGCTCCAGGAGAGGGAGACATGATTACAGAAGATCCGAATGAACTCGCAATGTCTCCCAGAGGGTACGGGGTCCCCGAAACGCCCCAACGGCCACCTCCCATGAGAACTCCACGTGAGTACCTACTTCCTTTTAATTTGAGGTAAACATAAAAAAAATCTTGTAATAGACCGCGGACACGTGACGTCTCACGTGCTACCCAGGTCGCACTTTATATTGGCTGAATCCTGGCTTCATATTAGGCCAAATTATTGTAAATGAATTTAAAAATAATATTGATCCGATATGGATGAATTATTTTACTAATTATATGGTGGAATATTGGCTTGACCAATTCTGAATGTAGATTGTCACTATACTGTTGGATCAATAGTGATTGAATAATTTTTACCAATGTCAATAATAGACTGTTGTCAACATATTGTTTCAAGTTCTATATTAAATATTGCAATCCCTGTTCCATTCATATCCATTCTTAGGAAAGAAACAATATACAAGTTTAATAGCATATTGACTGAATATTACCTCACCAACATTCAACAAATCATATCATTCATTGGGTCGATATTGGTTGAATAATTTTTTGCAATATTGATAAAACAATATTGTCTACAAATTATTTTCAACATTTCGAATAAATATTGAAATCACAATATTCCTCTCATATCGATTCCAAGAATAAAATCCAATTTTCTACTTCTGAGTTTGATAGAACATTGGTTGAATATTTTTGCACCCACAATATTGGGTCAATATTGCATGACAATTTTTCAACCAATATTAATTTTACTTCATAACACGGGTCAGGTCGAATATTTAAATTTTTGTGAGTTATTGTGCACTCCTTAAAAATATCTCAAAATATCCAAACGAACTCATAATATGAACAAATAGTAAGAACAGATCGAAGATGACGAAACTATTTGTTACTTTTTATTCATTTTGAAATTGTTAAAACTTATCTTTATATTTAATGTATTATCTTCCTTACACCAGAACTTGTTCTGTCTGGAAGATGTATTTTCAATAAAGTAAATAATAAAGTAAAGAATCCGTTTCAAGTTCTTTAAGTAAGTCATTTCATTTATAGGATGCGTGGTAAGTTTTGCTTACATTGGTAGTCATGGTAGTTGGAAATTTCAAAGATATGTTCATGCAGATATGACATGCCTGCTAAGGAAAAATGATACAGTGTGATGAATATTTAACCTTGTTTATGCAGTGTTGATTGAAGCCTAAATTCGGAATTTTGTTCATGCGAGTCATCCGATGTTGTAATAATTTTGCTTATGCAGATTTTATTTCATAATTTCATCTTTTTTTTTGTACTACTATACCGTGTGGCTACGGAAGTATTGCCTACGGAATATTTCAGTTATTGTATGAAGTAGGCTTATGAAATTTGTAGCATCGATATAATAACATAAGAGCTAGAATTTGAGCATATTGATATGTGACAGTTAACTTCCGGTCTGACAAGGTGATTCTCAGCATTTCGACGAAGAAACCAATTACAATATTCCAGGCGCCTTTCACCGTTATTTTCATACAAAGGTTGATGCAACTGATACTTGAAGGATCTCAATCCATGTTTTTTTTTTCAAAATTTTCCTTGCAGAGCCCTTATAGTTAAATCGGCGCCAATCTGTCTTGACGAAATTGTGCTATCATATTGTATTAAAGCTAATACATTAATTTCAGTTTCCTCATCAATAACAAATGCTTCTTGGTCTTCTTGTACATCAGGTTTAGTTCCTAATTTTTCTTCAAAGCACTGAAAATACCTTCTTGACGGTTGTTGCCTCCCTAGATATTGCTCTGAATACAATCGTCCAACGGCATAAGAATTTTTTAAACATTCATCATAAATGAGAAGCATGTCAATTTGTTCGGTTCGTGAATAACGGGGTATTTTTTGAATATTCCACTTCAATTCCATTTCAATTTCCAAACCCTTTAAAATGGTAGAATCAAAATCAGTACTTTGAACGTGAATAGTATATTAATTACATTACTAGTGCGGAAAGTGACATTTTTCACACGAGTGGGAAATATTGTGGCACGAGGCGTAAGCCGAGTGCGGCAATCACACGAGTGTGAAAAATCACTTTCGCACGAGTAATGTACACTATTTTTCCTACGACCACATAATAATTTTACCAAATAATGTATTGAAATATTTTGACGTTTCACACAAATTTTTCAAAGCCTGCTTCTCATATACAATAAATAACTAACAAGACGATTACAAGATTGCCTGACTAAAGTAGAGATTTGATATATGAAACTATTTTAAATACAAAATATCTGAAGCAATTTGAAAAGTATAATATTTTCAATATCATAATGAAAAAAAGTATCCGCGGGCGAGGATCGAACCCGCGTACGATTAGTCCGACTGAGAACCATTCTGACTTCATTTATTTTTAATATTTACTAAAAATAGATAAATGAATAAAGGTTTATTTTTACAGAGTTAGCGTTTTGTCTACACATCAGTTGATATATTACAAACAACGTCCTAAGCTCAATTCTTCGCCCAAGAGGGTCCAGGAGGACGTACTGAGAGCCGCCTTCCCCACCCCGCAGACGTTCCTGGCTACGGGGTAGGAGAGCGCTTGTGCCAAGGGGCACATAGGGTCCCGGCGAGGGGGCGCTAGTGTTCACCTCCGCTGGTCTTAGCGGTTGGCCGAATATTCCAACTGATAGTGGTTGTGGTACGACTATGATACATGCCTCCTGCAAAGCTTATGCATGTCGTCGTTCGGTAGCATTCGTTGTAGATATACTGCTTTGTCGTCTAATTTTGTTCAGAGGCGGTTGTTTCGAGCTGAACCCCGGAAAAGGCTGAAGCATAAAACCGGGTTAATATTTACTTTTAAATACAAAAGCAATCTATTTGAAAAGTATAATTTTTTCAATATCATAATGAAAAAAAGTATCCACGGCGAGGATCGAACCCGCGTACTCTACGTAAGAAGTCAATATGTCCCGCTGCTTTACGAACTGATCTAACGGATCGTGCGGAAAGTTACTTTCCTCGCCGGTCCGGAAAATATTTCGCACGCTGGTGACATAAGCCTCTTTCCGTGTAACTATTCAGTGCGATATACGTTACTTTCCCATGTACCAAGTCGTAGGAAAATAATATATGGATAGCAGCGTTCGTAACAGCTCTCGTTTCTTATTTGTTTCATTCCAAAATACATCCTAATCAGCCTACTTGTTAATATTTTGGTTCGAATGATTATTGCAATGGAATGATTATACTGGATAGCACAAACATAGAATATCTAGAGACGATGGCACAGACCAAGTACGTTTATGTTCTTATTTAAGTTTTAGAACCTACAGGATATGATTTATCATTAGGTACACATTATTTTCAATTTATTTTCAATTTCATTTTTTGGTATGGCAATAATTTGTTTTGTTATTTGAAGCAAAAAATTGGATTTTTCGGTATTTCATATCAAAAAATTACTTTATATTATTTCATTAGGAAGAAATGGTTATGCTGAATAGTACACGCAAAAAAAACTGCATATTCCTATTTAAGTTATGAACCTACAGAGTTTTTTTCCAATTTTTCGCTGAAGAATGAAAATAAAATATCACAGTAGTTGCAACTGTTATCAAGTGACGTATGGTTTCCATAGCCAACTTCTCAATTTTTGACTTTCATTTTGCTTCTACGACCAACTTGGTGAATTTCAATAATTATGTTTTTCTGATCTATTTCCTGGTTAAATACCACCTTGTGATGTCATTAGAAAGGGAATTGAATGCTGAATAATGTGAGAAGAAAAAAAAATTGAAGTTTCCTTTTAAAATAAAAAAGTTGATGTTACTTCTGGTTAGACCCGAAGTTGACTTGTCATGTCAATATGCTCAAATTCTAGCTCTTATGTCATTACATCGATGCTCCAAATTTCGCAGGCTATCTCATACAATAACTGAGATATTCCGTAGGCAATACTTCCGTAGCCATCCGATATACTAGCGACCATGAGCAATGAGTTAAGGCAGTGTTGTACAATGCATATACAAATTGCCCTTTTTATAACCTTCAATCAAAATATATAAACCAAATAATTTAGTAAATCTTCGTTCATCATATGAATCAAAGATTTTCCTTTTTATTCATTTTGTTGGCACAGGAAAAAAACATTCAATAAGCCTGATATAGTGGTCCTCGACCATCAAAGGCTCCTGAAAAGAGGAGGAAACACAGACTAAATATCGAGACCTACTCTTTGAACTCCGCAGGCTTTACCCAAACCATTCTGTCAAAATGGGGGTTCTGATCATAGGGGTACTTGGTGGAATGATGGACACGCTGCTCTCGAATCTGAAAATCATACCGGCTTGACGTGATGCGGCAGAAAACCTATCCGGAAGAATGCAGAAGGCTGTTACCAACATTTTTAGCATATGTCAGCTTTTTTTTCCAAAATTCGTCACTCATAATACTTGAAATTATAGATTTGTGCCAAGTCCCATTAAAACTAATTTTAGGTCAAATATTGTACGTTGGTGAAATTCTCAAACGATATATCTAAAATCTACCTGTGTTATACAGGGTACAAAAAAGAGCTTTTCAAACATTGTGAATAAAATTGTGCCAAATCTTCTTGATTTTACATGGAACACCCTGTATATTATCGATCGCTGAGGAGCACCAACAAAGGCTCTACACATTTCATGGAATGAATATATCATATGGTTAAAATTAATATTTTTTCTCAAAAAAGCTGTTTCTTCGCCTTAATCCTAATGAACAATCTTTTTACGTCGAAATCCATATTTGACGACTGCTATCAAGAAATATGTTATGTTTGTATCACATTTCTTGTAATGAAACACGTTCTAATTTCTTCATTTGATGCATAGTTTTTGTCCAATCCTTCTTCAAAATATCGCTTCTTGCCTTGGAATATTTACAATAATTTGAATCATCTCGAAATTTGTTTATTAACTTCGAAAATCAATTACATTAATAGGTCAAAATATTTGCCTGCTAGTATGTATAAGTATTGACGTATTTAGTGAATGCCATCAGTATAAGAATTGAAATCTTTAGTGAATGTTGCTGTATCGAGAAGTTTCGATACAATTTAATCAAAATGTAATTTAATTATTTATTTATTGAAGAGATTACTTTCAGTTAGAACATGTTCAGGTGTAAGGAAGTTTGAAGGTAATAGTTATCAAATAAAGTAAAAAATTTCAAGTTAACGTATTTACTCAGGCCCGATTTAATAATGAGCTTAAATTAGCATCCAGTTAAAATAGCAGTTAGACTGTAACATAATCTGAGTTGCAATTGGCGGTTTGTTACAGTCTAACAACTACTTGAACTAAATGAGACTCTTATTAAGTGCATTATGAAATCGACTCCTAATGAAAAAAATAGTTTCATGAAATTTTTTCCATTTTGATAAACAACATTTCATTTAAAAATTCTTTTTTAAATTTCTAAAAAAATTTATTCGATTGTTATTTGCTCTGTTAATTTATTGAATGTTTCTATGGAGCTGAAAACTGGGTTCGATTTTCTTTTGTTCGAATAAATATAATCTAAGTGGAAGGGGTTCAAAGTCCGAGTATTATGACTGTGTGATTTGGATTTTTTCTGAATAAGCGTATTACTTTTTTGAATATTCTTTCTTGGTTTACTTGATTGCAAATTCAGTTCTTTCTTTAATAAGTTGTTTAAATTTCTAGGTTCTAAGATTTTCCAAATATTACTTTTATTGCCTATTTCATTAATCTATGAATAATTCCTTTTTGTTTTTGACTGCACGATCATACCGTTATCTTATATCTTTTTCGAGAGCGAAAGTATGCCCGTTCTACAGGCCGTTTCTTTTATCATGTGGTAATATTGCTATATTCTAAACCGTAATAGATACAAAGACGATTAAATGGAAAAAAAGGTAACTATTATGGTGAGCAGTAAATTGGTCGTAGAAAATTTACGAAGATTCTTGCCCTTCCCAACTTATACAGGGAAAACTGAAAATGCTGTTTTCGGTATACAATACAATACAATAAAACTTTCCTCTTTCATTTTTTATATTTTCTGAAATAACCATTCTATTCGTAAAAAACCGAAAACCGCATTTTTAGTTTTCCCTGTATAAGTCGGGAAGGGCGAGAGTCCCCGTAGATTTTCTCTGACCAATGTACTGCTCACCACAATAGTTACATTTAATCGTCTTTGTATCTATTACGGTTTAGAATATAGCAATGTTACCACATGATAAAAGAAACGGCCTGTATATCAACAATAGAATGCTTTTTTGAAGAAATTCTTATTGCTCCTATCAGAGTAGAAATGTTTTTTTTTCTAAATGATTCAAAATTTAAATTATTGTCATCAGTCCCAAATATTTGTATCTGTCAACTTCCGTAATAGTCCTGTTTTTTCTTCTGATATTTTTGAAGTGTGGACATTTTTTATGCGTGGTAGAGTACCGTACAAAACTGATATTCCTTGGTTAGTAGTACTTATTTTCAACAGTATTCAGATAAAAGGCATCCAAAAGAAAGATCGCGGTAAAAAAAGTCGTTCATTGAGATCATGGCGAAGAAATAAGAGAAAAAAGCTCTTTTCACAGAAAATATTCATTTTGCCCAAAAGGAATATTTAAGTTATAGAGCCTCTGTTGGTGCTTCTTATAGGTCGATAATATACAGGGTGTTCGATTTCAAATTAGACATTTTTATTTACAATGGCAAGCTGTTTTTGCACTTTGTATACCACAAGTCGATTTTAGATATATCGTTTGAGAGAATTACCAACGTAAAATATTTGACCAAAAATAAATAGGTATTAATGGGACGACATAACTTCATAATTTCAAATATTGTGAGTGAGAAATTTATTCTCAATAAATGTGGTCTATATTTTTTGTTATCTGTCTTGACGATCATACACTTATTGATGAAAATCAGAAACAGGATTCTGCTTTCCGTATAAATTCGTTAAATATTTTGCCTTGAAAGTATTTGTTGATGATATCAGAGAATCTCAAAACAGAATTTTGTGAACACTGATTTTTCAACGGATTTTTCCCATTTATTCAACTCGAGCACTGATCAACGAATTGGAATTACAGCTGCGCCCTATCAGAGAATTGGAACTCCGAGCCCAGAGGGACTTTTCGATCAGCCGTATATTCCTCCAATGTATGTCTCACCTGGAGCTGGAATAATGGATGAATCTCCCCCTATTATACACGCCGAAGAACACGACATCAGAAGAGATCTTGTAGACGGTTAGTAAGAATTCATCTTTCACTAATAGCGTAGGGAGATATCTGGTGTAAAGAACATAGTCCTCGGGCCTAATATCTACTTATTTTCTCAATTCTGGAAAGATACTTTAGGCATGAGTTGAAAACAAGTATATTGAAAAAAAATATATAAATATGCAGTGTCACACATTTCGCAGTTAGTTTGTGCTGATGAAATTAGTAAAAAACAGCCTCTTTCCTTTTGTGATGTACTACTCTAAACCTGTCAGATTTAACATTTTTCTCGAAAATCCTCAAAAAATCAAGTTTTTATTTAAATTTAGCAAAATCTTAAAGGAATAATTTTCAATTTTATATATTTTCTTCATGCTTTTACTGTCTACTGTCACTTTTTTTAGATCAATATGAACTTTGCAACAACAAAGACGAATTTCTGGAGGTGCAATTATTTTTTTTCTGCTATCAGGCTAATGTATGGGTATTTTCTGGGCAAGATATGACATTAAAGTTTCGTTTTCATTAAAATTATGAAATTTCAATTATATTTGGTTTGAATCGGTAGAGCGAAAGATTTGAAAAATAAAAAAAGGATTAAAAAAGTCGAAGTGAAAGTAGAGAGTAGAAATTTAAAGAAAATTTATAAAATTGGAAACTTTTTTCGGTATTTTTCTAAAGGACTCCGTACGGTTCCTTATGGAAAATGGGTCCCAGTCGAATTGGCTGAAAAATTAGTATAATGTAGTTTATGATGCCCTGGGCATTAAAATCAAACGTTTTTTACTTATTCTGCAAGTCGACAATATTGAGATTGTAATTATTATCCTTAACTTTTTATAACAAAAAAATTGCCACATTATTGATTTTCTAAAGGTAATAGCAACCCCGCCTACGCATGTTCAACACCATGTAACTCAAAAACTGTCCATTAGATCTTATGGCGCCCATGGAGACATTTGATTAGGGCATCATAAACTACATTATACTGAATTTTCAGCCAATTCGACTGGGACCCAATTTCCATAAGAACCGTCTGGGATCTTTCACAAATTATATGAGGATTTTCGAAAAAAATGTCAAACTTGACAAGATTAGAGCAACACATGACAAAAGGAAAGAGGCTGTTTTTTTACTAATTTTTCAAGCACATACTGCAACATTCGAACTAGTTCGAATATATTGTGCCAGAGAGGTATCAACAATGTTGAAACAATACAGGGGTACCCTTCTCTCTAAGCGTTTCCATAAAGTGGAAAATAAAGGCATATTTCTGTCAGAAAACAACTACTTCCCTGGCTAATACCACGACAGACATTGAACTACAACTGACAGATATTTGTGCAACGTTCTTCAAAGAAGACCCAATTGCAAGTGCTTGTCTCGTAATTAAACACAAATTTATCCTTCATTTGGCTGGGAATGACCCTGCAGACATGCATGTTTCGAGGTTTATTGCCTCTCATCAGTGACAGGGTAGGTCGGACAACATTATAATTGTCCTGTCCCTGCCAAATGGAAAATTATCAACTGTTTAACTAATATTTCCCCACGGATAACACCACGATCTACACCCAAGTTGATCGAAGCGCCATCCGCACGGAACAAGACAAAACACTCCCAAGCAGCACAGTCAGCACAGTCTCCGGAAAGAGAAATCTGAAACATTCGAACTAGTTCGAATATATTGTGCCAGAAAGGTATCAACAATGTTGAAAGAATACAGGGGTACAGATTTCTCTTCCCGGAGACTGTGCTACTTGGGAGTGTTTTGTCTTGTTCCGTGCGGATGGCGCTTCGATCAACTTGGTTGTAGATCGTGGTGTTATCCGTGGGGAAATATTAGTTAAACAGTTGATTATTATTCATTTGGCAGGGACAGGACAATTATAATGTTGTCCGACCTACCCTGTCACTGATGAGAGGCAATAAACCTCGAAACATGCATGTCTGCAGGTGGTCATTCCCAGCCAAATAATTTTCTGTTTAATTGCGAGACAAGCACTTGCAAGTGGGTCTTCTTTGAAGAACGTTGCACAAATATCTGGTTGTAGTTCAATGTCCGTCGTGGTATTAGCCACGGAAGTAGTTGTTTTCTGACAGATGTTTTCCTTTATTTTCCACTTTGTGGAAACGCTTAGAGAGAAGGGTTCCCTTGTATTCTTTCAACATACTGCGAAGTAAAATTTTCACTTATAATCTCCCTAGAGAATGAATTATTTCCGGAAATTTTCTCGAAGTGCGAATTTTCTTAAAAAATTCGGTAAGAAAATTTTATAGCAGAACTTTTTTTAAATAGAAATTAAATTGGTGACATACTTAGGTGACATATTATTATCCATGTAACGGACATCATAGTAGGCCGTTGTTAAGGCTTTGTCTCACAACAGCAAATTGCGAATTATTTTTTTTGCGGATTTTATATCAAATATTTTAATTTCCCTATGCTCTAGTGAAATGTGGTTTAAGTAATTAAATAGAGAAGTAAATATTCTACCAAAATCACATAATTTTATAGTACTAGAGGAAAGGGAAAAAAAGTTAAGGTCTACTTCTATCGGACGCTAATTACATCGGCGGCACCTTCTTTTATTAATATTGGATTTGTTGTCAGATATTGTAATTTTCCTATGCTCTATTAAAATGTGGTTGAAATAATTAAATAACAGATAATAACATGTACCTATAATTGAGTTATAAATAAATATCTATCAAAAATATTTTACTGTCAAGCCAGAGGGAAATTTCCACTTATTCATGTGTGACACTGTGTATATCTGCAAAGCATCTTGAAACGATGTTATAATCACTTAATTTGCAGAAAGCCTTCAACACGGTTATTCATAAAATTCTTTCAGGACAATTTTATAGTAGGTATTGGGATAAGGAAAAAATATTGTAGATTTTAAAAAACTGTTTCAAGATTTATCAATCAATTGGTACATATCGAAAATACAATTAGAACTATCAACTGTGCTGGTGTACCACAATAATTTATACCTGCTCCGATCCATTTTTAAATATACATATACTCGATATCAACGCTTGATTTCAAAGGTAAAATCTAACTTTCTGCTGATTATACAACAATTCTAAATTTTGCAGAGAAGCAACTCTATCTTTTATTGAACACAATCTTCAAAACTTATCTTATTGGCTACTCTCTCATAAACTAATATTGGATTATTCAAAACAATTTTTATTTCTTAATGAAGTTTGGCAAGTGATTCTCTAAGACTACCCAAATTTCAAGATTGCCCCTCTAAATCTGAAAATCATATAGTTTAGTTTAATTAATTCTAAAATGCAGAACTTCATATCTGTTTGAGGCTCAACCAAAATATATATTTTGAAACCACTTCTGATTTTTTAAAACAAAACTATAAAATGCATAAACAAATTGTTCTTTATAGATCCTTCAAATTATATAAACAGGACAATTTTGTAAATATTCGTTAATTTTATTGAATTCTAAATTTTGCAGAGAAGAAACTCTATCTTATAATGAACCCAATCTTCAAAACGTATCTCATTGGCTACTCTCTCATAAACTAATGTTGGATTATTCAAAACAATTTTTATTTCTTGATGAAGTTTTGCAAGTGATTCTCTAAGACTACCCAAATTTCAAGATTGCCCCTCTAAATCTGAAAATCATATAGTTTAGTTTAATTATTTCTAAAATGCAGAACTTCATTTCTGTTTGAGGCTCAGCCAAAATATATATTTTGAAACCACTTCTGATATTTTAAAACAAAACTATAAAATGTATAAACAAATTGTTCTTTTTAGGACCTTCAAATTATATAAACAGGACAATTTTGTAAATATTCGTTAATTTTATTGAATTCTAAATTTTGCAGAGAAGAAACTCTATCTTATATTGAACACAATCTTCAAAACGTATCTCATTGGCTACTCTCTCATAAACTAATGTTGGATTATTCAAAACAATTTTTATTTCTTGATGAAGTTTTGCAAGAAGACTACCCAAATTTCAAGATTGCCCCTCTAAATCTGAAAATCATATAGTTTAGTTTAATTATTTCTAAAATGCAGAACTTCATTTCTGTTTGAGGCTCAGCCAAAATATATATTTTGAAACCACTTCTGATATTTTAAAACAAAACTATAAAATGTATAAACAAATTGTTCTTTTTAGAACCTTCAAATTATATAAACAGTACAATTTTGTAAATATTCGTTAATTTTATTGAATTCTAAATTTTGCAGAGAAGAAACTCTATCTTATATTGAACACAATCTTCAAAACGTATCTCATTGGCTACTCTCTCATAAACTAATGTTGGATTATTCAAAACAATTTTTATTTCTTGATGAAGTTTTGCAAGAAGACTACCCAAATTTCAAGATTGCCCCTCTAAATCTGAAAATCATATAGTTTAGTTTAATTATTTCTAAAATGCAGAACTTCATTTCTGTTTGAGGCTCAGCCAAAATATATATTTTGAAACCACTTCTGATATTTTAAAACAAAACTATAAAATGTATAAACAAATTGTTCTTTTTAGAACCTTCAAATTATATAAACAGGACAATTTTGTAAATATTCGTTAATTTTATTGAATTCTAAATTTTGCAGAGAAGAAACTCTATCTTATATTGAACACAATCTTCAAAACGTATCTCATTGGCTACTCTCTCATAAACTAATGTTGGATTATTCAAAACAATTTTTATTTCTTGATGAAGTTTTGCAAGAAGACTACCCAAATTTCAAGATTGCCCCTCTAAATCTGAAAATCATATAGTTTAGTTTAATTAATTCTAAAATGCAGAACTTCATTTCTGTTTGAGGCTCAGCCAAAATATATATTTTGAAAGCTCTTACCTTTTAATACGTGTGATGCCATGCACGAGACCGGTGGTAGTGCTGAGATTCGAACTCATATGCTTCTACGGATGTATGGATTATGGAGCGAGCACTTAACCCTCATGCCGCCACGGCCCACTGATAATGAATAAATAAAATATATTGTGAATATAATTAATAGTATAGATGAAAAACATTCTAAGAGAAACATTCACATTTATGACAACGTTAATAGCGAATGGGGTATCTGCATTCTCGTTTTTGTATTAATAAATTTTCTATCATTTTGCTCGAATGAGGATAATAAGTTGAAATACAAAACAGAGTTTTTTCTTCATATCGGGTGTTATAAATGTGATTTACTTATCCACTTGATGAATAATTTTTTGGTTGGTATCGTAAAAGATAAGACACAAGGATTGGCGTATGCCATGTCAAATAACCCTGAATCACTCTATTCCTTACGAAAATCAAATTGCACCCCACATCTATTTATACAACTTTCCTCAAGAATGCAAGTGCCTATTATTGCAATCAAGCATTGAATATAATCCTTCGTTTGGTTGGGAATGCACATACATGACAAATTTCAAAGTTCTTGCCAAAAATAGGCAAAGATAGGCCCAGACAACGGATGATAACATCCAAGTTTGAAGCCCTTACTTAGGAATGAAGCTGTGACTCAAAATATGTCAGTCGCAGCGCTATTCGATAGCAAAGCAACAAGCACAAAGTTCGAGAAATGTGCCAGAGACTATCAAATGAATGAAAACAATAATTTTGACTATATCAAAATATCCTCCCTTCATACATTCTCACAAATTGAACAATATTTGATCCACATATATGATAGAAAACAACTTCTTATGTTGTCATTGAGTTAATAAAAGTTTTGCCGATGAGTTTTATAACGTCTTTTATGTTTATGTAAGAATACGTTAACTCAGTATTGACCAATGACTACTTTTCACTTCCTTCTTCAATAAAGTATTCAATTTATTCAATCCAATTGTTTCATTATTGAAACGAATTGTTGCTTCAACACAAACAAACTATTTCACAGCACCAATGATGATCGTGTTTGTTATAATTCAATTCAATTTTAATATTATCTCAGAACCAAACATAAATATGATAATAAAAAATATTTTGACTTTGACTTAGAGTATGAGTACATATAAGAGAATCCTGAATGAAGCAATTTACATATTCAACCCTTAATCCGAAACCTTTATTTGTCATAATTCCCTACTGTTTTTGCCAAACACTGTATTGTCATTAAATATTTGAGCGATACTTCGTTTTTGGTTGCCGCTTTCTACTAGAAAATTATCAATAACTTTTATTTCAGTGACAAAGGAGCCTTTGGCACTAAGTATGAAAGAACTAATGAGACGGAAGCGAATGAAAACCGAAGCTGCAGCTGAAGAACTCGATAGGCTGCTAGGACGGGCTCCTCCCAGACAAATAGCCCCCAGGCAGTTCACTCCTTCTCCGCCAAGGATTGTTCAAGAACCAGTTGTTCCTAGACGAACTCCTGAACAAACCACTCCGCCACGGCCAATTGCTGGTACACCACGTATGGAGCGGAAGAGGGTTCAACCAAGAAGAGACCAACTTGGAGGTCAACGACCTAGACGGACTCGATTGACGGAAAGCGCAATGGGAAGAAGAATTGATTTCGGCGCGCCAGATCCAGGAGAACAGACAGATATAGATAAATATATTGCCGAAGTCGCAGCTCGTCGCAAACTGCTTCCTTTGAGTCCCCCAGAACGATTTCCTCTGGGGCCGCCAAGTATCATGGATACATGGGTTCCCGGTAATCTCCCGTCTCCCCTTCGACCACCTGTCATGGTACCAGGGTGGAAGACACCCCCTCGTTTCATTGAGAAACCTAAAACTCCTCCTCCATTCCGGGCTGAGCTACCCGCTGTTCATCAAGATCACTGGTTCTTTGACTTGCCAGATGAACCTGTATTAGCACCTAGCCCGGAACATCTTCCTGAATATATTGACTATGATTTCGCGTCCCCACAATATCCAGGAGATGAATTCTTTTTTGGCGACGAAGGGCCGCCTTCACTAGCATCCAGCGATGAATTATCCTCCTCTCTAAGCGAATCGGTAGTTTTTTCAGAGTCAGCACAACCAATGATTTCCCCTCAACGTCCCGTAATAACACCTCGAATGCAAGAAACACCACGGAGAGCGGAATCACCACGAAGAGCGGAGTCACCACGAAGAGGGGAATCGCCACGAAGGGCGGCGTCACCACAAAGAGTAGAAACACCACGAAGGGAGGAAACACCTCGAAGAGCTTCCCCTAGGAGTTCTCCCCTAAGCCCTGTTATGACACCATTGAGAGATTTTGATTTGGACTTCTTCACTCCACCATCTGGTGCAGGGGAAAGGACTCCGGTAACGAAAGCTGGCATGATTTTCAGAGAAGCTGGAATTATTGATTCTCCCATTGAAATGATAGACATACCGCCAACTCCACCTCCACCACCAACACCACCAACACCTTACAGTCCTCTGAGTGATCCAGCAGAGATGCAGCGAATGATGGAAAGAGTTAAAGAAGCTGAGGGAAGGGGAGGTATCAGAAGAATGATGACAGGTGAAGCAGAAGCTCAAGCAGGTGAGAGCAATAGAAATAAGAGATTTTTCGATTGATGATTTATTAATTTGTCTTGGATTATTGGATAAAGGAAACTACAACATTTGTCTGATTTCCACTGGGGCTTGGTTTATTTTTTATGGCTAGTTTCGGATTCTGCACCATCATCAAGTACCTGAATCGGTACCGGTATTTGTTCATTATTTCAGTTTGGTTTCAAAATTCATAGACACTCCGTAGTTGAGTCACAGTGACAATTTACATAATTTCTTTCTAAAAAAAGTATTATTGTTGATAAATATCATCTTGAATTTACGATCATGAATGATGCTATTCATTGATTTAAGTAATACTATGCTCTTACATGGTCAAAATCTAGAACTCGCTTGACAGAAAAAGCAATTATTAGTATTAGTAAGAGCACCAGAATATTTGGATTGTCTTATTCAGATTGCACTGTACATATTGCCGAAACCAAGTGTTTCATTCACTCACTGGAGATAATTTTCCATTTTGCTTGTGAACTTGTGCAAATGCACCCCACATGTACTTTTTTGTATATATCTAAGCCAATTATATTTTGTTCTATTTTCTCTTTTTAGTAGCTGCATTTTTTTAGGTTCCAAATGTAATTTACATGGATTTTTTCCATCTTAGTAATTATTTAGGTTTTTAGAGTGTGGGGTGCATTTGCACCCCGCTTGGCATTTTACGAATACCAATATTTCTATGTTTTTATGAGCTAACGGCAGGGTAAAATCCTTACATGTTGTACTGTTCGTATCCCCACTTCTCTTATTCGACGCGGCGCTTGAATTGCAACGACGCCGGCCGCCTACTGGTACAGGAGTAATAATTATTACTATAAAATATCCCTTCAACAAGACCTGTAGGAACTCAAGGTAGATGTTTTCTCTGTGAAAGAACCAAAGATAGAAAATCAAGACAACGTTGTGTAAAATGTGAGCGTTTTGTTTGTGTAAATCACTCTGAAAAAGAAATATTTGTATCCCATGTAAAGCAAAAAATTAAAATTAATTTTGAATACCTAATTAAGTTTTTTTTATTTTTTTAGTAAATAAATTGAAATAAAAATAGATACAAAATAATTTATTTGCGTTTTTTTTTCATTTTACTTAAAAAAAGTGTAAAAATTACAAAGATAGACAAAAAAAAATGGGGTGCAAATGAACCCCGCTTGGTATCGCACTTATGTGAAAAGTCTTGGTATTATAAGGGTTAAACGTGTGTGAAACATCTATAATATGCTATTAGAACATCATAAACTACTCAGTATTTCGTTATCTTAGGATTACTACTTAATTCATCTCATTCATATAAAAAATTCTCAGGCCTTCGGTTCAGAATCAATATTGTATTGAATTGATCATCAATTCTGTGATAATCTTCGCTGATAATCAAATATTGTCATTCTATTCCTATAAAGCATTATTTTTGTTTATCTGTAAATACATGTCTATTATGTTCTATTAAAGTCAACTTCTGTCTATACTATACCTATTAATTTTTTTAACTCGTAGATTGTAATCAATTTCATCTTCGACTATGAATCACACTAAGATGCCCATGTCTTTTATACCTGTAAAAACTGTAGAATTAAACTCGAGACATTCACCAGCCTAATTACGAGAAAACAAATGAAATCGCGGTCTGTTTTCCAAATATCCCGCAGTACTTGCGTGAACCGTTACCGTCGGTTTTATTGATAGGGTACATCTTAATAAACAGAAGTTTCAAGTATTGCGCACGAGCATGAAATAAATAAAAAATCATTCAAATTTACGGAATCACTGTTCGTAAACTGTTTTGTTCGTTACATTTTCGACTTATATAATTTTTGTTTTGCTGAAAGGCAATTTACAGGAATGAAATAATAATCACGCATTTCACATAAAAGTATAGTAATTCAGATGCATTGAAATTCACCTTTAAAACCTGTCAATCATGTGCCTATCTGACATCTGCCTAAGCATGCCAATGTATCTGCGCAATTATATTCGAGATTTCTTTATAAAGTTTTCTGAATAATAATTTCGGCGCTTATTTTGAGTTTAATTTCTTTTTAGAAGTGATATATGTAATGTAGTTGTTTGTTATAAATGTTCTTTCAATATTTCAAAAACTGTTGGATGTGATAGTGAAGGTATTTCTTTCTTTGTGCATTTTTTTAGACAGAAAATTAAATTCTTGGATCATTTACTACACCTAAAATAGTATATCATTTCAACACATAAAAAGAATGGTACAATAATCAAAACATTATCAAGCTTGATAATATGCAAAATTGATAGATTCAAGTAGGAATGGTGATTTAATTTTTTACTTTATCACGGACTTTCACTTTTACTTATGAAAGATTTAAAGAAACAGAGTAGGGTACAACAATGCATCCAGTTGATTGAATCGATCTGAAAGAATTTTTGCCATAACTTATTGTCAATTGGGGCATGGCGAGTTTAGAAATAAAATGTGAGTTTCGAATTGGTTTCAAAGTATGTTACAGATTCTGAGTGGTACTCACTTAAATGAATTATTATGTTCATCTTTCTGGATTTTGTCCACACAAAAACGGAATAGAGTCAAATTATTTATGAAAATAATATAAAATACTGAAAAATCAAGAAATGCACATCAACAATAGTCAATATTTGATTCCGCCAAAATTATTTTGACTTTTAAACGGTATTTAGATTATTTTAAAAAAATAACACAATTTTTGTGGTGTTATATTTTACTCCAGTATGATATTTAAAAAGTGTAATAACATTCCGTAAAATTCAATTAATAACAATCACTATATCCATAGAATATTGACACGAGGACGAGACGTCATCTCTGGAACCGATTACAGAAGCAGATCGCGATTTCGGTGGTTTTTTCTTAAAAAAAATCTGAACAAATTCTCATCAGTCGACACACCAGGATTCTTAGACATCTTAACAAAATCTAATCAGTCGGTCATATCGACACAACCCTTTCTTGGTTCAATCATATCAACAATCTGAGAAAACAGCTGTCACCTTTGATTGGAATACTATTCAGGAAAAGATAATATATCCCACTAAAATATTTGAAAATCATACATGGAAACCAAATCAAACTTTGCAAAATAAAGCGATAAAATGCATATATCAATTGCCATTTTTAGAAATTGTTGTTTTTTTTTGTCATCCCCCTATGAACGACAGCCCTCAGAAGTAGAAATTTGTGCGAGCTAAGGATTAACGAGGTCTTACCTCTGGAAAATAAATTTATAGTTTTTGAATTTTTTATTTGTTCTGGTAATCAATTAAATGTTTCTATGGAGCTGAAAATTGGGTTCGCTTTCCCTTTGTTCAAAAATTTCTGTTTTCATTCATTTTATTGACACAGGAAAAACATTCAGATCTTACTCTTGATACGAAACAAATTTTCGAAAAACGTTAATATTTTACGAAGGAATTGAGATATATAATAAAATTCCTCAACCGTTAAAAGAAATTAGAACCAAAACTAAGTTCAAAAAGTAGCTTCGGAAATTCTTACTCATACAACCTTATTCCTAATAACTTTGACGCTGTTATTTTATTTTCTCTTCTTTTAATTTGTTTTATGGCGGTACTGTACATATTTTTTATTGAAAAAATATAATTTGATGAGTAGGTTCCAAAATAAATTTTATCATTAAAAGTCGCTTTTGTCGAAACCAGAAGTCTATTTTCAATATCATCGATAGGTCAGTAAATTGAAAAGTTTGTTTTGAATGTTGATTCCAAATTCCAAAACGCCCAGAAAAGTTATTTGTAGAATATATACTCATATTTTTTTCCTTTGTGGAAAATACAGCTTCGATATGTCCATTTTGCTAATTTTGATTTTTTCCCACAGTACAAGAACAATCCCGACCCGCCAGTGAGCGAATGTCAGAGCTTCGGAGTGCAATCGAGAAACGAAGAAAGGGGGAAAGAAAAAGAGACCTAATGGCTGAAAGACGAGAGGAAAGGGAAAGGCGAGGTAAGCCGTCTATGCCACGTATACAAGAATACCAATCACCTGTTCCTTATATCGGTTTTCACGGACTTCCTCCTGTAAAGAGGGTCACCAGGCCTAGTGCTTGGAACGAACCTTATGTACCTCCAGAGAAGCCGGCCCGCCTGCCCCCAAGGAAAGTTGATAAACAAGACGAAATGCAACAGGTCATAGACGACATTATGGCTGGCAGGTTAGCACATCTCGATGCCATTCAGGTAGAGGAAGGCGAGGCGCCAGTATTTTCACCACCACCACAGCTTGCCCTCGACTTCACAACACCAGAACACTTGAAAGTGAGGCCGATGTCTCCTATACGAAGGATGCAACCAGCATTTACTGTTCCTGGAATTACTCAGGAACAAATTAAAAGATCACCACCCGCTCATTTTTGGGATCGTACGGTTGCTAGAACTGGAGGTGACTTTGGCGATGAAATCATGGAATTCCCACCGTCACCAGGGCAAATGTCACCCGCCAGAACGCCACCTCGTAGACCACCTGCAGCAGAAATGACAACACTTGCCCCAAGACAATTATTCCCCATGGGAGCATCACCCCAAGAAACCCCCAGAAGAACACCCCAAGGAAGTCCTAGAAGATCACCTCAAAGCACGCCTCAAGGAATGTTGTTTGAGGAATCATTCTCTGAAGGATTGATGTCTCCAGGGGCACTGCTACCAGCAGAACCACAAGATTTACTCGTTACTCACAGAGCATCACAGAGGAGGATTATAACGACAATGCTTCCTCATCCAAATATCACACCCGGATCCCCGGATGCGGGGAATTTGTCAGACAGTTTTATGACTGAAGATGAATCTAACTTCAAATGGATGGACTGAATGAAAAGACTCATTATCGATTTCTTCATAGATCAATGTTCGTTCATGTATCTGTGATTTATTCGTGTATAACCTAATAAATTGATAGCATAAGTCGATTGTACTTCATTTGTCATTATTATAATAGAAATAAATTAAAAATAATAAAACGTATTTAATAACAAGCTTTCATTTAAATATTAATTTTGCAAACACATCAGCAAAGTATCTATTACTTTTCCTGCCTAGGCAGTAAAATGATTATCCTCAATAGGAATAAAACACTTTTTTGACAAACACTCATTTATTAGCTATTATTATATAATACTTTCAGCAAGAATTTAGAAAATATTTTTTTAGTTGTTATTAACATTGATAGTATAAAATTACTACAATTTTGAATAAATTCCATTCTTTCCTAAGATATCGTTCTCTTTACATTCACTTTATTACCAGTTTGATTCGTCTCATTAGTGGTTCCTACATTTGTCAAAACTTTTTCATAAATACTGCTTTTACTTGCCATTGAATTCTCAATGTACCCTTCTAATATAGTTGAGGATTTCCACCCACCATGTCTTATCAACATTGAGAGGTATTCTCTCTCATAATTCAACAAAATGAATATGTTCGTTACAAGAAATCTGAGTCAGAGCATTTGCTCAATGTTTATTCATATCACCCATTGTTATGTCATCTCCTGAATTTACAAGTAAAGTAGCAGAACTTCTGCGGAGGCAGTGTGTTTTACCAAATTTATGGATACCAACAAACTGCTTTAAGGATTGAACTTTTATGTATTGAAAAAAAATCTTGTGTATTTTAATTCAGCAGGCCAAAGAACTATATATTTTCCAACAACATCTGAATGTTCCATTATTACGAACGAACTCGAATTCTTCGTCTTCGTGTTTAATAGTGATATTATGTGACCAATTATTAATTTTTACTATTTTTCTTTCTTTGTATGTATACAGGCCGTTTCTTTTATCATGTGGTAACATTTCTATATTCTAAACCGTAATAGATACAAAGACGATTAAATGGGAAAAAATGTAACTATTGTGGTGAGCAATACATTGGTCAGATGAAATCTACGGGGACTTTCGCCCTTCCCGACTTATACAGGGAAAACTAAAAATGCTGTTTTCATTAAATATATATATATATATATAATTAATTACCTTAATTAATTTTACATGATCATGGACAAGTTTTAAAACTTATTTGATCATGTTTTCATGAATCATTAATGACTTTTATTATATTTGAAACTATGTATTTGTCATTTCAAAAAAATAAATACATTTCTAACTTTAAATTCAATAGTTCGTGGCAGCGACATGCATCCGCAATTCCAAAAATCGATACAACCTAATTGAATGGATTATAAGTATTTTCACTTTATCGTATAAATATCTCATTCAAAACTTACTTTTGCTAATAAATATTTATCATCTGGAGCATCCAGTATAAAGTTTGTAATATCTTGTTCTTCGAAAATTCGGGAATTCTTGCCTTGTAGCTTCCGGATGCCTGTTTTAAATATGCCCGCAACTTCAAATATCTTCCTATATCTACGCTATTTTTAACATTCATAATTGCCTTCAACATGGAATATACAGACCAAAGTGTGGAACTCTTCATTGTTTTACATAATCCAGCAAGTAATACAGTCTCCGAAAAAGTCTTCGCATTCTTCTCCATGCAATAATCCATATATCGTTTAAAATTTCCTTCATATTTCATCCGAGACTTCTCCGACAACAAATTCAACTCAATAGTTGTTGCCGCACCCCTTATTTCTGGAGGAGTAAGTACTTTCAAAGGCTGGTTTAGGTAACGCAAGAACGCAAGAAAGTTAAACGCGAGGTAAAGTATAAAACGTATGAAACGTCAGTCAGACGGTTTCAACATTTAAAAGTGTGAAAATCTGAATGAATATGGACGATACTCATTTCATAAGTTTAATCGAACTATTTCGTCATATTAATGACAAATTTGATAAACAACTATCAGTCGTGCTAATTATAATAATAATAATAATAAATGCCTTTTTTATTTTCAATCACATACACATACAAAAAAAATATATAATAAACTTAACATTTTGATTCTGATGAAAATAATGGGCGAAGTTCAATTCAGTCAGAAAATACTTCACTGAATGAATTGTTCTTCCACTTAACCCATAACATGTCTCCATATCTATTAGAAGTTGCATATTCATAATTAATCTAACCTGACAAAAAATATTTTAGCTTATGTAAATTTGGATCGATAATTAACAAAGAGTAAAAAAATATACAGAAATAAAAAAATATATATATACGAAAAAGATATTAAAAAAAGAACGCAATTACTTATCTTTTTCTAGTGTTTTGTTTCAAATAAATACTTTTTCAATGACCTTTTAATTGTATTCATATTATTTTTCTTGAAATGTGAGGGAATATGATTATATAATGACGCGATTTGGTAGCTGAATGAACGTCTGAAGGTTTGCGCTTTTAACAATGGTGGCGTGAGAGTGCTCTTGAATAGAGATTTCTAATGGCTTTGGACACCCAAATAAAAAGAGACGAAAGTTCTTAATTTTTCCATCCTTGTTGCCAGGGGCGCGCTCTGTGATTGGTTACCATAATGGCGGGGAGTTTGAATGATATGACAGCTACAGTTGAAAATGACATTTATACTCCCTGACCTTATAGTAACCAATCACAGAGTACATTCCCTGGCAACAAGGACGGAAAAATTAAGAACTTTCGTCTCTTTTTATTAGGGTGTCCAAAGCCATTAGAAATCTCTATTTAATATTCGAATTATGGACATCGGTTCTATGGGTGATTTTTCGATTGAGATAAGAAGGTTCCTTTGTAATCAGAATTTTATGAAACATACAAGCACTGTGAAGAGTTCTCTTCGTGTTTAGCCATCCAGCCTCGCGAAGTTTATAAGAAATATGTTTTCGTTTACGAATCCCGTAAATGAGTCGAAGACACGAATTCTGCACTTATTGAATCATATTTTTATACGTACTCGTCAAATTGAATAATGACAGAACAAGCGTTTCACACAATATAGATTTGACTGGAAGGAAGTATCTATTACCATAAATAAGTTTCAGTGATGAGTAAGAACGTTGTATAAGTTTTTGATATGCTTTCCAAATCTTAGGTCGACATCTAACTAAACACCAAGGTTTTTTGCTTCTCTGACTCATTGTGATTCGTTGTTTACTTTAACATCAATTTCATTGGTTAATTGGTCATTTCTACCAGTAATAGCATTATATTCGACTTAGAGTCATTTATATTCAGGCAATGATCGGCTGCGGATGAGAGTGCATGCATTGTTAACTTCTTGTTGGGAAAAACTATAATAAATTTGCGTGTCATCTGCGTATAAATGAACTGAACAATACTGCAAACATTTTACTAGATTTGCGGTATACATAGTGAATAACAAGGGTCCTAGAATAGATCCTTGAGGTACTCCTGATTTTCGCGTCAAATAATTGGATTCATCATTATCTATCTTCTGTTGTCTATAGAAAAGATATGATTTCATCAAAGTTATTGAATCACGTGACAGTCCCAAATAGTGAAAAATTGTTAGCATTATTTCAAAGTTGATTGTATCAAAGGCGCGACTGAAATCGAGAAGAATCAACGCAGCTGATAGTCCTCGATCCTTAGCCCTGAAAATATCATCTGTTACTTGAAACAATGCAGTCGTGCAGCTGTATCCTTTGCGGAAGCCAGATTGTATGAAAGGTAATAAGGAATGTTCCGCGAGATGTTTGCTTAGCAGAACTTCCATTGCTCGCTCCATTACTTTGGAGAGGACAGGAAGAATGCTTAAACCTCTCAAATCTTTGAATTCTTGACATTTGGGCTCCCCATCTCTCCACTTTATGGTAGAATAGTCTTGCTTCGGGAGAAAGATTTTTAGCTCTAGTTCCATTCACGTCACCCAATAGAGTTCTCCTACCAGTCCCTAAAAAAATCATTACCATCAAATCAATTTTCCTCATCAAGTTTAATTGACAATTTTCTTCATATTATATAAAGCAATTTAATGTCATCATTTCCTTGTTCCAAACCCATGACATTTTAAAAACATATAAGTTTCTATAGCAACACAGTTTTCCTAACAGCATAGTAAAAGTATTTTTTGAAAATTTCTTATTGTGTTGGCTGGGATACCGATAGTTTTCCACAAAACTGTCAGCATAAGTTGTCAAAGTATATGTAGTTATCATGGACATATACATTTCCATAGCAACCAACCATTTCAACAGTTGCGATTTCCATTAAGTTTTGTTTTACACAGGAGAAATTAAAAGATTGTGAGAGTTGTAACAATTTGCAAATACAATATCCTACATATTTATTTCATTGTAAACAATCGGAGAAAAATTATATGTTTAAATCGGCAGCAAAGTAGATTGAATGCCTTAGCTGAATTCCTGAATTATCATCCGAGGCAGTCAATCTACTACTTTGCTGCCTAGTAAAATAAATAACTATTTCCTTTCAAACTTTTACTATGAACTTATAACTTCATTAGTTTAACTACTCGCATACAATCATTAGTTTGAAAATTTTCAAAATTACAATCAATCAGATCAAGTTATTCAATTTAATTGTTTATCTACACAGGTAAATCTCCCGATAAGCTTCTATATCATATTAGCTTCAATTCACCATTTCCACAATTATTAACAAAGCTCTGAAACTGCTAGGTTTTATCAAAAGAACAACTTCAGACTTCTCAGATGTATCATCAATACGCATCCTATAATGCGCACTAGTTCGACCACATCTTGAATACTGTTATATGGTATTGAAGCCCCTTTACAACATCCACATGAATAGAATTGAACGAGTTGAGCAAACGTTTTTCAATTACATTAATTTCTAACTACAATAATTATTCCGTGATCACTGTCAAACTGAGCTAACTCTCAATCTACCATCGCTTAAACTGTTGAAAATAATGTTTAGAAAAATAGTTTCACCTGGTATTATATAATTATGATGAGTTGATTTGTCAATGTACATGAGTTGTCAATAAAATGTTTTTTTTCTCGAAACTTCTACCAAGTATATTCCCAATAATTTAAAATAAACAAGGAGAAATCGCAGACATTTAATATTCCTTCATAATATCGTAAGCGGCAAGTTCAACTGTCCTGAGTTACTAAGTAAGATACATTTCAGAGTGCCTTTACGCACCACTAGACATAAGTACTGTTATGTCATATTCTATAGAACCAACTATAGATGCTTACCACGTATCCGAAGAACCGCAAATAGTTACAGTCAATTAGACTTTTTCAATTCGCCCTTTTATAAATTTAAGTCCAAACTAAAATCGATTATTAAATAAAGCATTTATCTTCCAATATTCTTTCTCCTCGAGTCTATCAGCAACATGACGTGTTATACTTCATATTTTTATACATTTTCCTAGTTATACAAGGGTTATATTTCATCGTATTGTACATTTTATAGTATTTTTTAAGCAATCAACTCAAATTGTTTTACTGTACTTATCATAAGCTTATTTTGTCTGAATTGGGCTAGTTCCCGTTAAATAAATAGATATATAAATATGAATTGTATTATGACATTATAATTTGATAGTAAAAGATTTAAATTAAGAGTTGATTTTATTCTTTTTAGTGCATTCGAAAAAATGCTTGTTTAAAAAAAGATTTTTTACTATTAATAAATTTTTAACTTTTTAGTTATCGCTGGACAGGTTTCTCAGTCTGTTCATCTCATTCAACGCATCATTGTTGCAAGGTTAATTGTTGACCGGTTAATTCCGAACAGTCTAGCTCCTCTACAAGGAGACCTTCCAATGATTTTACCTTACTTAAGGCCACGTATGCTCGACCAGCAGAGAAGAGCTTCGAGCCTACTTATACAACGGCATGGTCGACAGTACGACCCTGCAATTTGTGTATTGTGCAAGTTCAATATAACATAATTGGCAACATTCTTTTCCTACAACTGCTATGAAAAGTAGCGTATTTCTCATAGCTTACTTAATTTCGAAACGATGTTGTTTTGTTGTTAAAATTGTTATTTCCGTCAACCAGCTGCACACCCTTAAGAGTACAACCCTCAAAAGTCTCCGAAAGACTTGTCCGAGCTAGGGAAGACGCAGCCTTCACTTTTTAACGTGTGATGCCATGCACGAGACCGATGACCATGCTGGGAATCGAACCCATGACCCTTAGGTTGAGAGACAAGGGCTCTACCATCATAACCATCACGGCCCATGTATTGCTCATACTGTGAGAAATATTTTTTCTCGCGGCACTTTGCGCACAATCAACAAAAATCGACAAAAACTAGTTGGCTAGGTAGTTGGCTGCTGTTCATTTTCAGATAGTTTAGATTATAGAAGTTTTGATAGTTTTCATTCGTGCTTTCATAATTATCGCAATTTCTATTGAATAATATTTCAATAAGGCATACTTACTCATAATAAATAATATGGATACTGACAATAGTGACGATTTTGGTAATAATACTCCGGCGGAGATATTGGAAAAAGCTACGAAAGTAACGTTGGATTTGTTGGCGGAAATTTAAAAAAAAAGTAGTTGTGCAGTTGTAGGAAAAAATAAATACTGAGATATATTACTTGTATTTTTTAAATTTTTGCAGATGTAGGAAAAGTATAGTGTGAAACATGTGGGGAAAGTACTTTTTCTACTCGTGTGTTTGCGGCACTCGGCCTTCAGGCTCGTGCCACAAACTTCCACACTCGTGAGAAAAGTTGAACTTTCCCCACTTGTTGCACAATATACTATTGTTCTGCAGTGCGTGACTATATTTTGCCGGAAACTGCACATTCTTGGGTTGATTGAGATGAACCTCTACCAAAGTCAATACGGACAGATATGTCAGTATCATACATTTTTGTACTCTCCGCGGAAGCATGCAGGGCCATATAATTTCTGTAATATGTCCAATGGTACCATTTCACCAGACCTTTGAGCATCTTTATTATAACCTTAGAAGAGCGTTTCTTCTTGGAAATCTAGGGTTGTTTATATTTATACCAGGTGATTTAGAAGTTATTGTGATATTTATGACACACAACAAATATATCAAAATCAATATTCTGAAATAATGAAATTATTTAATCAAATATCTTCGAAATCGATTTTTTTTTATTTCTTCTTCATAATTTCACTAAATGGTGCTCTTTCCATACAAGGGTAACCACAACTAGGATCACTATTTCCCACAGTTTTTTCAAATAGAACACTGTAAATAAGGGAAAACCAGAATAGTCCAGACAATAACCTTACCGAAAATGTAGGGCTTGTCCAGTTGATTTCCATCGGAAATATATCTAATTCTTAAGGAAAGTATGAAAATATACAATCAATAATTTGTTGAGGTAACGGATGCTCTATAATTCTACATATTTACATTACTCTTTGTTCAAAACAAAAATATCTGAACTAAAAATTAAAACCTATAACAACGCAACAGAGTGAAACAAGTGGGTGAATTACAAAATCATCAACTTTTTTTGACAATTATCCAGATGCAGACATTTGAATCTATATTAATTTTACGCTAAGCTGAAATCGCATAATTTTTTTGATCTATCAAAACCAGCTCTTGAACTAAGTGAAATTAGACTCACAAATGAACTTATAGGTCGAAGTGCTTGTGAAGCTGCACAGCCTGTACGACCTCCTTACAGTCTTCAAGCAAAATTGGTATCTATGGTTGAATAGGTCTTCAAAAATCTTCTAAACGAGTTTTCACTTTCTGTTGGATCCCATTTGATGTCCATTAATTTTGACATTTCTAATTCAATTGGTTGAAGTATAACAGTTCAAAAGATACGAGGAACAAAGAGGAGACTTCAAGCTACATACATCCATCTTATTCTAAGTACCTAAACATTAATGGGGAGAATCAATAACCTTGGAATTATTAGAAAAACTCAAGCAAACAGCTTACTGCTTACTGCTCGCTAAATCAGAATTTGCTACCTAAGAGAACAAAAATTACACTTTTATTAGAGTCTTGGTCTCTCAACTTTGAAATATGCCAATTCACTATAATATGGTCCAAGGTCTCACTGTGAAAAATGGGATGTGATTACAAAAGATTCAAATTTCTTGTCTTTATCCACGGTATACGTGGGAGAAGTAGAATCTTATCAAAATTATCAGAAACTCTATGGCTCAATATGGAGAACTGCAGGTTCTTACATTCAGCGTGACTCTAGCATAATATTACTCACAGTAATATTCATACATACTTGTACAATACAATAACCTTCCATACTGACGTTCATCATATTCTGAATGTACGACACAAGGGACTATTAACTCCTTCCATGCACGTCCCCGTATTTTTCAAGAGGTCATTCACGTATCAAATACGTATCAAATTGGACCCCGCACGAAGACATGTAAAATTGGCTCTCGGTCAAATTGGTAGAAATTTTATCATATTATACTTAGTGTCGTTTCTGAGATATAAGCTGCCAATTTTCGAAGAAACGAGTTGGGTAGGGTTGACAAAGGAAAAAACTGTTTTGTTAGTCGAAATAAGACAAATTCGTTACGATGTCCAATTATAACGTTATTAATGAAAGTGCATTAGGGTGTATAAGGGGCATAGTTAAAAAAATCGTTTTTCAGGATTTTTTTTTACACTAGTCCTGACCCAACAATTTATATTTTGGTAGAATATCATAGTTTCAATCTATTCTAGGCGATAAAAACATGTTTTGTTTCTTGATGACTCTCTCTGTTTGAAATAAATTTTTTTTCTTGTGGGGATATCCCAAATCTCAATCGGACAGAACCGCCCCAGGAACGATAAATGAATTGGAGGAACGCATAAGAGACAAATGTTTGGAAATGTAAGAAGCGAATTTCAGAATCGTCTCTTCATATGTGCCAGGAACTCAATGATGAATAATTCGAACATTTGATTTGATTTTCTTCCTCAATTACTCAGATATTTATGTAAAATAAACATTGTTCTTTATTCTGGATGATTTTCCTAATTTTGCTGAAATTCAATAAAACAATCACCTGCCTTGTTTGAATTTCATTGCTCTGCAATTTTCAGGAAAAAAACTTATTTAATGATACCAAAAAAAGATTTGATAATCATTGTGTACCGCCATTTTGGTTTGGATGAATATTTTTGTTTGAAATTTTGGTGAGGTATAGAAAATTGTAAGATGTTGCCACTCAAAAAAGTCAAGCCGCTATTTAGCAGGGTGGGTTACTTTATGGACAGACATATCCACTAAAGACCCTTATTATTATTAACTATTTTTCACGGAAAATAACACAAATCTATTTACCACAAACCCACACATACAGACTCTACAACAGTAATAGGTACACAAATACTAATTCGTGTACCAACAATCACATAAACTAGCATATTAATACTGAAGGACTGATTTCAATAGTCCGCAACAATCCCTACTAACGGAACTTCAAGAAAATTCTGCTTCTCATAAAAAATTCAATGAAATCAATCGAAGCAAGGTTATTATCAACCATAAGTACAGGATAGGTCACAAAAAATAATCGTCTCCTGAATGAATCAGAAGTATCTCATACATACAGTAATAGTTCCCCTCTGTTAACTTTTGAAGGTTTAACATACAAACTTAAAAAAACCGTTTGGCGCGGAGGGCACATCAACTAAAAAAATTTAAATGGCATGGGGGGTCATGTGTCACATCGTTGAAAAGATAATTCAAATCTCTTGTCAACCATCTTTTGTTGAAATTTTGTTTTACGTTTGTTCACAATATGCATTTGAAATATCAGAATAAGTGCGGATCTGCGTCCCTTACCTTACCTGACCACGATAACTCCTGAATGGTTTGATGTGAAATAACGAGACAGACAATAATAATAATAATACTCCCTCATGAACACTCATAGAGTGTACCCAAAGGCATAGCCTGTGCGGATAGAGGACGGCTATTGTTATTATTTGCCGTAGCGCTCCGGGGCGACTTAGGAAAACCCGGAAAACCTACAGCACCAATATTTTGATTGAAAATTTAGATGGTTCAAAAGAGAACTAAATTATATTTTCAACGATGTGACACATGACCCCCCATGCCATTTAATTTTTTTTAGTTGATGTGCCTCCCTCGCGCTATCTATCGAGCAATCACAATGTGTTTCATTTTAAAAAGTAGTTTAAAATTTAACAGGGGGGGACTATTAGAAACCACACTGTATGATGTTGTATTATTGGTATGACGCTATTTAAGGCACTTCCACTGAAATACATAATTAATACGTAGTTAGATGTATATACATTCATGATGTTTCCGATAGTTATTCCTTATTTCAGTCGTGCACCATGAACTAATTTAATAAGTATGATGTTGAAAATATGTTGATTTCATTACGCCCAATATATGATACTGTTATTCTATAGACAACCATGCATATTGGCATTTGCCTTATCTATAATTGACAGAAGTCAAGTGATTTGTAAAATTCTCGTGTCTAATCTAAAGAAACATTTTTGTAATACTTATTCAAAATTCCTGTAAAACCTTGTTGCACAACTGAAATTATTTAGAAATCACCTATCTAATAGTCATTAAACAAATTGTAAAAAAAAATTTTGAAGAAAAAATTGGAATTGAGAAACAAGAAGAAACATTCAGCAACAATAAGTAATTATGGCAAAATGCCCTCGCGGATGTGAAGAACCTTCCTATGATCGTGCTCCTAATCGTCCTTCTGGTATTCCTAGGCCGGACAGAAGTCAAAATATATCTGCTTTTCCAACATCACGAAACCAAATCCCATGTCCATATCCAGGTTCCCGTATTCCAACTCGCGTACCACCCTACTCTGGCCAACCACTTTATTTACCCGCAGGCACTCCCTCGGAATGGCCAGGAATGCGCGCAAATTTCACACAAGAAGTAAGAGATTTCCAGGTCGACCCAAATTTCTTCGATGAAAATCGTCCAATGATGCATTCCACAATGATCACTGGAGCCGGCCCTGGGGGAAGAATGCAACTGCAGAGAAGTAACAGGCCTGACATGGCTGTCAATCAGCCGATTCCCGAACGTCCTCCAAGGATGAGAACTCCAGTTCCTCAGGCATCAAGAGTCCAGTCAAGACCTCCGACTCCTCAAGTGTCCCGAGGTTACCCCAGGCTGACTCCTAGGGCTATATCAGCTGGGCCTGCAAATCAGCAGCAGAGACCAGTGCGACCGAGATGTCCTTCAGTACAACCCGTTAGATCCACTGGAGCAATACCAAGAGTTCCCGGTGTTGCCATGCGAGTACCATCAAGATCTCCACAGTCTCCCAACGATTTTAGAACACAAAGAAGAATCTGCTCCTCGGCTCCTCCGAGAAGGCCACCGTCCCACCGCCAAGGGCCACCCTTAGATGCTGCACAGCTTCGGGCTGAACAACAAGCACAGTCATTAGGAGTATCGCAACAACTACCAAGACATCCTAGACCTCATCCCGATGAGTATATGGAAGATTTTGAATTGATGGAAAAGGTGGCCCAACAAGAGCATGAGATCGGGGTATTAGATCACCGACCTCTATCAGATTCTCGCTTCTGTGCGGATGAATCGTTCGATGAATTTGAGGAGTTGGAAAAAACTTACGACAAATTATATGCCCCTACTGATAGAATTCCCTATACGTCACCGGAAAGTTTGGGAGAGTTTCAACAGTTGGAAAGAGAAACCCAGGCAAGGAGGCCACCAGGTGGCCAATCTGCAATTCCTCGACCTAGAGGCAGCCAAGGTCCAATGATGGACAATGCACAGCTTCGAGCTAGACAACAAGCACGGTTATTAGGAGTTACTAGGCAAACACCAAGCCGCGCTGTCCCTCCTCGTTCCGATGAATATATTGGAGAATTTGAATTGATGGAAAGGTTGGCCCAACAGGAGCATGAGCTTGGAATACGTCAAAAAACACCCCCAGGTCGCCAAATAGCACCCCTGTCAGAATCTTTTGATGAGTATGAAGAACTGGAAAAAGTTTACGAAAAAGTACATGCTCCTTCCGATAGAGTTCCATATATGTCACCAGAAGGTTTGAGAGAGTTTGAGCAACTAGAACACGAAACTCACTTAGAAGCTGTTGCAGCTCCTGCCAATCTACAAAATCTACTGGAAATGCCTTCTGTTCATTTGGAAGCTCAAGCTATTTCACAACAAGGTAAGAGATCACATGGTTAATCACGTTTCAACTGATGAGTTCTTAGATCTGATATCAACGATGCCTGGGTATGAGTAGACGATAGCTGCTTCTTTTAAGATAGGAGACAATATTATAATTGATAGTTGTAGAGAGCAATGACAGATATGTTCCAAAAAAAACTACCAACATACCGAGAAATGTGTGACTTAACAAAGCTATGTTCTTTCAAATAGAATACCATTAAATTTCTTTGAAAGAGTGTTTCTCAAAAATATAGGGTTGTATGAAGTTGTATGGGTTTATATCGAGTGGTTCTGAAGTTATGGTGACATTTATGTCCAAAAATGGGTTCATAGCAAATATCTCAAAATCCATAATTAGGAATAAGAATTTTTTTAACCAAATATTTTCGAAAATGGTGTGTTCATTTCATATTCATAAATTTACCGAATGAGACTTTTCCCATACAGAGGCAACCAAAACTCAGGATCACTTTTTTCTAAGTTTTTCAATTGTTAATGAGGCCATACCAGAAAAGTCCATATTATGAGCTTCCAGAAAGTTTAATGTCTCAATATTTCTGATTATAAGTTTGAAAAAATAATGGAAAGCTTCAATTTTCTTACCATTTCTCAGGTGGAGGAAAACAGTTATACTGGAAATATTAACCAATTTGATGAATATCGTTTTAAAACCAATAATTCATTCACAGCTTTTAGGTAATAGATGAATGTTGAAATTTCATTGTGATAGCTCCATATTTCCGAATGCAATAAACAATACTGGTAGGTACATATTTGAAAATGAAAATTTTGAGGGTGACCCAATTTGTACCATAATTTTTATAGTCGGTAAAAAGTTGTTATGACAAAGTGCTAAAAGTTTCAAAATGTCTTTACAAATTGAAAAGATAAAGGCATGAGAATAATTTCAAAATTTTCGATTTTTCCTGTGTAACTCCAGAACTAGAGCTGGATCAGATTTTTTTGTTTTACGTATTTGACCTCTGAAATAAACAACTTTGCTCCCATTAAACCATCCTTCTATCTTTTTTTGTTACCGAGATTCCAATGCTAAGACTCACAAAAAAATTTATAACTTTCAAAATGGTGTCGTGCAGCCATTTTGAAATATTTTTTCAAATAGCACTGGGGTCGAGTGTTACTTCATTTGAAACGTCACTCAGCCCTCTAAACAACAACAAAATTTCAGTCAAAAATATTTATCCAAAACGAAATGGCGGTACATAATTCTGGAACTTTCATAAGAGGATTCTTTGGAATAGATGGCTGAGCTCTAGCATAATGAAATAATATTGATGATTTCCTCAATTTTGCTGAGATGCAATAAAATGAGGTATTACTGTACCTATCTTGTCATTTGAATTTCTATCGAAGATGGCTATTATCTGCAATTTTGAAGGACAAAGCCTTTTTGTAAATAACAAAAAATTATTTTTAATTTTGTTTGTTTTTAAGTTATATGTGAGTTAAGTAAACAAATTATTAAAAACTATTGCATCATAGTTATACATCCCGGTATTTGTGTGGATACACATACATTCACAGACATTTTAAAAAAGATATAGCTGAAACATTAGTATTATCAGTTTTATTGATAAAAAATTAAAGTTAGATAACTAAAGTAATTACAATACCATAACACAGTCACCTTAATAATAAAATGAGTAAAGTTTATACTAATGTACAAAGTTAGGCAGATATAATATAAGTATCACAGTCACATTAATAATAATATAAATAAAAGTTACTACTAAATATATAGAAGGGTCGACTAATAACGTAGCATTGTCTCTAATTTGACTATATCAGAAATTAATCTTAAATATCGTATATAACTAGTTCAAGGAGAAATTTTGTCATAGAAAACCTAAACAAATCATATTTTTCAATGTTTTTTATGATTGTTGGAAGGTGATTGAATATTTTGGCAGCATTATAGATTAGCGAGTTTTTGATCAAACTAGAAGATGGAATCGGGATTATAAGATTGTTTTTTTTTGCGAGTGATTCCATCATTGAATTTATACAACGATTTATTTTTAAAAACCAAGCAAGTCGTTTCGAGGATGAACAATGACGGAAGAGTTAAAAGTGCATTTGTCTTTGAACAGAATCCTACACGATTCTCTAGGTCCTACTTTATATAAGTAACGGATGGCTTGCAAGACGAAAATTGAGTTGAAGTTCTCTTTGTTACAAGTTCCCCAGAATGCTATTCCATATCAAATGTGTGACTCAATCAGTGCATGGTAAACCAGTTTAGCTGTTGCCATACCCCATTCCCTGGCAACTATCCTGAGGCAAGTCTTTTTCCTAGCTGCTGATGTAATGGTATCCAGGTCATTGAAATACAGCAGAAACAAAATTGGACCTAGCACCGAGCCTTGAGGAACACCACAACGAATTTCACCAGTGCGTGATAATTTGTGTGTTTTTCCTATTTGGGTTCTCTGGTTTAAGTACGATTGTACCCACTGGAAACTACCATAAAGTTGTAATTTGCGTAACAATATTTTATGGTTTACACGGTTAAATGCTTTTGACAAAATACTGCCGCACATACTTCTTTCTGGTTCAACTCAGTGTACAGTTTATTAAGAAATGAGAATATAGCTTCATGGTTAGAAATATTGGCAGATATAACAGATCAAGATACATTTTCATTCTTTAAATTACTGCAGATATAATCGATTTTAGTTTGTGAGTGTTGTGTAATTCTTGTAGGTCCGTTTGTATGCATTTTCATATTGAAGGTTGTAAGTAAATCATCAAGTTGCTGTGTTAGAAGTGAATGCTCATCATCATAGTCAATGATGAAATCACCCGCTATGATTAGGTGGTCGGTGGATCAGCGGTCTAAGGCACAGGCCATTCGAAACTCTAGCATAGCGATAGTCGGTTCGAGTCCGATGTAGGTACGAGAATTTTTCTCAACTACTTTATATCGGATCGATAGGCGACCGCATGCCTTGTTGAAAAGCAATTGTATTGTGAGTGGTCTAGATATTATTATTATTATTATTAAATTAGATTTATAAGGTTTATTATTTAATAACTTAGATAGGACGTTTCGAATAAAGTATCACGGCTCTAAATGCCATTCAATAAAATCTATCAAAATGTCAAGACATTTTTCATTATGGTCAAAAAATATATAAAGTACCATTTCACAAAAATAATCAAAGAATCCGTTCAAAATTTGACAGGGGGGTTACTTTAAAGACAACTCACTGCACTCTGCAGGATTATTGCTGATGTTCATTTAATGTGTTTTTGTATTTTCGCTGATTGTCTAAAATTTAATTTTTTTGTGATGGACCCCGCACATTTCATATGGGAAATGGCTTTCCGTGAATTGTTGGTACGGTGCAGTTCGTTATGAGCTGATCAAAAGTGTGCATAGCCACAAAGCTCAAAAATGGACAGTTTTCGAGATATGAAGCTTTGAAAATGGATCCTCAGTTATATTAGGCACCGTTATCAAACATTTTTCACACACTGCTCCACAGTGACTGTGGAATGAGGTACAAATTCCAAGATCTCCCAAACAACTTTCCATGTTCAGAATGACGCTAGAATAATTTATATTTTCGGAAAATGACATATTTCGGATATTATTTGAAGAGAATCGATGATAACCGATTCCAAATATATCTGATGTCCAATAATATCTAATATGATTTTCAAAATGTTCATAACGAGGCCTAGCGATCTGTAATGAGGGGAAATAAAAAAATCTTAATCATGTAACATCAGAGATAACAATTGTTATCATTGTTGATGACATTTACATATTATATGTGATTTGTTTCTCACAAATCTCGATAATCTATCAATGGGGTGCCAAGACATTTTCCTCAGAACGGCTCGAAATGGATAATAGCTGCTCACAGCCAAATGAATCCGTGAAAATGTCTGCATCTTTGATAGTATCAGTTGTCAAAGATGCAGACATTTTCACGGATTCGTTTGGCTGTGAGATGCTATCATCCATTTCAGATTATCGAAAGTTGTGAGAAATAAATAACATATTATAGTTCGATTATTTTATCTTTACCCATGCGTCATCAATTTATGATCGAAGAAATCACACACCCTCTATTGAACTTCTCTTTCTAACAACCGCTATGAGCGAATAAAAATTCGTTAACATTTGTCTTCTTAGCTAAGAATTATGGTATTGTGAAGATGACGCACGGGTAAAGATAAAATTATTGAACTGTATAATGTGAATGACATTAATGGTGATCACAATTGTTATCTCTGAGGATATATGATTAAGATCTCCGTTTTCCCCCTTAGAGCTCGCTGAGCCTGTTATGAACATTTTGAATAACATATTTGATATTATTGGATATTAGATATATTTGGGATCAAATATTACGGCATCTCTTTGAAAAATACCCGAAATATGACATTTTCCGAAAATATAAATTTTTCTAGAGTTATCTTGTTGCATGAAAAGATGTAAAAAAGATCTTGGAATTTGTACCTCGTTCTATAGACAGTGTAGAGCAGTGTATGAATTTTTTTTGAAAACGGTGCCTAATATAATTGAGGAAGACCATTTTTCAATCGGGGTCTAGGCGCCGAATAGTCGAATTCCATCCCAACAAGAAATGAGAGCTCTCCATTGGATGAGCAAATACCTCAAAAAAAAAAAATCCATTTTCGCCCATCTCGAAAACTGTCCATTTTTGAGCTTTGTGGCTGTGAACACATTTGATCAGCTCATCAAGAACTACAACATACAAAAAAATCAGCCAAATTCACCATAAGAAATATGCGGGGTCCTTTCGTATGAAAAATAAAAAATAAATCTTCAAGAATGTTAATAGTCGCGATTCTGACACAGATCTAGGTTTTGACTTCATTAACCAACTGGCGTAATTGAAAAACTTTGACGTGCGGGAAATTCTCATTTTCTGAATTTAAATGGGTGCGGAAAGTGGTGTTTTCCGCACGTTTATAGAACAAGTTAACTTTGTGTTGAGGAACATAATAACAAATGAATTTCAGGATCAAGAGCACCTTCAGAGCTGAGGAACTATTTCCAACGCCAATGGGATACAAATGCTGATGTAGCCGCTCAATGGCAAAGTCAGGTGGGGAGCAGTAGTGGGCATCACCAGACATCAGAAAGTGGTCAATGGTGTCCTCCAGAGTGTCATGGAATATGAGAAAAGTGGGAAAATGAAGAATGGAAGAAGCTCCTATACTTTGAGCATTTCGTCATCACTCAAATGATCATAGAGATAAACGATGAGAGAATAATCGTTGATGTATTCTGACGATGTTGGTCGTATGTGAAGGTTTCATTGTGGTCGAGTTAGAATCTTATGACAATGTATCGAATGCAGACACACACAGTTCAACACATTTTTGTTTCAATTTGTTGTTAACAGTCGATAATAAAATGATTATTTGTTATAAGTATTTCAAGAAAACTTTTTTTTTCAATGTTTGTTGATGAATGGTAACTTCGTATGACTGAGACTGTACAGAATTCGAAGGGTTGGAAGTATCTGTCGCATTTATTTATGTTAGAGTTTGTTCCGATATCTTCACAGCCATTTTACATAATCCAATCAAATCCAGTTTCACTGGATTCGTATGAAAAAATACACCGTATATATATAGAAAGAGATTTGATGAAAAAAACATTGAGAGTCCAATTAAAATATTGTCTTTATTGTGACATATCCGATTTCTTCGTGAGTGACGTCATCTTTGTTATTCTCAATAGAACACCTGATATTTTACAAACTTTTTGGAGTCAATTCCATGATTGAACGAAAGTCTTTTGAATAGTTATGAAACTGTAGGTCATTGTTAAGTTTACAGAAAGTATGATATTTCGGGTTTGTTTGCAACTGAATTATTGGTCAGAAAAATAATTGAACTGGATAAAAAGCTATTGAAAAAATAAATACGAGTGCAGTAAGAATGAAGAGAAATTCGTTAATTCGTTTATTCGATTACTGACATATTAACATTGAAAATTCACATCAGTGTAACAATGAAATAAAATAACTAGATGAACTTTGCAACAACAAAGTCGAATTTCTGGAGATGCATTTTTTTAATTTTCTGGTAACAGGCCAATCTGGTCGATTCTGTTTCTCAGTAGCAAGATTGTTTTTCACAGCAAAATATCTCAATTTTGATGAGATGTTGCTGCCACATCATCTACTGCCAATAAAGCAAGATAGATAGATATCAAGCCTTTTACAAAATCGAGATATACAGTACTCAAAAATAGAAACGGGTCACCTAGAAATTTTTTTCGAACTTGAGGAGTTGTTACTTTTGATTGCATAAACCGATTTGGATGTTCTTTGCAGATAATGAGAGTCCGTTTCATTGGCTTTTGACTGTTTGGGTCAAACCTTATCTATTGTCATCCTCGAAAAAGTTACAGTGCAGAGCGTATCGTAGGGCAGCTGAGACCATAATGCATTTGCTGTCAGCTTTTCCAGCTTTTGCGGTCTCAGCCTATATCCACAGGCATACAGCATCGCTACAAGTGTTGCACTACCACCTACAACACTCGTATGGTATCGACGATACACCGATTTTACCTTATGCTTCGGGAGATATTGAGTCCATTGTGGAGAATGAGAAGTGCCGAATCTATTGGAAGTACTCGTTCCCCACCCACACGAAAATACAAGTCAATGGGCCTGATATAGTCCTCCTCGATGATTTTTGTCAAAGAGATTTCGGCTCCTGGCGAAACGAACATCGTCCTGGAAGAAGAGAAAAAAACGGACTAAAAATCGAGATCTGTTCTTTGAACTCCGCAGGTTTCACCCAAACCATTCTGTTTAAATGGTGGTTCTGATAATAGGGGTCCTTAGTGGAATGATGGACACACTGCTATCAAGCTCAAAAATCATACCGGCTTGCCAGTCTTGCCACAATATGGCAGAAATCTTAGCCGGACGGATGCATAAGGCTGTAATTCTTGGTTCGCTCCGCCTACTCAGGGCACATGATTCTCGGACCCACTCACCCCACGGAGTGGGGAGTGGTTACTGGGGTTAAAGACACACCAGCGCGCCCTCCGGGCCTCACTGGGATATTCCTGATGGAAAAAAATACTTTTATCCAGGTGGATCACATTATCTGCATGATATTGGATATGTAAAAAGAGAAAATATAAGTTATATATCCATTAACTTATTCAAAATATACTTATACACATTACAAGGGAACGTAAAGAGGTCCTGAATACATATATATTAAAATATTATTTGTTCCTTGAATAAATTATAAGATACGGAAATGGTCAGTTTGAAATATTAATTGAACTGATAGGAATCGTCAGTATGGAATATGAAAAATAACCTATAAAACAAAGCAGCCATGATCACAATCATCACAAGACATCAATCATTACTATTTTCTACAACAGATCTCCAGGTATTTGTTCAAACAGGGTGTTAGATGAACATGCGGCAAAAATACAAGGGGTTATATTCCTTGACATATTCTAAGAAAATTTGGTCCTATAATGAAAAACCCCGTTGTTTCGAAGATACAGATCGAACAAAATTTACGACATTAACATTTTATCAACAAAAAGTACATGTGAAGTTGCTTGAATCACAATAAATGTTTGAAAGGACTTCCTCCAGCCTGGACACAAGCATACAATCTTCTCGTTATGGACTGCCGAACTGTTTCGAACACACCAGGGACGTTTTTAATTGAGTTACTCCCAGCATTTATCCGATTTCGAAAATCATCCAAATTTTTCAATGAAGTAGCGTAAACTGATGACTTAAGATATCCCCAGAAGAAATAATCCAAGGGGTTCAAGTCCAGGAATCGAGCAGGCCATGTTTGTGGCCCACCTCGATCAATACAGCGATCTCCGTATGTTGCTGTTAATAAGTAAAATTTTGTGTACTTGATAAACTCGTGACGTACACCCTACGTTTATTTACATTTATGACTTTAACATATATCGAATAGGCTTGTCGCAAATTTTGTTCGCCCTGTATCTTCGAGGAGTTTTTTTAAAAATCATCATGGGACAAAATATTCTTAGAACAGGTCAAAGAATAACCACTTGAACTTTTGCTGCATGTTTACCTAACACCCTGTAGAATAGAAACTTCCCTACAACAAATATTTATTAACTTCCAGTTTTAACAAAAAAAAATTGTGGAATATTTCTCATGGCTGATGGTAAACAATTGAAGATCCTTGTGCCTGCTAAATAAGGTGACGTTCAGAACAACGCAGTACTTTGTTGTAATTTTAGTAGATTTCCGTTACAAGTTGTATATATGTGACATTTTGAATTAGTTTCTAACCTGTATTAATGTTTTTTCACATAATGTAGACAACTATAAATGTAGATGGAAAAATAAATTTTTCTTTGAAAATGGTTCTACAGAAATCTGTGTAACGAAGACCATATAATAGGCGGATAATATGTTTTTGAGCTACAAAAACTATTTCTATATTTGTTCCATCTCCCCGTAGTAGGACATTATAAGAACTGAATTGACCTACGCATAATAGACATCCTTCAAACAGTTTTCATCCAAAACCTTTTTTAGTTGTTGCAATGCATAGAAACTGATGTCTAATCTTTTACTTACATATTTTATATGAAATTTCCAACTCAGTCAAGAATCTACGAGTAATCCTGAAAAGTTTGGTTGTTTCAGATGAATATATTGTCATGTATGTTCACTTGTATATTTCCTGCCAACGAATTGCATCAAAACCTTTTTTTTTCAGGATTGACATAAGTCTGTTTTCTTTAAAGTTCCACAGTACTACCGGATTCTTGTGAAATCGACACTATGCCCAAATGTTGTGGAAGAACATTTAAATAAAGTAAAAATATTAATGGCAATAAAACTGAGCCCTGTGGAATTACTATGTTAAATTAACCCATATCAGAGTCAGTATTGTCCCATCTTACATATAATAATAATAATAATAATAATGATACTCGTAGAGTGTACCCAAAGGCATGGCCTGTGCGGGTAGAGGACGGCTATTATTATTATTTGCCGTGGAGCTCCGGGGCGACTTACTGATGTTTTCGGTGGTGTATTCACTTTTCAGCTGTAGGAAAACCCGGAAAACCTACAGCACCACCCGGTTGATCGGTGCGCACTTCAAGCTAGCACTAGACGTCGGGATTGGCATCTAGGCAACTCACATCACACTTGATTCACAACAAGGCATGTGGCCACCTAAACAGACCCGTATACTTGAGAAAAAGATTCCGTACCCGAGCCAGACGTATGTCTGATGCGAGCTAGAAGTTCCACTGCTACACACACGCTTGCAAGTCGGTCGATTTGACTTGTCAAGCAAAGTCTGCTATAGAGTCCGTTGTTCGTTGGAGCCTCTACACGTACCAACTTTATCGGAGACTTCTGCGACAAATCCAGTCCTATGTTTGGTGGCATTCAGCAATCGCGTCTGATGAGATACTCATCGTTGTAAAATCAAAATCCAGAAAACCCTTGCGGTAGACACAAGATTGGTTGAAGAAAAAAGGCGAATATTCACACATTCATTTATTAGAAGAACTGAGGCTGGAACCTCGCGATTGAATGAACTATTATAGAATCGATATCTATTATGAGGTTAACCACAACATTTTTGCCGACAACGTGATCTTCGCTATTCACGTCTTGACTTGCAATTCGGAAGACTGTCACAATCGGTTTCAACCGAATTCGTACATGCCCAACTTCAAGCCCAACTCAAGCCCCAATTCAGCTACACACGTTCATGCAAGTCTCTCAATTTAGTCTGTTCAAGCCTATTCGTCCGACTTGCATGTCTATCTGTAATCCATTCTTAAGTGCCTTTGTAAAATGACCCTACGATCTACGACAACTCACCGAGAGTTATTACAGAGCTTTCTATAGGAAGCAGAGAAAGCACACTCAAAAATAGACTCCGTGTTGCAAGGGCTAATTTTCAAATTATACTCTGCGAGTTCAATTAAAAAATCATAGTATTGAAATTTGCTACAAAGGTACTCTGGATTCTGAATAGGAACGCTAAAATAAAATCTCAACAACAACCAAATTTGAGGTTTATTCATATTCTGTATTATAACATTGATTTTCGAATAATAAAATAGGTAATGTCATCACGTGACTTGATAAGAATGCATTAGCACAAACAAAGTCTGGAAAAATTGTCTTGTTTTCAAGTTTTTTATACAGTACTGTGTAGGTATACGCAATTCACTGCGTTTTCACCAACTGCAAGGGTGACTCAGTTTAGCTAAAGGGGGATTTCACTACGGGCAAAATCATGGATGAATATTGAAACCCTAGTAGAACGAAAACATTGTTGTGAAAAGGGAATTTGTAAGTTTGCCAAATCTTTTAACTCATTATGGGAATCAATGAATATTCTCCAAAATAGTCTATTTAGTAACTGATTTGTATTTTGTCATATCTTTAATAATGAAATAAAAACAACTTCTAGTGACCTAGATCCTTGAAACTATGAACATAACTCAGAACTGGCGTGTGTAATTCAGAGTAATAGGTACTGTCCCTTATTTTCATATAAGCCACAATTTGTCTATTACTATTATATTAAAGTCACAGCTTCATTAAGCATCTCGTGAGATTTTAAAACTTTGAATCAGAATTATTTTCATTTCAGATGAGTATCGTAGGAAAAAATACAAATTTCATTCACCTACGTCACAAATCATTATTGTAGTGTCGGTTGTCGGAAAATAAAACGAAAGTGATTAAAAATGTAAATAAATATATTCCATACATTTACTATGAACAAAATTTTTATTTGGAGATAATCCCCTCAACAATACGTTTAATATGATACCTACATAGTATCTTAAATTACTAGTGACTTGAAAAAAATCTCAAAAATTGATCAAACCTAAAGTTTACACTAATTAAATTCTTCGTAAAAAGTAATTATTACTATTATCATATGATAGCTTCGATCAATATTTGTCCAACTCAGCAAAATGTTTACATAATTATAGATAGCACAATACAAATTCCGATAAGTGCGTGTAGAATTATATGAAAATAGATTAAAATTTATTCAGCATTCCGCGAATTTCCTATGCTATATAATTATGGTTTGCAAACATCTTCATAGATTTATTATGGAATGTATTTCACTAAATTGGGGGCGGCACGTAGGGGAGCACTGCCCACCCACTTTTTCAACAAAATTAAGATTTTTGTTACACTCTAACCATCAACAGGAGATTTTTTTTAACATACTCTTTGAATGACCCACCCAACTTTTCTGCGTCGCCCCTGGTCGAAATCAATTGAATATTTAAAAACTTCCAAGTCATCATTTGTGCCGATTTAAATATAAATTTGCCATTTGTAAGTCTTTATCTCAGGAGTTAGATATTCTCTCCTACCAAATTTACAGAACATTACATATCACATAACATAACATAATGATAGGAAATGAATAGCTTCTGTGCTGGATGTTGGACTGTCTAATCTTTCAGCAAAAAAAAATGTATTCCATAATTTTCATCAACGCCAAGAAAATCCCCTCTACATAGAAGTGAGATCCTTTATAGGAAAAAATAAAAACAATCCGCCCTTAGAAGTATAATATATGGTTTCAGCCATATCATGAGAACAGAAGAATGTTTATTAAATTACAAGCCAACGAAATTAAAACAGAACAGAATGTGGAGTACTCCAAAGATCAATTCTAGGTCTATAGTACTGTTCCTAACTTCTGTAAGGTTGATGTTGTCTGTAATTTTCCTCAAATCAAATTTTCCTTATTTATGCTGAAAAATTGAACATACTAATAGACACTTCTACTTTATCATATTAAATTTCTAAAAATGGGTACGCAGTTTAAACTGGAATAACCACATATCTGAACTCAATAAAACACTATCAAAGACCATTTTGGCAATTTTGTGTATTTTAGCTTTTATCACATTCTTTAGTATGGATTGGATTTCGCGGGCAATTCTATCGTTGCTGAAAGTACATTTATTTTGCCAAAAAGTGCAGTTTGAACTTTATTTGGCATAAGAAAATATGACTTGTGCAGTACTTCAATGACCTAAGAATTATGACAGATACCAATTTAAAGAAAGATAGCTTGATGATTTTCAAGAACGAAAATATTTCAGGATCTCATCCTCGCATTCATGGTTACGATTCACTAAATGAGGGTTCATACATTCTATGAAGAATACACATAAATCTTAACATTTTTTTTATGTAGGTACTGATACCTGCAGATGTATCCACCATAATAACAAATGCAGGTAATATTAAAAATATTCAAGTATAAATTGAAAGCTGTTCAACAATACAATAATGTGCTTTTTCCAATGATTGTACACTCAACTTTCCATATATCTTCGTTGTGAAAATTTAATATGATTGGAGTTTTGAACTAGTATTTTGCTTTTTAATTTGTTTTTTCGTTGAACTACAAAACATCTCTACCTTTAGTAACTGATCATTCTTCTCACCCCATCGAACCATTTTGAATAAATATGTGATTGTTGCCGTTTATACAGAATATGGGAATGTAGAATTACTCTGGTTGATGAACACTTGACGGTAGATTATTGACGAAAAGTGTTTGGTTCTGCATGATATATTCTTATAATACGTCGTTGGTATTTCTCTTGTACATTTTTTATCTCGTACATTTTTTCCTCAGATTTCACGGGTTCAAATCTGTTTGGAAGTTGAGGAGGTAATTCTTCATGGAAGCTTTTCTCCTCGCAACCAGTAATAGTTGAAATATAATAAATTAAAATATTAACTGAAATATCACAGTCCTATTCCATGTTTGATCACAACTTCACGCTTGAGTCTTCTCCTTTTCTGTAAAGAAAAATACATTATTACAATAATTTCTCAACAAGTAATTGAATTAAAGTTAGTATTACCGAGTACCGTCATACAACCTTTAATTAATAGTTAGCACAGTTTAAACTTTTTTTCAAAATATTCATAGAATATAATCTGTACCTGTATGAAAGTCATGAAATTAATATCGTCATCAATAGAATATAAGTGATACAGATCTCCAAGTAATGAAACCTAGTCGTGAGTAAGACTGACTTTGTGGAAATAAACTAGAGCTTGAGGCATTCGCGGTCAAAATTTGAATTATATCTATTCCTTTCCGGGTTCAAAGGCCGTGATTTTGGTTTGAATGCTTCCTAACATATCACTAGCTTTTTCAGAGGAAAATGCCACAGTTCTTTTCCAAAAGGATTATAACTAAAAAATTGAAGAACACATAGACAAGACCTCAAAATAGGGATGAAGCTCAGTCAGTCTTTCTCAAAACCCGAAACCATTTAGGAGACCATTCCTCAGAATAGAAGCCATTCGACCAAGGCTTCATGGAATTCCAAAGATTCAAGAAGCGGATGTACCGCTGAGACCACTGATGAGTGCAACTCTGGATCATCGATTCATTTTCGAGTGATATCATCGGATTCTTCAAGGAATACCTCACCGGAAGCTGTTTTCAGTGGAAACGAAACTTCCATGTTCCATGAACAAATAGATGGTTGAAGTCCATTTAGCCCCTAATAGCCAATTTTTTCATGAAGAAAGTTATCGATACTTCTGAATGCAAACCGACCATATGATGCGTGAATAGCACCGTTGCCATTCGGAGACACGGAAGAGACATACTTGAATAGTTTCCTAGACCACCTAAATGCCCAACATCCTAGCATCAAGTTCACCATGGAGACGGAACAAAACCAACAGACAGCCTTCTTAGACGTACTCATTGAAATATGTGGCACCAGATTTTAACACAAAAAGTGAACGGAAAACGGATATACACGGATAGACGAGAGAAATTAGTGGCCTTGAGTTCTAATGGCTACGGTAAATCCGGGATCAACAAGGTCATCAGACCGATGACCTCCTCAGGTCAAAATATTGTAAAGAAAGGCTCTAATCAGAATTAATTTCATTTTAATAGCAAAATCTTCTGTATGCCCTAAACACAAGTTACGGTCGAACTCCGCTGATGTGATTTTTAACAAAACCATACTACTTGTGTCATTGTCAGGACTATTAATGTTTCAACGAATTTTTTCATTGCATGAAAATGTATGAAACAACAATAAGAACATTTAATAAATGCATGATGACAAAGGACGGTATGGAAAAAGTCAAAAATAGCGAGGTTTAACGGGGTAGGTATCCTGGCAGTAAAGTCTAGATTGCGTTATCTGCAATTTTGTTGGTTGTGCAAATCGGCGGTCAAAAATCCTCCGTGATAAACCTTCCTCGGAAAGATGTCCTCTAGGTAAGAACCCCTGCATATTGTATATTATTTACAATTTGTTAACTTGTCCTTATTAGGCGAATGTATTTTCAAAGGACTTTGTTGTATACTGGGTATTTTGTACTTTAATATATTATACCTTTTAGAATATAGTGAATCTGTGATTCATTACGTTTATCAGTGGGTTTATCGAGACAGAACCAAGTTCCCATGTTTCTCTCCCTGACTACGCCTCCAGCCTAGAAAGCTAAATAGCTTCTCGATACTGCCCTCTGGGGTACCACATCAAAAATATGAGTTAATCAGAGAGTGGTAGTTGCCCCTACCGCGAGAACTTCGTGGAAACTGCAGAACATTTGCTGTGCGACTACCCAGCGTTTTTCTGCAAGAGGCTTAGGTTCTTGGAAGGGGCCTTCTTGACGCCCTCCGACATCAGGAACTTAGCTCCCAGGAAACTGATGAACTTCGCAAGAAGTCTCGGAATCCCGGGCCTCAAATAGATCAAGGGTCACGCAAAAAAAACTTATAGGTCGAAGTGCTTGTGAGGCTGCACAGCCTGTACGACCCCCTTACAATCTACAATCTACGCCTCCATAGAGCTTATAGCTTCCTAACGGACCTATTCGGCCCGAATAGTGATGAAGCACAAACGGTTGTCCGTGTATATTTACCGTATATGCCTCGGGTGACTGATATAATATGGAAAAACTTATAAAAATACAAAATCGAAACAGTTTTCAAGCCAACAAAGAACATTCAACAATGCCTGAGACACGTGGAAGGGTGTACATCGATACTACCCAAATAATCTATGGGTATAGGCAGGTTAGGTCAAACAGATAAATGGGCAGTAGCTGAACGTGCGTTCATTGAAGGATCTACACCAAAAACGTGAAACTTTTTGATCCCCTTAAGAGTATCACATCCAATTCGTATGAGAATCAATTCAAATAACTTCAATAGGAAGGAGGAAACCCTAAACTGAATCATATCTGGAATCCGATTCTCAGAAACGCTAGGAAAGTTCTATTGAATATTGATCAACCGCTAGTCAACAGGATGTCAGTAGTCCCCATAATCACGCCACCAACTTCACCGGCCGTATATAAATATAACCTTATATCATCAACTAGGAGTAAGTTTATAATTATCAAATAATTCAATAAAAAAATAATTTGTCATCAACTTAGGCCCGTCTTGGTCTAGTATTTTTAGGATAAAATCTAAATACTGAAAGATATCTGCTTTTAATTTAAACACTGCTTAATTCATTAGACAGAAGATTGCATTTTCAACAGGAAGGTGCTCCAGCATACTCTACAGTTGAGGTGCGTGATTTTCTTGATTATCCGTTTTCTCGTAGATGGTTCAGACGATAATCAGTGAATTCATAGCCTACTAGATCTCCCGATCTAACCCCCTGCGATTTTTTTATTTGAGGATATTTAAAATCTGGGATTTATAAACATAGACTTTTCAGAGATCAAGAACACTATGTTGAGGAATATTTCAAGGGAAATGTATGGTCGAACCATCCCATGTATTGGAATGAATGGAGATGGAAGACACGTTGAGATTTTATTTTATTCCATTTATTACTGTTCATTTGATTTACTTTGTTGTTTGATTCATTTCCAGATTTCATATCATGTGTTGTTTTAACGAATTGATTGAAAAATGCCACCCAAATGTTTAAGATTTGGAGATATTGCTTATTTTAACGAAAATGTTTTTCAAGAAACTGACACAGTATATCTGATAGAGGCTAAGTAGGTTTCAAAACGAGCGTAATTTGATAACAAATTTTCTTTGAAAAATCACAAGTGAATAATTTTTCCATTTGTTGCGTTTTTTTTGAATGTCACTAGGTTTATTTAACTTCTGTCAACAAAGTATATTTTGACTTTGATCTCTGAAAAATGAAGCCACTCGCACTAGCGGAACATTAATTAGCAAGCAATTCCAAAAGACAACGGCCGTCAACCCCGAAAAGAAACAGTTACAGTTCAAGCAAGAGTTCAATACAATCCTTTCGATAAAAAGTTTTAGAAGAGTTACGTCTCCTGTATTTCTTCTACTGGGGATTGTTACTTTGGCGATTGAAGAACATATCTTCCAAATAGGACGTTATTATATTCCTCCCGGTCAATTCACATCAGATTTATATCACATTTTTATACTATTTTCGATTTTTTTTATTCAAGTACATAATTTTTTTCAAAGACTAAGCGTTCCAAGAGTAATTATTACTTTCGAGCTTATCAACCAAAGACGGTTATTCCTTTTTACGTTTCAGTGACGTGAATACTCGATTTTTCCAATACACACCTGATTTATCTTCCTCATTCCAAGGTTGCACCTCTCCTGATCCGAAAATAACAAATATCAAACTTGCTAGAACGTAAATGGATGCAGTTAGATAGAAAATTACTTTCCATTGCTCTGGGTCTGTCTGAAATTGAAAAAAATAAGGTTGAATAGGCTATAAATTAATAGTTACCTTCTGGTTTTTGTGATTATGGCAATAATGAAGTTACCTCGTCTATAACCAGGAGCTGTACCACGAGAGGAGCTACGATTCCGCAAATATTGGAGGTGCCATTTGTTATTCCCATCAATGGACCAGCGTGATTTGGAGATATATCCATGTGGTTCACGTTGAAACCACAAAATATGGCAGAGTTCACACCAACCGCTATGACTAGTAAAACTATGGCCTTGTTGTGCTCGTCTGCACCAGTATTACCGAGATATATTAGTGCTATCGCAGGAACTATCAAACCTGAAATCCAGAGAGAATAATATTATTTCCAGTGAAATGCCTTGCTAACTTGACCTTGCAAGCTGTTGCAAACTGATTGAAAGCTTTTGTGACTTTGTTATTGATTCCATGAGAAGTGAACGAGACTTGTTGTCGGAACTTCAGTATCCGAATGATGAAAAATGTACTTAATAATACAGTCTTCCGCAAAAACGTAATTAATAGGCATTTTCGTCGGCAATACCTTCTGAGGTTGTATAGGTTTTTGCATTAAAGAGTAAATTTTTAATTACTCACTAGATAATGCTCTTATATCAAAACATTTCTTTAACTACTTACGGGATGTTTTCGGCGTCATACTGAAGTTAGCACAAGAGTCAAAGTGCTCTTTGGAACCTAGATATTAAGGTGGATAGATACTTCAATGTATATAGTAGGAACTTTAGTTAAGCAGAAAATATTTTTCTATTCAACTGACCTAACATAACCTAACCTAACTTTCCCAGATGATTGGCAATAACCATAGATCTTCCTGCCTTTCAATGGAACCATAATTTTGGCAATAGATTCAAGTACTCGTATTTACTTATTTGATTCATTGTTCATCTACTACAGGTAAATCTCGCGACAAGCTTCTATATCAGATAAATTGTGTAATGACGTTAAAAGTTTCGAAGGAAAAGTCAATTTCATTCTTTATATTGCATTTAAATGAAAGCTTGTTTTTAAAAATGTTTTTTCAATTTTCATTTTGCCAGATTGTTGCTAGAGGCGCTATACCTAGTGTAGAATATACTAAGGAATTTGAGTAGCAGTAGAATTAGGACAGTCGGTTGAGATCCCAATATTCCCAGATGTCGATCAATTCTTTTAGTATTTATTGATTTATTTATAGAAAACATACAGGACGAGCCTAATTACATGTTTCCTGACTAAATACTAAGTGTTTTCATTGAAGGAATTGTAAACATAGATTCAATAAAGATAATAAAAAAGGAGAATAATAATAGAATATGATATATCAAAACTATGATGGACAGCAAGAAGAATGATCAAATTGACATTCAATTTGTGAGCTGACTACGACTACGAATATAATAGAGAACGCAGGGATTTGGCGAGAGTATAGAAGGATTGATAACAATTTATGTTCAATCAATAATTGCTATACCAGATACTTCATTTTTGAATTTATGGAGGGAAATATAAATAAAAAAAAATAGTTTAATGGTTCCAGCATATTTGTTGCACAAAGATAGTAGGTTTCCAACCAGAGAAGTTTCTTTGGTAATATGGAAAAGAGTTGATTTAGGGCGAAGTCCAGGAGCAGGGATATATAATTTTATTTGGGACATTCAATATAGTTGTTGAGGAGTTCATAAACAAAGATTATTCTATGAAACATCTTCGATGTTCCAGCCGAACTATGTTAAATTCATTACGGATTGGTTGAACTGATTCAAAACCAAAATTAATTTTATATTTCTTATAATAGATCCGATTGAGGAATTTGTTCTGAACAGTTTCTAAGATCTTCTTCATATTTTTTTTCAAGGAGTCCCAAATGATTGATTCATTACCAATTCTATTAATATGATCATTAAATTTGACATTGCTTTGAAAATTCACGCCTAAATCTTTAACGCTGTTGACTCTGGAAATGACCATACTATCCATTGTATAAACAAAATTGTTTGAATTATTATTTCTATTGTGGGTAATATCGATGCACTTGTCCGTATTGCGACATTAAAATGCATGATACCTAACAGATATGCCAAAAAACCGAGAAGGAAGATTAAGATTATTTCAGTTTATTTCCACAATAACTGAATTGAATAATAAAATAAAATTGATGCGTGCAACAACGGCTCTGCCATCTGGTACATAATGTCCAAACTATGTTTTCTCCGAATTAGGCTACCAAAATGACAGCCATTACCTTGAATAGAGAATTAGCTACAGAAATAACTTTTCTGGCCAAATTCTACCAAATGACTGATATTTAGGAGCTGATACTTTCTACAGCATTCATAAAATATTCAACACAGGTATTGAAAACTTTTTATTGAAATCTGAGATGAACAGTTCTCAATATTGTCATTTGAAAAACCATATGCAGCTTCATTTCTAGGCTGAACTATATCTTCATCATATCTCAACACCTTTTCCCAACCTTTATGCACCAACTCCATCAATTCCAAGTTAAAGTTTGAATTGTTTTTCTGTATTCCCCCTCTTATATAGAAGCTTGTAAAGAATAATAAGAAAATGGCCAATTCCGTTTCGAGGCAATATCAAGGGAACCACAATAGTACATGAGTGGACCTCGGTACTCCCATCTTTCTTCTCCTTTATATTAAACCCCACATCAAAAGTTCAAATACCAACCCCTATGTGCACAAATCTTTGGAAAGCTCTCTGTAAATGCTTATCAGCAGTTCCCAATTTTGGGGGTGTGGTTGTGTTATGTCAAAAACCAGGAAATCCCAATTAACAAGCTTAGGCTCCTGAAGTCTAATAGTTATAATCCTATCAAATACGGAAAGAGTACCTTTCCTGCATGGGATTGCGGGAAAATACCTTTCCGAATGAGTTAGGTTCAAAATTTCTTCTGCAAGTGTACTAATGCGGGAAAAACGTACTTGAAACAACTGTAGTGTGCAGACAAACCCTTTCCCGCTTTAGTGCGGAAAAATTACACCTCTCAAACTTAATTATGTCCGAGTATACGGTGAATCACGAGCGCTTGTAGAAAAAATCATTTTCCTAAAAGAGTGCGTGTTCCGCCCTATTCCCGCAAGCAATTTAGTTTGAAAAGTCACTTCAAGTGAGTTTTTCCCGCACTAGTGCGGTAATAATTTCCCCCACACGAGAAAGTTTCAATACGCTAGTAGGAAAAATCTTGACCATTACTCATACGGAAAGATACTCTCCGCACTCGACTGCTTACCCGAACTCCGCTTTGCGTCGTTTGAGTAACGGCAGTCGCATGCGGAAAATGTAATCTTTCCGTACTTGTTAGGATAATAACTATAACCTGTTCTGTATACATGCAATTCTTTCTTTCCCTAATAAACTACAATAAACTGAGAAAAAAAAGTACTAAACATTCATTGATCTGCAGAGGAAGTTACTTCGAATTATAAGGTTTCCATTTTTTTTTCTGCAAATTCGAAATCGTGCGGTGAAAAGTTTTCGGACTCATGATAAGAATTTTTCAAATCTCGATTATTAAATTTTTTTAGTTCTGCTATTCAATTGCATTCTGGTTACGCATTAATTGAGTCATTAATAGCTTGCAAAACTCTATTCTTATATCAGGATCATCATGGAATTTCCGCAAAATTTTTATTTTATACAGAAAAAAGTCATGACGCTTCAGAACATTTCATACCGGAAGATGCCTGCGCCCGAAGCCTGTTTGTCGGTCAGACGCGAACCGTCCTGGTCGGAACTAAGTCGGATGTAGCTCGAGTATTGAATTTTTTTTTTCAGTCCTGCTATTCAATAGTTTCTATAGCTCCGCATTATTTGAGTTAGCTTGCAAAACTTTATTCTTCTATCAGGATCATGGAGTTTTTGCAAAATTTTCATTTTATATAGAAAGAACTCATGATGCTACAGAACATTCCACATTGACTCGTGAGAAATTCCTGATTATTAGTAGACTTTGGCAATGAAAATGGAGGATTCATTTTAAACTGTCCCAGTACTTCCACATTAGCATTGTTTCAGGTGTATACAGTTGTATTTGTATACCTAGAACAGAAATATCAACCAGTCTAGGATCATATGAGATGGTATTCCAGGCGGAAATTCACGCCATCGATCCATGTGTAGAGAGACTGGAAGAAACCAACCTCACGCAAAGATCAATAAAAAAATTCTCGGACAGTCAAACGGCTTTGAAAGCACTTGGCTCGTATCGGTCAACGTATAAGCTTGTGTCAAACTGCCAGAGGATTCTGTCTCTGGTCTGAATTCCTGGCCACTCCGGTATGGAAGGAAATAAAATGGCGGACTTTCTTGCAAAAGAAGATGCCGCAAGTAGGTTCATTGAACCTGCCATTGGCATCTCACCTAGATTTGCCAAATATACATTGGAAAGCAAGGAAAGTATTGAACTTCTGGCAAAATCCTACCAGGATTGGCTCATTCCAAGGCATTCATACATTGCTCGAAGAATTTGACCAAAATACTACTATTAGACTTCAGCAGGGATGACCTGGATGTCTAACAGTCCTACTCACAGGCCACTGTCGTTTGAATCATCACATGACAAGACTAAAACTGTCGAAGGACCCGACATGTCGTATCTGTCATGAAGATGATGAAACAGCAGAGCACATACTTTGGGACTACTCCGCCGCGGACCGAATCAGATTTTCGATGTTTAGCAGAGTTTCACTCTCTTCCTCGACACTGACATACACCAAATAAATTGATCAGCTTCGTCAAGAAGCTGGGTTAAAAAAAACTCAAACAGTAAAAATCAATAGAAACTTCGTTGATTGGGATTTTTTTCTGACATTAATAACCCCATAGCCCCAAAACTAGGTAGCACTGAAAAGCTTAAAGAGTTTTTCAATACGGTATCACACATGGGAGGTTCCTATTTAAACTTTCTGTTCAAATGGTTGTGTTGTGGAGGCGGTGAGAGTTTTTGACATTTGCTCACATGCTATTTTGGTTTCCTCAATCTTGCCTCGAAAATGGTTTGTGCATTTTTTGATATCTATCGTAAACGTATTTTGCAATTAACTCTTTCATTTTCTTTCTAATACATAAATAACATTCAGGAATTTATTTTAGGGTCCAAACGATAAATGATATTGAAAAATTTCCAAACGGTTCATCTTTTCAATAGGACGTTAATTTTTCTTACCAATAGTATTGAACACTTTCCTTGACGCTCCAATTGTGAATATTTTTTTGTTGATCAGTAAATCGGCAATGAAGCTGAACACAAAACTCAGTACCCAAAGCACAAAATAAGGCAGTGCAGACAGAACACTATTCTGAAACAAAAAAATTATTATTGAATTTATGAAATCCTTGTTTTTGACTGCTCCACTCACAGATTTAATGTTGAAATTCATTACGCTACTCATATATGCGGGAATTTCCGTCAATAATGTCCAGAATCCCCAATTGTGTCCACTTTGTGTGAGGAAGATCGCCCATACTGGCCAGGAAGTGAATATTTTTGACCAAGGTGTTGGGTTTTTCTGAAAAAGTAATGTTTTCAGTTATTTGAGTTGTTCAAATACTATGATGAAATAAACAAAATGTGATGATGGGCGTCTGTGGTGTCGCTCTTTCACAACATATTTTTTTTGGTACACATTCCAATAATATAATATAGACTACCCTCCGAGACTACCTATACATCACTTTTACCAGTACAGAAATCCTAGTGATCTAGGAATGTGAAAAAATTTGTGGTGAAAGGGAATATGTTATTATTTGTTGTCAGTACGATGAAATATGAAAAACAAATGAGGGTTACAACATGTAGTGCTGAAAATAATGAATGAATGAAAAAGAAAAATATTGACAATATTCATTATTAGCTACAGTGTCTCCAAAGTCTGAATATTGGGTTTCCATTTGGAATATCTTCATGCCGTTAGATTTTAGAATTTGTATGGGGCTTGTTGGGCTTAGAAATCCGTATGTTGTTTAGAGTTCTTTGTCTAATCCCGTTCTTGCCACAAGTCTCCAGAGATTAAACTTTAGTTATCCCATATACTTGCGAGGTTGTTGGTTTTTCCTCTCCTTATATTGGAAACCTTCGCCATATTAGACCTTTACACTAACACAATATGTGACCAACGGTTTCCTCCTCTTCTTGTCACTGCCAATCTGATGATATTCATATGTTTATTGATCCTACAGTGTCTTGTGAGAAGCCCAACCATAATACTGATCGTACTCAGTAGGTACTCAGTAAAAAAAGCGATGGTTTAGATGGTTCTCTAATGAACATTTTTACTGGTCTCATTCCTGGTGCTTTGTTCCACTATTCTTGAGATTTCGTCTTCATCGACGTGTTCTTGTGAGTTTTTATCAGAGTTTTCACTAAATCACAAGCAGATTTTGGGACAATAAGAGCATTTTGTGCCCCTTTCCGTGCTGATGAGTCAGCCTCTTCATTGCCCTTATACTCTGTATGTTCTGGTACCCAGGCTATGAACAGTTTGTTACGACTGCCCAGCTCTTGTACCCAGACAGTCCCAGATAGCCCTAAACAAGTTTTTAGTTAACTTGCATGGAGCTTATTGCTTCAATAGCTGCTTGGCTGAGTAAACAGCAACTAACCTTTTATTAAGTTTTGCCCTAGTAACTCTTCTGCACAATGATATATTGCTACAACTGCCTGGAATAGCGTAGCTAGTTTACTTAAGCTTAACGAGACTTTCGTCTTGGGCTTTATAATATATATTCCTGTTTCCACACCCTCTTCGGTTTTCGTGCTTCATTCCATGCTCTTCCTGGTTTTTAATAAACAAAAAATCCATAGCAATCTCGCCATGCGATAAGATTCCCATTATTGAGTCGTTTTTCAACTGCGTAAATAGTTTGGTATAATTCAGACCATGTAATTTTTTGATGACTAACCTGTCTTCGCCTTGTATGTATATGTGAAGTGGTGATATATTGAGCAGGGCTTCTGAAGCAGCCATTGGGGCAGTCATCACGGCTCCAGTGGGCTCTAAGCAGCATTGCCTTTGACCGCTACCCAGCTTCCAAACTGATCCAGCCTGCTGAGTCTTTGTCCACCATACCACCAATCCGTATGCTATTATGGGCTTAATGACCTTGTTATACAGTCATATGATAATTTTTGGTTGTAGCTCCCAAATTTTCCCGTACATTCTTCTGCACAGGTTAATGCTTTTTTGGGATATGTTCTGTTGGTTCCGTGATAACTTAGGGTATTGTGACACTTGTGAAATTGGAATTTCAACAAACACCTTCCAGAACTGGTGGCGTGAGTCTTCTAAGTAACCTCTTTTTGTGAATGTAACTATTGAGGTTTTGTGGTATCACTGAGTTACTATGTCGATTGCAATGAATACATAAGCATATCCTAACTTTCTGATGTTAGTCTTTTTAGAAGTTCGTCCATCAGCGTAGCCCACAGAAGAGGATATAGAACTTTTCCCTTTGGGCATCCCCTACCAGCTCTGGCTGTGATTATGATTACCCTATTTTCCAAATTGGCTTTTATCCACCGATATAGAAACTTTGTTGATTAATTTCGTAGATACATTTTTAAATGGCCACTCAACGTTGATAAATATCGCCATGGCTATCTCTCTATCATCCAGGGATTTTGTAAGTAGCTCAGTCCGTGTACTTGCCTGGCTGATACACATACTGGTGTTCGCTGAGAGGATTTGTTGATGAAATCTCATCTGTAGTGTTTTGAGCAAAAATGACACTAGACTGATTGGGCCGTGTGGAGACAAGTCATTTACTCTTCCCACTTTCGGTATATAGATGACTCTTCCTTTCTGCCACTTGGTATTTATGTATTGTAAAGCCATACAAGCCTTAGATATTTGACATGAATGAGAAATAAGCAATTCTAGTCATTTTTGGAGTAGGATGGGGTATATTCCATCCTCTTCAGGGGACTTGTAAGGCTGGAATTCACTTATAGTCCATCTGATTCTGTTCGACCTTGTTATCTCTTTAACTTGTCTTCAATCCAAGGCACTGATAGGTCTCTTTGACTCGCCCTAGAGGGCTGTTTACTGCTGCAGGGTCATTTTAGAATTGTGCCTCTATTAGCAATCCTAAACTTTCATCGATTGTAGTTGTGTAGGTCAATGAACCTATTTGATTTACAGTACACTCTTTAGTTAGCACTTTGTGTTCTAGAACATGTGGTGGTATCTATTACCTGTCCACAGAACTTTCTCCACAATTTCCTTTTTGCTTCTCTGATTCTTTTATTATACTGCGTGAGTGCGGCTTTGTATTCGGCCCAGTCTTGGTTTGATTTTGCTTCATTTAATAGCATGTGCACTTCCCTTCTACATGTTTCCAAGTTTTCATTCCACTTAACTTGCCATGTTACATGCTGTTGGTATAAATAGTTATTTATGTAACAAGTGAGTTAAGTGGTACTTTTTTTACGAGTAATAAATATTGACGCAGGACGCCGTAGGCAGAGTGCGGTAATTCCTAAGAGTGAAAATAAAACACTTTAATCACGTGTTGCACATAACATTTTTTCTACAACTGTCAAAAAATAGGACAACCAATATTTATAGTTTATCAGCTACTCAAACCTAACCCAATTTATGATGCAAACGATTAACAAATTAATAACACAACTGTCACAAAAAAAAAATTACTTTTTCGTGACACTTTTTGTCATCAGGTGTTAGCCTGGACTACCAGCTAACTGCTCCATAATTTTGGTTTCCTGCTTTTGAACGGTTTGCGGGCTACACGTGTTTTCGTAAACTACTACAGGCGTAATTTTTTTCAGAAAAATTGACATATCTCAAAAGCTGTGATAGATAAGTAAACATAACTTAGGTTGTCTAAAGTCATAATCAGAAGGCCAATCGAACCATGACAAAAAAACATTAGGTTTCCATTTAAAATAAGAAAGTTGGTACCGACTTTTGGCATACCCTATATAGTTGTAGGACTAAAAACATTTGAGGTAGAACGCACATGATCAATTATGACAGCATACCAAATTTCAAGTTTCTAGTCCAACTGCAAGTTAGAAAACTTCTAATGTACGGCCTACGTAAATCACGTTGTATATCTGAGAAAGCAAATGTAATAATATCGAATATGTTACCGGTCAAATCCAAGTTAGTATATGAGAAAACATGACCAATTTCGTGAATGCTGCGAGAAGAAACATGTAAGTAAATAAAGTTTCTGAAAATGTGCTTTTATGCTATTTTGAGGAAAAATCAACAATTATAAAACCTCCTAAGTTATGGAGTCTCTACTCAATGTTGAAAAGTACATTGAATGTTGAGGACAAAATTGATATAAGGAAGTTATTAAAATTGGTCCCGCTCACTAAGAACAAAAGCGTCGGATACCGAGGAAAGAATTCTAAAGTTTTGTCAAGGGATGAAATTAATAAACTCATTCAAGATGCTGATAACGAAACTAATTTACTTTATAAGGTACAGATATAATCATAATTTTAGAAAATTAGTAGTAATTTCAATATTTTTTATTTTTAGGTTGACCTAGTTTTGGGTTTCAGCGGTGCTTGTCGCCGTGAAGAATTATTACATATAACTATTGATGCCATTGAAGATACTGGATACTATATTGATTTTTAAAATATCTAGTAAGGAAACCTATTGCGCAAGACCGTTTACTGTTTCAAATTCTGATAAAATTGAGATATACCGCAAGTATAGAGCACTACGGCGGCCTCATACAAAAAGTAACAGATCATTTTTGAAATATTCGTGAGGAAAATGTATTAACCAACATGTGGGGATCAATAAAATGGGAGAAAGAGCTACACAGGTCACTGTTTCAGGAGAAGCTCTATAACTCTTCTGGCCAATGCAGGGGCAACATTACATCCATAAAACGTCACGGTGGCTGGAAATCTGCCTCAGTAGCAGAAACATATGTGAAAGATAGTTTGAATAACAAAATTGAGATTTCTAACAAAATGTTGAATTGTCCATCTTCTTCCAAACAAATTAAAATATCTGATAAAAATGTGGAATCCACTTTTCAAGAAATAAATAACGTTTCTGATCAGCAGCAACATGGTATATTTTCGGGAATTTATGTCAGAAGTATTTGTTCAAACTTATTATGAATTATTATTTCAATAAATGAAATTGTTTCATGACGAATAATCAATTAATAATTTACTGTGTTAAATATAAATCCTTCAAAAAGTAATATTTCCTGCTCATCACTATGGATCTTTTTGACAGTTGTACAAAAATGTAATTTTTGCATAGAGTCACACATTGAAAAATGTCCTGAAATAAAAATTGTTTCACTTATGGCTAACACACTCACCGATGTATGGTCTGTATGTCCTAAACTATTTTCAATGTAGAATTTCTCTTCTTCGGTTATGGTTGCGTGATGGGATGGTCCATCACACCCATAATAACAGAAGAGGAAGCACCATGCCAGCCCAGCTCCACTGAAGGAATAAAATACCATTGGCCATCCGTACCAGCTAGAGGCGATGAACCCGGTTAATAACATCGAGGCCACAGTGCCAAAAGGACCAGCTGAAAATAGACAGGAATATTAACCAATTATGTAAATCCTAAGCCGGGTACTCTTGATGTTTTTAAAGTTCAATTCAAAAATTTGAAATTTGAGGAAATGTACTGATGAATAAAGAGTTGGTTGCAGATAAGACAAATGGCAATTTTTGAGTCATTGAAGATATCCTGAGAAATCTCATTTTCAACTTTTTTTTAATAACTTGTATGCACTTATAATAGTTAAGATGCGAAAAATATAAATGCTGATCGTGAAGAGCGATAATCATTGAATGAAGAAAATCTCTATATGAAATATAAGGTGTTGAAATCAACAATTTCACTAAAGCTGCACTTATTTTTCCTTACACAAGTTTAAAAATTGCTCCTGCTTGTATTGCTGTTCCTAGCTTTCTCGTGATTTTATTAGGTAACAGGTCTGAGTTTACTTCATATGCGGCTTTTAAAATTACCTCTGGGAGCTCTTCGACTGACGAATCTATTGAAATATTGGTTTATTGGAAATAATTTGAAAAATGCAGAATCTGTCACATCGACAACGCTTCGACTTGAAACTTTGACGTCTTGATGACAACTTGGTTGTCATAGCAAATCTTTGGATACTACACCAAACGATTTCACTCAGCTTGGTTTGATTGTTGTGTGGATTGATTTCGATAAATGTATAAGAAGATATGAAAAAGTAACCCAATTTTCATTCAAGTCCAATGAATAAAGAATTGTAGTTACATACATATACATATTATTATAATAACGTTAAATTTACATAATTCACTTTCCCGCACTAGTGCACGGAGGAAAGTAATCATTATTCCCAAGCGAATATTTAATTATGACAAGTACAAACTTATTAACTATATGGGACAGCTCTCCAGCTAACCTGCCACAAGTGAAACGAGGTTGCTAAAATGAATCACTTGCCATCATTAAGTTAGTTTCAGCAACTGTAATCGCCATAACTAAATGTTTCCTTATGCCGAATCACCAGTTATTTATCATTGAATCACTAAATATCTTCTTATAATTAGTTTGGAACCAATCATAAGTGAGCAGCTGTCTCCCATTAAGTTAGTAATTAGCTCTCCTTGAATTAATAATTAGCTTATGGTGATTTAGTCTAGATAGTTTTCGGTAAGTATCAAATGTCTTTGCTAACTTGCTAGTTACTCGTAGATTGTCAGTTGGTTTCCTGTAAGTAGTAGATGACTTCTGTTGAATGATGAAATAGCTGCGAGAAGCTAGTTTTGATTACATAGAAAACTGACCACCAAGTATAATCTTTGTTAATTAAAAATGTAGATCTAGTTGGAGGACTCACATCAGCACATTATAGAAGATGTGGAAGACTTACATCAGCAGCAGTTCATGTTTTGAAGGATTGATCTTTCATCTTCAGCAAGATCAATACAATACAATACAATATACAATATTTATTTCAACTAGTAGATCATTACAATGATATAGGTCATGTCAAAACAATTTAAAATCATGGAAATACATGTTTGCACAAATAAAATTAAAATTGAATAAAAAATATTCAATAGTATATATCACTTACATATATATATATATATATATATATATATATATATATATATATATATATATATATATATATAAACATGCACACACATATTATACAAACATACATATTATACAAACATTTATGAATATATATAAAAGTTTACCCATAGAAACTTTTCGTCTCAATATAATCAAAAAATTCATCTCTTGAATAAAATCCTTCAGAGGATATAAAGTTTTAAACTTTATTTTTGAAAGTATTCAAATTTGAAATTAATTTCAACTCAGCTGGAAGGCAATTGTATAATTTAGATCCCATATATATTGGCGACTTTTCGAAAAGTTTTGTTTTGTGTTTTTCTATTTTCAGCAAATTTCCTTTTCTTGTTGGATATTTATGCGACTGAGCATTAGTTTCCAAATTCATTTAATTTTTTTTATATAAACGATTAGGCTGTAAATAAAGATACTCAGAACAGTTAGAATTCTATATTTTATGAAATAAGGTTTGCAGGAGTCTGTTCTCTTCAGGTTGAATAGTAGACGAATTATTCTTTTCTGGGCAATAAATACTCTTTTGATATCACTACTACCACCCCATAAAATTATATTATATATCAATATTGAATGGATCATTGCATAATATACGTCCAGGAGAGATTTTTCATCTAGAATACTTTTGAGTTGAAGTATAGCATAGAAACTACTATTCAACCTTTTGCAGACATAATTAATTTGCTTGTCCCATTTCAATGCAGAGTCAATATATATACCTAAAAATTTTGTATCTTCGGAGGGTCGAATGGTATCACTATTCACTGTAATTTCTATTGACATATTCTCTACCTTTCTTCCAAAGAAAGTTATCAGTACCGTTTTATCTGCATTGACAATTAATTTATTTTGTTTACACCATGTGCTAAATCTATTCGATATCATATTCAATTTAACTTGTAATTCCTCAATGTTATCTGCTTCTTCCGCAATAGAAGTATCGTCCGCGAAAAGTACCATACATTCCGAAAAACATGGCGAAAAACAACATACAATTGTCATTACGAAATTATCTGCTACTAGTGGATTAATCTTACGAAACATATCCTGCTGCTGATGTAAGTCTTCCAACTACATCTACATTCGTAATTACTTAATAGAGATTATATTTGGTGGCGTTTGACTGTAAGTTTTTTACCTACCCAGTTATATGTTCAGTTAGTTCACCGTCAAACCACCAAAGAGATGAAAATCAATTATCAAACTTGGGATAATAAATAATTTATTGAAAATAGAGCAACCTTCAATTTGTCAGACATTTCCGAAATGCCAAATTCAAGTAAGGAGTTGAAACCACCTGAAATGAATAAATAAAAAACAAAACAACAATGACAGAGGATGGTTCCAATTGAAATCAACAATGAAATAAAATAACATAAACTTTATTGAAAGCTACTATAAGATGCCATGGAATTGAAATATTTTTAAAACGAATCTCAAACGATTTCTCATACATAACTCAGTCTACTCTAATATATTTGATATTCAAACAAAAATTGACTTAATTCACCCACCCTGAGATACTACGAGATCAAAATATTTTTAATAATAATGTAATAAAGGGCAGGTTTTTATACAATAAAATGAAAAACTTAATAGGTCTGACTCGAAAAGTGAAATATATTCTTAAAGGCCCCAATCCCTCAACTGGTTTTTGTACTCCATAATATGTCACACTTTTACTCACAAAAGAAAAACTCACTATGTGTTCGAATGGTAAATAGGCCAAAAACGGCGTGGTGAGGGGTTCTGATGGTTGGAGACACAGCCGAATTTGGACGGAAGCGACCGAAAGCATTATCAATAGTCAATATTTTGTATTATGCAATAATTGTTCCTGTTGATTATGGAGGCAAAATGAGCTGCTATGGCAGATATTATATTTCAGATATATCGGTTCAATAATAGCAGTTAGGGGGCGTCCATAAATTACGTGAGGTGTTTAAGGGGGGGAGGGGGTCGAGTCAAATCTCATCTAATCTTACGTTGGAGAGAGGGGGGGTCTCGGCAAATATCACGCAATTTTTTTTCTGATTGAAACAAAAAAAAAATTATACTATTTTGGTCCATTTAATCCAGATTGTACATGCATAAGATTTAATCTTAAGCGTAATCGTAATAATCGTAATTACTAGTCATAACTAGTCGTAAATAAAAGCACGAAGCAAATTTGTTTTTTTCTTTTTACAATAACAATCCAACACGTTTACGTAAGAAACTCACATTTTGAAAAATCTCACGTGAGATTGGGAGATGGGGGAGGGGGTTGAATAAAATCTCACGACATCTCACCAGGGGGGGAGGGAGGGGCAGAAAATTAAAAAAAACACCTCACGTAATTTATGGACGCCCCCTTATTGTTTCTGTCCCACTCAGTTGTCTGTGTCTAAGACTGTATTCTAATCTCAAACAGTTATTATTGCTGGGACAAAACTCTTACTTCAGAAACATGGTTTTTGCTGGCGGAAAGGGTGGAAACATTTTCAGCAATGAAAATTTCATCTACCCGAAATGTACTTTTACGATTTTTATCGGTGTGACACTTTCAAATCTAAAATGCGTGCGCGAAAGTGGGTTAAAACGCACGGTCGTAGAAAAAATTATTGCACGAAAAAAAACAGTTATTTAATACTGCCTTCATATTTGAGTTTAACTCAAATAATAGTATTTGTATGGTCGAAACTTCAACACTTCTGTATTAAAAAATATTTGTGTCAAGTTTCCTTTCTGCAAGCCGTTCAATATTTATAATAGATATCAGTCAAGTATGACTATAAGATTCCATGCATCAAACGGATGTCCCTATGCGGTAAAACCTCAGAGGTCTTTGTAAGCGCGACTGAAGAGACATCAGGAGTTAAGAATATGTGATCTCAAACTAAACACAAACGTTACTTGAATAATTTGTGTTTCGCAATCTACACGGATGGTTGTCCCTAAAAATTCCATTGAATACACATTTTTTTACGATTCAAAACGATGTATGTTATTTATATGATTATCTCAGAAAAAGGAATATTCTGTATAAACAAATATACAAATTGATAAAATAAGCCATCTGTGGAATTCACAATATTTCGTTATCAGAGATACTAGAGCTCTTTATCAGTTAACTAAGTGTAGGATCAAACATCCATTCATTGGAAAAATATGAGACCAGAAATATTTGATGAACAAGGCATATCGATAAATCCTCATTCAGTTAACAAATGTATATTGTATTTTATAATCATCATTTTGACGCAATACAGTCAGTTTCCCGTCGGTAAAATTCAATGCTTGCTTGGAATGCGCGTGGACAACCCGGGGTGGTGCTGTAAGTTTTTCGAGTCTTCCTACAGCTGCATGAAAGAAGTGAATGTCAACAAAAATTCAAAATCGTCCCGGAGCACCATGGTAAATAATAATGATAATAGCTGTCCTCTACCTGCGCAGGCTATGCCTTTGGGTGAACTCTACGAGTGTTCATGACGGAGTATTACTGTTATTATTATTATTCACATACAATGCGTGGGTACTTTGTTGATAGATAGGCAAAACTGAATTCATCAATAGTCTGTCAAATCAAATAAACGAAACACATTTGGAATTTCGGTTACTAACAATTATTTGTTGTTAGGACGTTGACCAAGTAGATGGAGAAGATGATATAATTTCGTCGCCACCTAATTTCAGGACGAACAGCTCAGATACGTTCTTACTGAAGTCGCAGGTGTCACCAACTCTGTTTCTGTTTCTGAAAGACTCGTTCTATTATAGGACAGTACATTATAGACGAAATATTTAAAAATCTGTCAACAAGGAATGTCCTTCTTTAAGTTTTTTGGTATCCGTTGCCCCAATATATTTGAATATTCATGCAACAATGGTGGAAGTCATAGAGTGAAGGTTAAGACTACCTTATAAGTTGGACCTGCACGTTTATTCACTTGTCTATTTTACAATTATTCTCCATATTCTTTACAGTAATTGGAACTAACCCAGACTGAAATTATCAGTGAAATTAAGATATCATTATCTTCAACACTCTGGCTGGTTTTGCCGTGTTCTTCTCCAAGCGTTTCGAATTCAGCTGTGGCAGTCACCTTCAGTGGCATGTGAAAAGTACTCTTCCCAAAGTACCAACTGAAACTGAAGCTCTCGTTCCTGGCACGATTTTACTTTGATGTGGATTTTTTGCGTGGAACGAGAGCTCGAGTTTCCATTGATGCGTCTCAAAGACTATTTCGTCCACGCCACTGAAGATGACTGCCGCAGTTGCCTTCGAAACGTGTGGAGATTTCAACCAAAGAATAACATGATAAAATCCATAAACCAACCAGAGCATTGAAGCCAACCGTACAAGCCCACATTTCTATATTATTATCTTCTATGGTCAAAACTTCTTAATTATCGTGAATTATGGAAAGTAATAATATTCACAGATAGTGACAGAAAATAATTGAACTTTCTTGTTGAAATTGAACGTTGTGAAATTGTCCCTACCTGCGTATACAAATGTTCCCAGCCTACTCCTCTCATTTGGTGGAACCCAATTAGCCAGAAGATTATGCACAGAAGGAAATATGAATCCTTGAGAAAGCCCTTGGATAGCTCTTCCTATCATGACTCCTTTAGAACCAAAACTTGCTGCTAGAATTGGAATGGCCATTCCTGCTAGAGAACAAACTCCCATTGCGCCTATAAGGAACCATTTGGGGCCATAGTGATTTGCCAGCCACCCAGCTCCCACTTGAGGAAGAATGTAGCCCCAGAAGAAAGCTGATAAGACAACGCTCTTGTCTGTCCAGTTGTAGGTCTGAAAATAATTTTAGTTTTTCATTACTTATGATAATGCCTTTTTGAAGAACAATGTATGTTTTTTCCTGAAATATTTTTTAGTAAAACAAGTTGACACCACTGTACTTGAGTACTTATGTGTCACCAACTGCATAATGTGGAGTGGGACAACTGCTTACCTGAGCTGGTTTTCCATCAAAAGACTACAACAAATCCCCGAGAAATGACAAGATTTTCACAGTTCTACTTAGGAACCATCTATATCATAAATGGAATTATTAGATGGCAATATTACCCAGAGGGTTTAAAATAGTTGAAGATCATCCCGATTCTGAATCCGGGAAAGGCTGAGAGAGTAGTAGTGCAGTTACTGTAGCCAAAATGTTACTTAAACTTGACAATCAAACCAATAGAAATTATATTTAGTACAAGGGCAGTTTTTGAAAAGTAGTTCAAGAAAAAAATTGTTCTGCACCCGAGCACCCATGGGCAGTAGGGAAAATTCCTAGAGAAACTCGAAAAATCAGCATTACGTCAATAACTTTAAAGGGGTTAGATATTTCGATATGACATATATGAACAAACATGTAGGGCGTTAAAATGTCCACATTTTTTTTTCTAAAAACGCATCATTTTTGAGAAACGTGGCCCTGAAGTGCGGTTTCTCAAGTAATTAGTCTGTAACTGTGTGATTTCGTGTTTCTTGTGGATAGCATTCACACGGTAATTGTTTGTTATGGAGTTGCTAGTTATGAACCATTGATAGTTATGGATTCTCTCGCGCATTCTAAGAACAGCTTCGAGACTTACAATCATTTAACGAAGTCGATTTTATTTATAAACAGTATTCCACGAATCGCGAAAGAATCTCTAATGAACTAGAATATGACATCAATTGAAATAAATTTGTAAATTGCGGGGAAAAAAAATTAAATAACATAAACCGAGTGAAGATTATAAGACATTAAACAATTTGCAGTGAAACAGTTAGGAAGGAAGGGAAAATTATTGCTATTACAAACCAGAATGACTAAAAATGTGTTAACTCAATTAATTATGGAAATGAATCTTGAGAATACCATCATCTTCATTATTATTTATTCATCAACATCACCACCATCACCGTCATCATTATCGCTTTGATCCAGTTCTTGTTCACCAGTTGAAGCATCAGACTGTGAATTCTGTTAGCTATTAGAAAAACCTTTAATCTCTTCATCGTATGCATTATTCCGGAATGGGAGCCAAGTTTTTAGAAGCATGATCAAGTCACCTTGTCATATCCTTTTATGCAATTACAAAAAACTAGTTCCAGTAGCTCTTTTGGCGCTGGATCCATAGTCATTGGTATTAGGATTAGGCGTCCCTTCCTTTTTCAACTTCATTTTTTGGATATAAATGTTGGAATAGCCATGTTAGGTCTGATAATAGCTCCGGTAAATGAGATGAGTTACAGAATTTAATGTAAATGCGACAACTCAGCTGACTTATTTTTTATGGAAACCTTTTTCAATTAATTACTTATATTTCAGCTCTTTGAGATCCTTTACATTTTTTGTAACATTATGAATAGCCAGAGAAATTTCAATTTTAGTAGATATCTAGATAATATTTTCCGAAGTCGCATGACGATGCCTCATTGTTTTAAGTGGTTGTTGGAGCGATCCCTTTTAATTTTTTTTCAATTTTCTTCAATAAAATACAAAGCAGATTTCTTTTCTCGCCGGAAATACTATAGATGTTATAACACAACCTGTTACAGCGTGTAAGATTAAAATGTGCTCTTTCACGTGAGGAAAATCTTTTAAACTACCGTAAGACATAATTTGGCTCTTTTAAAAAATTTAACTTTGATACCAGGGGTTAGAGCTGTCATCAAAACTAGGACGTCAGTATCGTCAGATACTATGACAGGAATGGTGCCGACTCGGTTCACGAGGTGGGAAATTACCGTAAGGAAATTCAAAATAAAAAAGGGCTGACATTTTCATCAAAAAAATAAAAGTCACCGCGAGAAAGAGAAGATTCTCAACTACAGATTTTCACATTTATACAGCTATACCGGGTGATTCAAATTCGGAGGCCACCATTGGAATTTCGGAAACTATCAGAGATGCGAATATGGTTGAATTAGGGCAAATTTGCGCATCTATGTGACCAGCAATATGCCGTTAGGAAGGGTTCAAAATTCCTGGTATATCCGGAGATATCCAGAAAAAACTATGATTGTCACCGTTTAGTTTATGAAGTTTCGACTAAAAAAAGGAAGGTAGATTTCAGTCGAGCGTTCTGGTATTATGATATCCCGAATTGTTCACGCGGAAATCAGAAAATATCAATTATATCTCATAGGAAGCAATTATCGAAAAATATGTTTAAGCTTCTTTCAAGAAAATTTGTACGTTCTACCCGTTTTTTATACATTATTTGAAATTTCAACTCCTCCCAAGTTATTGGTGGAATACGAATTTTCCGAGTTTTACCTGGAATTTTCTCCACTTTCCATAAGTGCTCGCATGCAGAAATTTTTTTCTTAAAGTTCTCATCAAAAACCGCTTTTGTGCCAAAAATCATTTCTATTGGTTTTAGTGTCTGGTTGATACTTCTGGATAGAATCATCGTGAACAGGAATACCAAGGTTGAAGGGAAAAGCTCACACTTATTACGGATGAACAATTCGGATTCCGAAATGGTCTACGTAATGATTTCAAGCAATTGGATCTGTTCTTCTAGAACCTAATGGACCGCATTAGTGTGACGTCAAAATGTATGCAAGTAACAGTGAACTGAGTCCTAACGAAATATATCTGAACGAAGCTGCGCGTTCAGTAACCAGAACATAAGGTTTAGAAATTGCGGTCTAAATTATGGTGTTATTAATTTAATTATTTCGCTATTGTCAGCAATATTTGAGAAATGTATGTATTTGAATTCGATAGAAAAAGAATTAATACGTCTTATAGAATGGTTAACGTAAAGAAAGTCTTCTAAATAACTTCTGAATAAATTCCAGAAAATCCATTATGCGTCGACCAGTAGCAAAATAGAATCATGTTGTTTGCTCGTGTACTCGTGTCCACAGAACACACATTATGTCATATGTAATATGTATTTGAAATTTAGATAAAAATGTCTGATAAACTTATTTCATCTTTCGACATCTTCATCAATGTTTTCAAATTCGAACGAGAATAAAATGAAACACTTGGCTGATCACCACTTTACTGTAGGAATGTAGGCTTTCGCGGCTGGCGTCAATGTTTTGGTTGGTTTCCGGGTTTTGCCGTGGTCTTCTATGGTTTAAATCTCCAAAATACTCTTCTAGACGCATCAACTGCCGCAGTTGCAGTTGAAACGTTTGGAGATTTAAACCAAAGAAGACCACGGCAAAACCCGGAAACCAACCAAATCACCACTTTACTGTTTCGTGCCAAAATTATGAGCGCCATCTAGCGGGGAAGCACTTCCTTGCAGCATGAAGTTAGATGTAGATGAATATTCAAATTTATTTCGTTTATAAATTATGAATAATCCTTTCAGAAAAGTGTTTTATGGAAATGTCGTTTCTTCCATCTTTCATGTCCAAGGCCCGCTGCAGGCAATTCCTTAAATATTTACTTATTTCGTGTGAGAGCATAAATCAAAAAGAGCTGTTATGATACTTCTATTATGTCATCCGTACTTAAGGTCGAGAATGACGCATATCATTTCGCGCCAAATGATTTAGGACTCGGTGTAATGTTGGTTGCATATTTGTGACGTCATCACTAATGAAGTCCATTGAAAATTGAATAAAATTTTGAAATTTGTCAATTGTATACGAGTAGTGTAGAATAATATGACTTTGGTGGAGATAGTGGATTTTCTTTAGAGCTATGACTCATACCATCGCAGAGAACAAATTCACGTTTCGGCAGTCGTCTACTGAATGTAGGCTGTTATAGGCTAGGCTAGGCTATAACAACTTTGAAGTAGTTGAGTCAATGTTTTCGGTTTCCATTTCAATAACTTTGTGAGCTGTTGCCTGTAAGCGACGCGCAGATATATTCAATGTCATAGCTCTTAAGAAAATTCACTACCTTTCTACTGATTGAAGTAGGTATCTTCATTCGTGACAATATTGAATATTACTGAAAAGTTGTTCAAAATTGAAAATCACGTGTAATCATATCCATGAGAAAAAGGGCATTTATGGATTTTTCTATACATATCAATTCTCGATATTTTTACTAATGAAGTACTTTCATATGTTATGTACCAAATTCATATTTTTTGATCCTACTCTTTTAACATTAACAAACTTTAAGAATTGATTATTCAGAATTGGGTTCTAGAACTATTCATGAGGAATGACTGCTTTTTTTAATGAAAAAGTTTTCCCTGTATCGCCATCACAAGTAGACAGACACACTGAGTATAGCGCCGTCTATAGGTTCCAAAAAGCATTCTGACTATAGTAATGACTTTAAACCGAAACGCACTAATAATATCGAAAGGAAATGGAATATACTTCAGCATCCAATAATGAGCAATGCAGAAAACAATGTGTTGAAATGTGCAAAAATAATAAAAAATAGAATCACTTACCGGTATATCCGGATTGATACTAGCGGTTGGATCAGTCATAGCAACTATACCGACTGACAAGTTGACTCGGATTGAATAGGCAATGAAAATAAGAAGAAAATAAATTATCATCTGACCATGCCTCTTGCCAAATTTAGGACCTGGAACAAAGAATAATTTCATTCAAAAATTGAGTAATGAAGTGATGAAAGGAAAATTGTTGTATATAAAAAATATTTTTGAATTATCTACATTTTCATAATGGACTTGAAAGAATGAAATAATTCCTCCACGCACCATTCAGATTTATAACCCAATTCAAATTCCGTTAATTTGGAACAAATTTTGGTATATTGTAGATCCTGGTTCCATCATCACGTAGTCCAATTCGAACATATGACCAATTTTTCAGCTACAGGATGCCAAAAACTCAATTTTTGCTATTTTGGTATTATGTATCGATTTAATTTTTGTGCTTTAATACGAAATTGAACTGTCTTAGAAATAAACTCATTGCATCTAAGTTTTAGCTAATGAGTCCCAGGGCGGATCCAGAGAAATGTTTAAAGGAGGCACAAGACAATATATTTGTCAGACATATTTTATAATTGTATTTCATCCTATTATATCTAGTGCATTCTTCATCAATCTGGAGGGGGGCACGTGCTCCCTAAATCCACTACTAAGTCCCTCCATTCGAATAAAAAAGTATATCTCGGAAAGGGTGCTGCATAGCATGGTAAGATAATGTTCATAGAAATAGATAAATATTAATACCAGAATTGTTTTCGATTTTCACTTAATCCGTTAAAATAAACTAGAAAACAACTCATCAACTAAAGGATTCTTATGACTGCCTGTCAAACAGTATACAGTTTTCCACTACAGTGTGACAATTCTTACAAATCTCATGAACAAAATTATATAATTACCATACTCCCCCATCACTGATATACAGCCATACGCATTTAAATACTTCAGATAGACATCCCTACTTGTGATACCCCATTGAACAGCTGTTGAAAAATGATCTCTCCTTCTCCTTATCAAACAAGTGCATACATTTTATTTTTGTCAGCACCTCTGCGTATGGGAATGAAATGAGAAAATGCATCATGAATATTTGATTTAACTGAATAGGTATTTTCAAATTCTAAGTAATTTTACGTCTGTCCACCATTATCAGTATACACATCCCCAGTGAAAAGATGTATATACAGGGTGTTCCTAAACATCATGTACATACGAAAGGGGGAAATTCCTTAGCTTATTTTACGACTACAAGTTCATATAAACATAGGTCCGCAAACGTTTCGTTACCGATCTACGGGCTGAAGAAATTTCAATTTTTTTTTAAATATTTAAATCGAATTTGAATCATAGGTTAAGTTATAGGGCTTATATCAATGGACATCTCAAATATTTGTGATAATCTCCCACTGAGTTTTTTTGTGGTGCACCGTTGGTAAATTCTAAAATGCAAAATGAATTTTTTGGCTTGATTATAAACTTTTTTATTTCTTGTAGTATTTCTGTATTTACGACCGTTATCGAGAAAAAAAATTGAAAACGATTCTTCCCACTTAGTGATGAACGTCTTGAGAAAGACGTTAACAAAAAAGCAAGGAGATAGCCATTAACAATGGGTATTCTCCTAACACAATAGAAAATTTGCTGAAAAAGAAAAAGTTCAAAATGTCCTTAAGACAAATAACTACATTAGATCGACCTATAGATAACAAAAAATTCATTCAATTAACACACGATATACGATACGAGAGATCTCAATTCTAATGGCAGGGATGTGAAACTTCAGCTTGTATACATAGCAGTACGAACAATTTCCAAAAGTTATCAGGTAACCCGAAAGACAAAATTCCAACTTTGGATCGATCAGGAATTTACCAAATTAGTTGTCAAAACTGTGGTAATGGCCAAAACGAGCGATCTACGAATATACGTTTTAGTCAACATTTAGTCCATGCTAAATATTCACGAGAAAATGAATCGAGTATTGCTGATCATATGCTAGAAACCCATCATAATATATAAAATTGAAAACAAGTAAAACCTGTTGATGATTTTTGTTGAGGAAATTTGATTGTTATGAAAGTATTGCTATTGCTAAGTACGGTTCGGACAGGTAGTTGTGATTTATACCTGTCCGCAGGTATGTTAAATATGTTAATTATAATAATTAGATTGGTATAAATACAACTGATTTGGTACTCATTATCATTTTAGTAATCCTTACTGATGAAGTTAATCAGGTAACGAAATGCGCATAGAAGAATACTTCATTCTTAGTGTCGTGAAGGAGAAAAATATTTTTAATTTTTTGTTCTCATTGAGTGCCACTTCTGTTGTTAAAATTGTTATATCTGTCAACCGGCTGCACTCTTACGAGCAACCCTCAGAAGTCAGACTTGTGCGAGCTAGGAAAGACGTAGCCCTTACCTTTCAAAACGTGTGATGCCATGCACGAGACCGGTAAACGTGCTCAACCCGCATGCCACCACGGTCATAAAACCCCCTTAATAAGTACCCCATTTTCTATATAACTCCAATAATATGTTTTCAAATTACCTTAATGATCTTCTATTATCATTTGTGTTTGTTGGTTACAGGTTAGGTACTCAATGCAATTGAATATTTTTTCATCTCCAAACTGGTTAATTTTCGCCATAGTGATTATTGAAAAAATATTTGAACTTTCACGAATATTTAATTTAATCACAACAGTTTAAATTCTCGATAAGAAGGTGTAAATAGTGAGCGAAGCGAGCATATTTTTAAATTTATATTAACAGTGAAGGTAAATGACTTATTGAAGTGTATGTATAAGGATTGTTTTCAACGTGGGAAGCAAGATTAGCATTTCTCCTTCTCATATTTTCTTCAAGTCGTAGGATAGCGAGCGAAGTGAGCTTTGTTTCTGGATTGAAATCAGGCTCATAAGATCTTTCTAGTATATTTTTGAAAACCGCTTTCAAAATTATAATGAACATAATAAATGAAAGGAAAATTATTTGCTCATAATTCTTGGTGACCAAATTACTGCGAGAATGAGTTACTAAAAAGAAAATTATGTTTGTGGTTATAAGAAGGTAAAATATGTGTGTGAAACTATAGTTTTTGGTGCCGGTTATCGTGTTATTAGCTAGATTGGCGCCTGAAAAAAGTGTCGACTAATAGAAGGAGATATCGTATATATTTTCATTGAATGAAATTTAATAATAAATGATACTATGACTAAATATGACGCTCAAATGGATGAGTTCAAATTCACGATTATATCTCCAGTTGCTCTTCCAATTAACCATGAGCTGTCACATGGTGACGTTCCAGATCGAATTGGCCTGTATTTTCGAAAATAGCCATGACCACCAAAAATTTCATAGACATTTTCTATAAAGGAGATCGAAATATGTGTGTTCAATAATTGTGCCAGAGAGTTTCAAATAAATGAAAGGAATGAGTCCGACAATGTCGAAATCCCCTTTTCTCCTTACTTTCGCATACAATGGAAAGTTTTAATAATATACTTATATGTCAAAAAACAAGTACTTCCTACTATGGATATTGAATTACATCTGGCATCTATTCATGGAATTTATTTCTAGGAGGATGAAAATTCAAATTGAGAAGTGAGAGAGCGTATGGTTTACACTGAATAAACTAATTCAGAATTTTGTTAGCATATGCCTACTTAGATGAGAAACTTTCTTCCAACACAACTGGTGTTGTTGATTTAGAGAGAAATTGGTCTTATATCAACGCAGAAATCAAAACATTCAACTGGCTAAGTTTGTAGACCAAAAGATCCTTTTCAAGATACTGATAATTAATCGAAATTCTTTCTGTAGCTATAGAATATTAATTACTTCTAAGCCAAGGTGATATTTTTTCATACTTACCGATAGCCTCGTCCAAGAATCTTTCTATATTCAAAGGTTTATATCTGATGTATGTGCGGCGTATTATTCCCATTTTACACGTATGATGTTTCGAACACTGGTAAACGAGTGACTAAAAAATCCCAAGAACAATAGTGTTAAAACTATTGAATTGTCTAATGGTATCACTTCATATTATTCAGGCATGTTGGAATTTATAAAAATTCATTAGGAACGGGAACGTGAATGTCCTATCAAGATATTTTATCAACTGATAGTAAAATTATTTATTGTTTCACCTTGTCCCATTATCAGACATATCGTATATCATTGAAACCCGGAAAATCGGCACATCCGACATAGTATTCAATGTCAAATGACGGTAGAATTAGCGAGTAGAATAGGTTTCAAAAATCATATTATTTTCCACGACTGACTTCTATGCACCCAATTTTCGAACATATTTGAATTCATGTCTAATAATCATTTCCAGTGTGAGAGATGAAAAGTAACACCAACAACCAACATCAAACTGTGCCATATGTAAACTGAATGATGTTTACTCGTTTACTGTACACATTCGCTAGGTGAAAGTTTGTCCTCCCACAGAATAGTACCATTTTGGTACCAGTTGCGTACTTGAGAATTTGTCGATACGACGAACCTAGTAGCTATCTGCAAATTTTTATCTTTTTATGATGCGAATAAAGTGACTATCTCACCTGTGAGTCGCTAGTGAGTATTCCAACTGATAGATGGCAATAATACATCAACATTTTGAATTCAATAGTTGTCATTAGACAACAAAAATGAAGTTGAGTTAATCGAGAGTAGAAGTATAGCTTTAGATTATTATTCAATCAATGAATCACTATACAAATTCGATCCTCACCATTGGAATCTCGGAAACTATGAAAGATACGAAGATGATTAAATTGAAGCAAAGTTGCGCATTTACCTGACTAACAATATTAAGTTATATTAAATTAGACATTGTGTCCTTTTCAATAAAAATTAATAATTTGCAGACAAACATGAACCGTTATGAATATTTGTCATACAAGGGCTTGGAGACAACTCAAAGAAGCGGTTTCAATTGTTACAAAATACGCATATCTCAAAAATTGCATCCAGGTGATACCGAAAGCCGAATAGAATTTTGTAATTGGCTAATAAGAAGTCCTGATTTTCCTGTTTTCCTGGAAAATGTAATTTGGACAGATGAAAGTACTTTTAAAACCTGTGGGATATTCATCCGAAATAACGAACACATTTGAAGCATAAACAACCCCAGGCAGTTCCGAGAAATACGACCTCAAGTGTGATTCTGTATTGACATATGTGCAGGAATTCAGAAAGATAGAAATTTGGATCCTCATTTATTTGACGGAATTCTGAATGGTCACCAGTTTTAATGTCGATTTTCGAACACTATTTGGATGATCTACCTTTGGCTAACTATAACAACATCTCGTTTCAACATGATGGTGCTCCACCCCACAATACCATCTAATTACCTGACAGAAAGGTTTGGTGACAAATGGATTCGGTGAGGTGGCCAGCAAGGTCTCCAGACTTAAATGTTATGGATACATTCCTATGGGGTACACTGAAATACAGGGTTTATGGTCAGAGAAAATATCAAAATAAGTAAGAGGGTTCGGAAGATTAAGGAGCAGGGAAATTAATCGTGCAGTGAATAAATAATATTCGAAGAAGGGCATAGTTGTGTTATCATGAACAAGGCCAGCATTTTGAGCATTTGCTGTGATTTACTTTTGTCTTTACATTTTATTTAATTATTGTTATTTGTCAACATTCAATTTTTATTGAAAAGGACACAATTTCTAATTTACCTTGAACATACCTCATTTATCAAATTTTCTTTAGTTTCCTGGTTGATTCTGTCTCCTTATTCTTTTATTGGCTTTTCAAATGAACCAAACTCGGTGAGATTTTGATTTGATAGCTTGAACATGTTCAATGTGGTTGTCGTCTTTCGGGATCCAAGTTAAAATACATTTGGGATGTCCTGTTTCTATTGTATTTGTAATAAATTTACCTCTTTTTTCTTGAAAGCTATTTTTCGCCAAAAATGCAATGAATTGTAGCATAACAAAATGTCTTAGAGTGTAACAAATTGAAAGTCAAATTTAGAAATATCAAAGTCAAAGCCAATTTTGATAAGATTTTTTTTAAAATAATTCCGGTTTTTCGAAAAATAATGATAACTCATGATACATCATTGAAAAGGTAATATCTGGTTCTATTCAAAACAGAAAGAGTCCAGTGTAGCGCCCATAATAGCAGGGGAGCCCAAGCGGGGATTTCGGGATTTACTGAAGCACGGCAGATTAATATAAAGGGGGATTCCTTGTACCCGGTTAAGTACCAAATATGAACCTCATAAATAAGGCCGCGCGTCCAGGATAAAGGACCAGATGAGTGAAAAAAATTGATCATAAGAAATTCTCGAGCGCGTCAGATTAAGGTAGGATGAGTTTATCTCATGCTAAAAAGTGTATATTCTACTAATCTGACAATATGAGAGTGACGTTAAGAAAGGGGAGGGCTACAAAGTTGTAAAAAAAACGTCATCTCGACATTCTCGAGCGTGACTAATTTTTTATTTTATTTTGAAGGAAATAATTCAAGGATAATGAAAAATATATAATCTGACTTCTACTGTTATATTACATATAAATGATTTATACCTACTGTATATTTGCAAAAAATGTTCATCAATTTCTTTGGGATGAATGGTCGATGAAAAATAAATAACATTTTGATAAACAAAAAACTAAATAGTTCATACTTTGAGTCATTAAAGTGAACAATTCCGTAGTACTCACATGGACGAAATAGAATATTTTGGTGGTTTAATCCATGAATGAGAAAGAAAATTAAATAATTCCCTAGGATTAAGCGGTAAAAATTCGTTGAAATTGGTGCATTTCAACAACTATATCTCTTTCAAAGTTTTCAAAATTAAATTTGCTTGTAAAAATAATCCAGCTTTTCGCATATTTTCCTATACTATGGGATTGTCGGCGAACGTCGTATAGAAATAATTCAACAGCCCCATACGACTACCGGATCACGTCTACCTAATGCCTGGCAGTTTTTCTACAAGAATATTCTCTGCTACTTCTACTGTTATATTACATATAAATGATTTATACCTACTGTGTAGTTGCAAAAAATGTTCGTCAATTATTTTAGAATGAATGGTCTATGAAAAAGATATAACATTTTGATAAACAAAAAACTAAATAGTTCATACCATGTGTCATTAAAGTGAACAATTCAGTAGTACTCACATGGACGAAATAGAATATTTTGGTGGTTTAATCCATGAATGAGAAAGAAAATTAAATAATTCCCTAGGATTAAGCGGTAAAAATTCGTTGAAATTGGTGCATTTCAACAACTATATCTCTTTCAAAGTTTTCAAAATTAAATTTTCTTATAAAAATAATCCAGCTTTTCGCATATTTTCCTATACTATGGGATTGTCGGCGAACGTCGTATAGAAATAATTCAACAGCCCCATACGACTACCGGATCACGTCTACCTAATGCCTGGCAGTTTTTCTACAAGAATATTCTCTGCTACTTCTACTGTTATATTACATATAAATGATTTATACCTACTGTGTAGTTGCAAAAAATGTTCGTCAATTATTTTAGAATGAATGGTCTATGAAAAAGATATAACATTTTGATAAACAAAAAACTAAATAGTTCATACCATGTGTCATTAAAGTGAACAATTCAGTAGTACTCACATGGACGAAATAGAATATTTTGGTGGTTTAATCCATGAATGAGAAAGAAAATTAAATAATTCCCTAGGATTAAGCGGTAAAAATTCGTTGAAATTGGTGCATTTCAACAACTATATCTCTTTCAAAGTTTTCAAAATTAAATTTTCTTATAAAAATAATCCAGCTTTTCGCATATTTTCCTATACTATGGGATAGTCGGCGAACGTCGTATAGAAATAATTCAACAGCCCCATACGACTACCGGATCACGTCTACCTAACGTGTTTTTCTACAAGAATATTCTCTGCTACTTCCTGTAACAACCACCAACTGACAATCGAAAACATGTGACATCTGCAGTGTAATTTTGCGAATCAACTCGCTCATCAGTTCATACCCGGCCATTATTGATTTCCAATCGGTTTTGTTAACCGGCACCCACTAAAAAAGTGAGCAACAGAGCCATCTATAGAAACCACTGAAATATTCCGACCAGTACCCAGACTTTGATGAAGAAAGTTTGAAGAAAGTTTTGTTCTAGTGAAAATATATAAATATTAATTCGTATTTTGGGATATGCAATAGACATACCTCAATTGAAAGTATGTTAGAATCATTCAGATTCCTAAATGTGTCACTTTCATATCTACGTTAGTCAATCTTGGATTTATTTAGAAAATTGATAATAATGAATTAACTCCAACGTATAATAATGAATATTTGAATAAAGTGTTAATTGAATTCATAGACATATTTTGAATGACCATCGATCCAGGTCTTTCAGGCGATAGTATTCTTGTAGGCTTTTGTTACCACCTCCATACGACACCATAGAAGCAGCACAGTTAATTTGAACCCAACAGTGAATGAGGATGGCCGACTATTCCTGGTCAGTATTCATAATTTTAAATTCAATCTACTACTAGAATTAAATGAAAAATATTTTGTCCCTACAAGGAATAAATCCATCATTTAAATAAAATATCTCAGAATGTTAATTATGACTTATAAACAATATCCAAATTGAAATGTTCAAATCAACAGCAATAAAAAAAAAACATTATGTATTGTTGGTTTGGCGCCCAAGCCTCTGCCAGTGCCACGTACCGTTTCTCGTTTGGATTACCCTTTCGAAAAACAACGTAAAATTGAACTGATAAAGCTTTGATTTATCATCAATAAACTCGCATTCATGTGATGTGATGAGAGTGATGATGGTGTATGTTCGCGGTCATGTGAAATAATATACTGGATGGAGAAAATAACTTTCGTCTAATTTTCACTGAGACTTTACGATCGGTTTTGGCTTTTACACGTTTCTCAAGTAACTATCAAGTGGCATTAATTTAAACAAAATAAATAAAAAATCATCAATTGAATAAGTGAAATGTAAATATTAATGTGCAAAATGAATTATAGGCTTTCAAATGAGTGGTGAGATATAACAAATGAGTAGTAATAAATAAAGTCTCAGTGGAAATTAGATAAAAGTTTTTTCTTCATACTGTATTTTAACATGAATATCCACAAAATGAATGGATCATCAATAGAACTAATTATATTTCACAATAGAAAAAAACTATTCAATACAATAATAACCACAAGTAAAATGAATTATCAGAAAATTCCATAAAGATGAACGGATTTACATCGTAACCGTCTATTGTTTGAAAACGTACAAAAACTACGTTACGTAAGTTTCACTCTACGAGTTGCATCATCATTAATATCAAGGGTGTACGTAGGAAAGTACGAATTAGTATCTTGAGAGACGAAATAAAAAAAGAAACTGAACAAGGGTGGATGGAGGATATTGATAAAAATGATTATGCTATAAAAATATCTTCGAAAGAAAAACAGATCGACAACTTTTCTGGGGTGTTACAGTGTAAACAGGTTTATTACATTTTCCTGAATGCACTTCGTTTGAGATAATTTGAAAAAGTGTATATTTGGGACTCGACTCGATTCATTAGGATTGATTTGGTTCTGAGCTAGAACGGGTTCTAGAACCGTCCAGAATAGTAGCTAAATATACAGGGTGATCCAGAGTTAAACCGCCAAACGTTCAGTATCTATTTTTTAGGTGAAAATAAGATATTTTCTTCATATATTTTCGAGATACAGAGTGTCAATGTTTTCATAAAAAATCAGTTTTTTATTCATTACTCAAAAACCATTTGGTTGATTCTGATAAAACTCAGCATGTTTATTTGCGGTGACGGGAGGCTTATTTTAATGTACCTGGAATAAAAAATAAAAAAAAAAAATAACTTTGACACCCTGTATCTTGAGAACGAATCAAGTTTTGCCACATTCTTGTATGAAGAAAAAATCATATTTTCACCTAAAAAACCGATACGGAACGTTTGGCGGTTTAACCCTGGGTCACCGTATATTACCATTTTTTGGACTGCCTAGAATTGAATTTGCTCCTGCCAGGACTGGTTTAGAGCCGATAATTGAAGGAACCAAAAAAAACCCATTAAAAGATAATTTTAGAATTGGTTGTATCTGTGCCTTACATTTTTCATTAATAGTTAGCAGAGTAATTCGCATGAAACAAAAAATTAAGTTTTATTTGTATAGGTATCCTCTGTTTGAAATTATTGATGACTTCTTGGTGAGTTCTGATATGTGTACTGTGTAGCCCTTATTTCGTCTTTGTGACATCTTTTTTAGCAAAATCTGATAGTGCATCTCAATATTTGACATACAGAGACCATGACGTAACCCGTTCATTAGAAGTCAGTTGATAACGTCGAAAAGATTATTTTGTCCACGCCACTGGAGATGACTACCGCAGATGCAGTCGAAACGTTTGGAGATTCAACTGAAAGTACTAGGCCATTGATGAAAAATAAAATCAGTTGTTTATGTTGATTTATGTGACGATCCAAATTTTTGAAGTTTTATTCCAGTAAGACACGTAGTTAATGACCGGGTTTTATTTTCATTACAAGCTTTTCTTTAACTTAGTTCGAAAAATATCACATTAACTCGTGATAATAAAATCGGAAAAATAGTGAAAAACATCAAATTCTGAGAACCGATGACATTACAATAATTTTTAGAAACTTTACTCCCTCTGCCCCACTGAAAAAACGTGGAAATTAAAAAAAATCTGTCTCAGACATAGTAAATCATTACAGAAAAAACTTGTTTGTAAAAAATTCAAAAGCTCGCGAAAATAAAAAATTGAACGGATCTGTGGAAGAAGTAAAATTATTGGACCGTCGAAAAATGTTCGTATCTTGACTTGTATGCATTTATGTATACAGAGTTTGTCAAATGTATGGATAGCGAGAGTTATTGAAAAAAGTCTGTGAAAATTTAAAAGGTATTTCACTATATATGTCATGTTTAGTACCGTTAGAAAGCCTGTTTTTTTCTCATTTCCATAATACTAATATTATTTCAACTATCTTGATAGATACATTGTGCTTCTTATTTTTGTGTCCACCTCTGCAATTCACATACCTGTTGCTTGATTTTTTTCAAAATTCATTCAGTAGGGGATTGTAGCCAGACGGATATTCTGTAAAATGTGTTTCAGATCAATTGAACTGCCCTAATCCTGAATATTTCCTGAATAGAAGGTCAAAGAAAAAAAAACAGAAATAGTTATTATTAGTATATTATCATGATTTGTTTGAATAGTCCAACATTTTCATAATGAATAAAAAGGTTGCTGGATGCCTTATGTAGAACGGCGATATCATTTATTTATAAGTAGTAAAACCTCATTTTTGATTTGAACCCGTGATCTAAGATAAAAAACGTAACGTCTCGAATGGATGGGCCACTGAGGGAGATTTCGAAAATATTCTATAACCAAGAGCCAGTAGAGTATTTCAAGTTGTCATTTCAAAAGTCCAAGAAATATAGACTACCAAAAACGCGAAAACAACGTCAATTTCACTAGACGCGCGTTTCGCCAACAAAATTGGTATCCTCAGGAGCTTAAAGCCTTCATAAATCCGAGCCGCCAAGTTTTTCTCAAATAAATAATTGAATAAGTAAGAAATAAGATTTGATTGAAAAACGACGATTTTTTAGATAGCAATCTCTAGTGGGACGACAAGTGAGGTGTCCACACTTATAAAGCATTAGGTGAGCATAAGGTGAGCATTTGCCAAATAGTGTTCTAGGAATTTTATTCATAGATTAGCTCATTGTCAAGAGACGAACAAACTGTTTTTTCTCTTTATATTCAATATTTCTTCAATTATCATTGGATTAATTTCAGTTTTTGAACCATAAAATGACCTCAGTCATCGTAAGTATAATTTGTTGATAAAAATGTAGCATACCCAAAAAATCTGTTTTCATGAAAACTTACTCACGCCACTGTCTGATTCAAATTGCCATATCGCTATCGTCTGGCTACATTACTCAACTGAAGTACAATTTCTAACAAATCAAGCAAAACATAAGTGAAATACAAAGGTGGACACAAACACACTGCATCCATCAAGAAAGTGAACATAATATCAACACTACTGAATTGAGAAAAAATAACATTTCTAACGATACAAAACATGATATCGATTACCGATGACGTCACTCCTCCACCAATAGCACATCGAAAAAAAAAAAAAAATTGAATTCACAAATAGAAGCAGAGTGAAATACCATTGAACTTTCATGCAAACTTTTTTCCAATTACTTTCACATCATCTGAGAAAAATTCGCATGTCACTAAGTAGAATTCTGCTAACCTATTGATAACCGATGAGAATTCAATTATTAATAAAAAAACGTTACCCCCGCCCTACTCTGACACTTTTAAGGCTCAATAAGGAATTCGTAAGAATTGTGAGAAATTTCCGACAGGTTCTGGTTCTGACGTGTTAAATTACAACGGAAAACAACATGATGGTCTGGGGTTCAATCCCACTTACTTTTCGAAAACTCGCGAAAAATTTTTAATTTGGGAATCCCTAAAAATAGTAAAAAACATCGCACTGTTGAAGAATTTTCGTATCTTGGCCTGTATGTATGTACCTATGTATCTAGTAAGGTATATTTCTATTTTTATAATATTTCTATTATAGAAAATTTTAATATTCTTCACACACGAAATATTATTATTTACTTTATAGTTTAACAGTTCTTGAATAAAAACTTGTTTTTATAAAGAATTTTTACATTAATTATATTGAGAGTGTCTTTGACCTCTGAGTGCTCCTTCATTTTGAACTATACAGATGATAATTCACTAATTTTGTATTTCATTTCACTCCTTGAAAATTTTCAAAAACACCTACCATTTTTAGTTCTCTTAGGTTCCAGCAACAAAGAAGTCGGATTATTCCTACTAGCACTATCACTCTCACGAACAACTAATGATACGGGATCGGACATTTCAAAATCAGCCTGATAATCGCCTTTTCGAATCATTTTCAAAACTGCAACTATCTAGGACTGTTTGTAACTGATCCCAACCGCTAGTGTCTTACATCGTCTGGTACATCGTATTCGGATGGTTTATTGTTGCTATATATCTTGTCAGGGCAACTTATCTTGAATTAAAATCATGGGTTAATAAATGAATAAACAATCTACGTATTGACCTTTATATAGGGTGTTTTCGATATAGCTCGTCTTCTATTCTTCATCTTAAGGAACAAATTTTCAAGGGACCAGTAAAGCTCGTGGGTCACAGTTGAATAGTTTGATCAAACTGCCTTGAAGTGACGTATTTCTAATGGTTTGTTTGGAACAATTTAATATAAACCAATAGATATTACGAAGTTTTGATCAAACTTTTTGACTTACCAGCTCACTTCAGTATACAATACAATTTTATTACCTTGAGTTAGAATTTTAAAGTAGTAAAAAATAGGATGACAAAAACAATAGAATTTGCTAAGTATATTGTCTAGCTATTCCTACCATTCACTTCTCGTTGCAACGCCTAGCTTTTGTACCGAATTTTTTTTATCAGTAGTGACTAAATCTGGGAAATTTTCGAAGAAAGCATTTGGTAATTAATAAATAGAATGGGAAGTTTTGTTTTATATGGCTATCAGACAAAATCAAACCCAGATAAGCAATAAACAAGTAGGTACCATTCTAATTCATTCTGGTTTCAGATTCTCAGTTGTTTTGATAACTGGTCATGCCAACTGACCTGATCGGGGTTTGATATCAATAATTCAATGTTTTTTTTAGTGATCGACTGTTTTTTTATAGATTATATTTACATTAACAGTTATTATGTTTTCAAAATAATTTCTACTTATCGGTGACGGTTTTAGAGATTAAAAATGTCAGATTTTTATGCAAATCCTCACCATATAAAATATAACAATTTTTTTTTACGCTTTACAAAGTATTGTATTTTGGGTCATAGCTGCAAGCGACCATTAAGCATTCTGTAAGTTCCTCCCGAGAACTCATTAAAATGACTGAAACTCATGTTTTTCAAATGGGACACCCTGTATATTATTATTCATTTGGGAAGCTGGCATTTTACTTATATCTATCTATCTATCTCATACAGTTGTTGGTGAGTTAGTATTATATATGTTACGAAATTTTTGAATTATCTTGACATGTTGAAAGTATCAACGTTGAACAAGTGTATTATTGAATGTTTGAAATGTTGACTATTACATCAAACACTTTTTTATGCCAATATCAAGGGGCAATACTCCCTCATAAACACCCATAGAGAGTAACCAAGGGCATAGCATGTGCAAGTAGAGGGCGGCTATTATTATTATTATTATATGCCGTGGCGCTCCGGATAGACTTACTAATCTTTGGTGGCGTATTCACTTTTCAGCTGTAGGAATACCCGGAAAAACTCGCAAAACCAGTTATGAACTGGTTTTGCGAGTTTTCAAAATGGATAATCTCAACTCAGTTGAAAAAATTAAGATTGTGCGTTTAGTTTCTGATAATGCTCGATCAATGAGGGAAGCCGCTGAAGAATTCAACAGAAGATATCTAGATCGTGATGCATTATTCAATGATACCGGGAGAGTTAATGAAATGAGACAAAGGGAAAATCTAGAGATAGACGGACAAATTCTTCAGTATGTTCAAGGAAAAATAGCTTGAGGCAGATTTTACGAGATTTACTCGCAAGCGTATCTGAAATACGTAAGTACCTACATTTGAAAAAAATAAAGTTATTCTCTTCAAACTAAAATTCATGTACACTTCAGAACGAGGTGATGAGGAAGGTTGGAATCCTGTTTATTCCGGTGAATATTTGAATGATGACAGCTTTTTAGTCAATATTCTCTTCACTGATGAGGCGAAATTTATCACTAAAGGTACTTACAGTGTCCACTCAGGATTCTGGGCAAGGGAAAATCAATACTGGGTGATGAATGCAAAAAGACAGTATTCACGAAAAATCATTGCATGGGTAGGAATATTTAGAAACCGTATAGTAGAATAGGTCCATTGTTATTTGAACAAACACTAAATAGTGAAAGTTTTTAAATTTTTTTGACAAAAAATTTCTTGGATTTCATGAAAGTACTGAGCACTGAAGATCACAGAAATATTATATTCCAGCTAGATCGTACCTCCATTCATAATGTGATTGCTTTACGACATGATGAAACCTTTCGAGATAGATGGATTGGGAGAAACAGTCCTTTCATTTGTTGGCCCCCTCGATCACCAGACCTGACTCCATTATATTTTTTGTGGGAAGATTTGAAAAAAGTGTTTATAAAAACAGACTACAAAACTTGAACAAATTAAAGGAGACAATAAGGCAAAAGTGTGGTGAAATAACACCAGATCAATTAAGGGAGACCCGTCGAAATTTGCGACGGTGTTATTAAAAATGTTTAGAGCATGAAGGGAGATAAACGGCAAACACATCTGACGAAACTGTTCCATTTATTCCAGTTGTTGGTAACTGTTCCTAGATTAAACACACGATTTCATTTTTGATTTGTTGAGACAACTACATGAAACGATTACAACCATGTAACTTCCTACCTGAGTATGCAAAGTAATCTTTCATCTTTTCTGTGAGGTCATAGACTTTCATACAGGTTCAGTCAAAAAAGCATGAATTTGGAAAGTTGACATCATATAACTAACACCTCATATGATATATTGGTCTGAAAGTTGGTATATAGGTGTTCAAAATATTACCGACTAGAACAGGCTATCCAATTGTTGGAGAAAGAAATGCCTAATGAATGATCCTTTTCGAAACTTTGACCCTTTTAGCAGAGCATTGTAGGACTTGAAAATAAGAATAATTCATATCTGTCAACATCACTAAATAGAGCTCGTCGAGTACTATATTTTCGTTTTTCAAAATTGGTCCATGGGTTGGTATGTATGGCATATGTTGATATTTTGACGTTTGTTGAATATTGTTGTCAGTGTTCCATTAAATTGAGGAATCGGTCATTTCTGATTGATTGATTTGAAATCTACACTGATTGTCAATGAAAATACCGATATTTTCCATTTTTCACGGCTAATAGCATTTTCGGTGGGCCAAAGAATAATAGAATTTCTTTCGTAATAATATAAATGAAAAAACCGTTAATACGCAAAACCAATAAAATGGAGAATTGATCATTTATCAGAAAACCTTTTTATGAGACTTAAATATAGCAGAATTTATAATCCGGAAAGAAATTCATCTAATGCGTTTGTATGAGAACCGATAAAGCATCATACGCGAAAACAGTAAGAATTATTTTTCATAGATCTGAATTGGTTAAGAAACGAAAGTGACTGAAATGATAAAACTAAGTAATCGCAAATCTCAATAACCTGAGCTATTCATATCATGAAACTAAAAAACTAACGAAATATAATTTCATCGAAACATCATTTAATATTACCTAAAAACGTAAAACCAACAAGTTATTCGAAAAAAATGTATTATCGTGAAATTTATGGAAACGTAATGTGTGAGATATGAAATGATCAGAATCAAAATCCAGCAGAACTTTTATTGAATAATATACCAGTCTGGTAAAAACTGGTTCTATTAGCTATTACATGGCGCTAACTTCTAGTTGAACAAATCGAAGCGTCTGGTTCAGACTCATATTGATCATTCATTTCTTTGGTTCTTTCATGATTGATTTGAGAATTCAATTGCTGGGTGGTGATTTTGAAGAATATCGAAGGAAGTAGCCAATGCTATTCAATGAATTACACTGAACAATAATACAAAAAAAAATAGATGTCCTACTGCGATTTGAACTCATAATCCCATCATGCTACGATCAACCTTAGCAATATATCACATCTCAATTATTACTCATATATCGGCAAAATACTACCTACAACCTACCTACCATAAGGACGTTTTCAGAGAAAGAGGATATTTGCTGCTTCAATCCACAAAACATTTGGAGGCGGAATCATATTATTTTCATGATACCTAATACTGGTGATAAAATTCGATGTGAGCATTAGCATTTTACTTAGTAACTGTCAGGAGGAGACAAAAATGGAGAGAAATTTAATGGAGACATGAGAATTTATTTAGGTTTATTAACCGCACGCTACGCCTTCTCTGAGAGAATAGATCAACCGGTGTTTCGCTACGCTATAATCTCTCAAATTTCTGAGAATTTTTGGTTCTTTACTTTTCGGTATTAGCATTTATTCGTCTGATGATTTTTAATATACCAATTTTAGGTCTTGTGGTATACTGATTCGACGATTATGATTCTTTTGACTTTCGAATATTACGCTTTGCAGACTTACAATATTCTGTTATTAAATTTTATCATTTTTATGAGATATTGTTTCTGTAATTTGACGGTTTTATCGAATATCCGTCTTCACATTTGTGTTTATTCTCATTTTATGGTATTACAGATGTACCTACCGTCTTGTGATTTTTCAGTTCATCAAATTTTGGTTCTTCAAAAGTCTGGTATGATAATTTCTGATTCTGGGATAATTCGTGTTTGATGAGAATTGGTTATTGTAGTGTTTTGGTTTTACAAAGTTATTTATCAATTCTTTTTCATTTCTGTAAAATTATTTCCTATACACAGTGCTCAAAAATAGAAACGGGATACCTAGAAATTCTGTTCGAACTTGAGATGTTACTTTTGATTGCTTTAACCGATTTGAATGTTCTTTGCAGATAATGAGAGTCCGTTTCATTGGCTTTTGACTATTTGGGTCAAACTTTGTATATTGTCATCCTCGAAAAAGTTACAGGGTGATATATTGGTTTGTGCAAATTCGACTAAAAATCATTCAACCCCCGTTTACGCCAAACATTTTTTTTTCATTCCTAACTATTCGAACATAAAATTTCATGCATTTTCATGATATTCTGAGAAAAAAAAATTAATAGGTGAACTGGAATTAGAAATATCGATGTTTTAAGAAAACATAGCATTTACACCTTACCAATTACAAACCATTTCAGCTCTTTCATTTTTGAACCGATTTGAACATACTTCATATACATAAAACGAACAAAGTTCGAGAGTGTATATAGAAGAGTTCAATTCTAAGAAATAAAGTACTTCATATATTCTGGAGACTTTTCTATATAATTGGTGTTTATTTTATTGATATTCTGAAAAATCCTACAGGGTGTTATAACAACTGTGAATTCCACAAAAAAGCATCCATTTTCTCTCCAGAAATATACATATTCTCACTTATTTTGTGAATTTTTTTTCGGTTGATTCATTTTCATTTGCAGACTATTATTATCATTTAATTGGATTTCAGAGAGAAGGATTAGATGTCACCATTCATTGAAATTGAAACAAACCTCATTAGTTCCTCAACATTCAAAAACTCACCTTCTCTTTCTTTCAGCCTCAGTTTCATTCTGCTTCAAACATATTTGATGGGTCTGGAGATACCGGCGGGGGCCATTAAATTCTGTCAATATTTCTGGTAGACAAGATGGGGTCGAGCGTTGTCATCAACTAATAGAAAATTGGGACCGACATTTTGAACATGAGGAACCACAATATCTCTATACCATTCAGCATTCATACATACTTTCACCTATCAATATGACTAAATCAGTTTTTCTATTGAACATGATCCCACCCCAGACAGTCACACTTCCACTCCCAAATGCTACCCTCGCTTCCATATTCTCTTCAATAAACCTTTCATTCCTACCTCTCCACACCAATATTCTTTCATCTGACCTGTACAAATTAAACATACTTATACATCTACCCCACTCTGATATTTCCATGTTTGAATGATTTTCTGTCCATCGTCGTCTTACAACTCTGTGTTGCTTTCTCAACAAACATTTTCTGATTTCCTGAGGAAAAAAATAACTGCAATGGAATTCGGAATATCGATGTTTCAGTTCATCTGGAAATATACTCTGCTCTAAACATTCGTTAAATATAAAGCATAATATGGGAGCCAGTTCGTCACACAGATATTTAACTACCTTCACGTTCATATCATAAATGTCCCTACTATGTGAGTTTTTCAAAGTTTTAATAATACTCTTGATTTCCTGATTAGTGGTCGGAGTGATGAAAATAGAGGAACACGGAAAAATATGAGTGTTTCTCAGTGTTTGTATCATGTCAAGGTCACTGTGGTGTACAGAGTTGATATATTTGCCCACATTCACAAAAAAATTGTTGAAGTTTTCTGCTGAAATGTTAGTTTTGTTTTTCACGGCATTTTTTCCTGTCTGAGACTTCATTAATTGCCAAATTGCTCTAGATTTGTTGCTTGCGTACTAAATAAAATTCCTATTTGCTTTCATTCAATTTCATTCTCTTGTAAAGACTGATTACTTCTTGTGTTCGTAATGATTGTTTTAAGATATTGATAGTTTCAAGTTCATTTCAAATTTTTTTCAGATTTTCGGTAAACCAGTTAATATTTGTTTTGTTTGTAGATTTGATTGATTTTTCAGGAAAATTATCATGAAAGCTGTTCAGAAAAATCTGAAAAAGTGGTTGAATGAATCATTCGCTTCTCTTTCAGTATATAAGACTGACCAATCTGCGGTAGAAATAGTTTGTTCAAAATTTGACAATTTTTGTTGAGAAATAATTCTGATTTTTTCAGTATCGTCATTTGATCTAGGTTTATCGTTTCTTGAGATAGCTGAAATGCTGTGTATGGACCTTATACATATGATATACTACATTCAATAGTTTCTCCAACATTAGTTAGTACTCTGTCATTTGATGGAATCAAAGGAAAACTCACATATCACTTCACTTCCAAAAAGCCCACAATGATAGGCACATTTCAGTTCCATTGTAGAAATTAATTATCTAACAAAAATATTGCGAACTACATCGAGTACAGTTTTGCGAGATAGATTAGTGTGAGGAGTCCGAGATGTGAATCATCATGAACATCAGTTACTTGCACAAACTGATTTAGATTTCAAGAAAGCTAAAGAATTATCGGTGCGTATGAGTCTGCGGGAACGAAAGAACTAATATGTTGGGCGCAATGGATCAACTGAATAGTTCCGTACACATTATCACAAAAAATATTATCCGGAAACAAAGCAGATCATGAACATATTATGCTTAAGATGCAATAATTACCACTCACCTTCAAATTGTGAATTCAAAAATGCTATTTGTAAGTTCTGCAAAAAAATTGGCCATATAGAACGAGCTTGTTTTAGCAAAAGATATCAAATTAGAGGGACGAATAAAAGTTTGGGTGCTCAACAGAAATCAATTGATGCTGACTGTCCAGAAATGTCGGAAGTGTCGGAAATCGGACATTGTCAGAATGACAAATACGAACCTTGTCTATACAGTGTCCCAACTTCCAGTGAACGAAGAAAATCGCACCTATACAATGAACCAAGAAATATCTTCAGTTCGAGCGGAAAGAGAATAGAATTTAAAGTCAGCAACCTGATGTCATCATGGATGTAGCTAATGGTGCTGCTGATTCAATGGTTGGACGTGATAGTTTCAATATGATATTTGGAAATGAAGAACCAGCGATAGAAGATACAAATTTTTTTCTGAGATTATCAACGAAATAAAATCGAAGCTTGGAGACTTTGCCAAGTATATGTAGAATTTGGTAAAATAAAAAAAGAAGTTGTTGAATATTGATAAAAGTGGACTGTTTTAACTTTTTTAAAATTGAAATTGGATCAAAATGAAAGTCTGGATTTTCTTTTCTAATCATCGACCAAGTTTTTTTATTGCCATAACTACCACTTACAGGACCATATGTATACAGTATGATTCTAATACTTAACATGCCGCCCGCCTTGAAAGGGCAAAGAACTTTCAACTACAATATATACAAAACTAGATTAAACAATTCATTCATTGTTGCAGTCACTGGAAGAACGCAGAGTTTTCAAACTGTTCGCTGAACTTCATTCCCATTGGATAGTATAATCGTAGCCACACGAACAACACTATCGCTTCCAAAATGGATACCAGTGACTCGTCCCATCTTCCACTTCAGCGCTGGTTGATTGTCTTCTTTCAGAAGAACCAAACTACCAATTTTCAGGAGAGTTGTCATACTTGATTTCCACTTCACTCGCTCTTGTAGCTCGGAAATATATTCAACTTGCCATCTTTTCCAAAATTGCTGGATCACCCGTTGCATTTTCTGATATTTATTCAAGCGTGACTCCTTGATATCACTCATAGATGGATCAGGAATGGCTGTCATTGTTTTGCCAATCAAAAAATGTGCTGGTGTCAAGGGTTCAAAATCGGCTGGGTCTGACGATAGAGGCGTTAGGGGTCTTGAATTAATTATGCACTCAATCTGAGTGAGTACTGTGAGGAAGTCTTCATAAGTCAATTGCAAACTACCAACAACTCGCTTCAAATGATATTTTATTCTTTTTATACCTGCCTCCCATAATCTACCGAAATTGGGAGACCGAGCTGGTATAAAATGCCAGGAAATGTTTTCCTTGGATAAAGTATCCTTTATAGTGTCAGAAGAAGACGACAGAAATTAGTGAAATTCTTTCAATTGTGCATTAGCTCCCACAAATGTGGAACCATTATCGGAATAGAATTGACTTGGTTTTCCCCTCCTAGCCATAAAATGTCTCAATGTAGCCAGGAAGGCTTCTGATGAGAGATCTGTAACGAGATCGATATGCACTGCTTTAGTGGACATACATATGAATGAACAGATATAGGACTTAATCATTTTCGCTCCTCTCAATTTTCGATCCTTTATCAAAATTGGACCAGCGTAGTCGATACCTAAATTTGAAAAAGGAAAACTTTGAGAGACACGGACTTCTGGCAAGTTACCCATTAAATATTGCTCAGTGAGTGGTTTTGCTCGAAAACAAGTCACACAATTACGAGTAATTTTTCTTGCAGCACCACGACCACAAAGAGGCCAATACCTTTCTCTTATAGAAAATAACAATTGTTGAGGACCACAGTGCAGAAGTCTTTCATGTTCATTGTATAAAATAAGATTAGTCAAGGTATGTTTTGGAGATAAGAAAATAGAATACTTTTTATCAAAATCGTATTGATGAACTCTATTCTTCAATCTGCCCCCGACTCTCAAAATAGATTCTTTGTCAAGGAATGGATTCAAAGATGGAAGTCGGCTTTTCTTATCAATTAATTTATTGCGAGATAAGTCATCAAATTCTACCTGGAAACTTTGTTGTTGGCTAATTCTTTATATTCAATGCATTTTGCAGTTCACTCAATGTCAATGTCCCAATTTGACGATCTTTTGAATTTTTTGAATTATAAATATAACATATAAAATACGCCGTAACTCTTTGTAATTTGTTCAGTGACGAAAATTAATCGAAAATATCGAAATTCACCTTATATGTGAAAAAACAGAAATAGTTCTTTTCTCTGGTAACTCATCAATACAATGTTTTTCGATAGATGAAAGGTGCCATTGGGATTCATCTTTCGAAAACCAAGAGGGTCCTTCCCACCATAGTTTTGTTTCAATAATGGCCTTAGCTTGCATACCTCGAGAAATTAAATTGGTAGGATTATCTGCTGATTTCACATGATTCCAATCATTTGGATGGCTTACTGTTTGGATTTCACCTAACCTATTAGCTACAAAAATTTTCCAATTTTTAGCAGGCGCCTTTATCCAACCAAGTGTTATGGTGGAATCACACCAATAATATTTTTTTGAAATAGTCAAATTCAAGGTGTCGTAAACCTTTTTCATGAGTTGTGCGAGTAAGGTGGCGCTACAAAGTTCTATCCTCGGTAAAGAAATTGGTTTCAATGGTGCCACCCTTGATTTGGCACATAGTAATCTAGTGATACAATACCCTGCATCATTTTTGGATCGTATATAAATACATGTACCATAAGCATATTCGCAGGCATCGCTGAAGACATGAAGCTCAATAAACTGAATTTGATGATCGTATAATAATAATAATAATAACAATACTCCCTCATAAACACTCGTTCAGTGTACCCAAAGGCATAGCCTGTGCGGGTAGAGGACGGAATAATATTATTATTTGCCGTGGCGCAGCGGGGCGATTTACTGATGTTTCAGGTGATGTATTCACTTTTCAGCTGTAGGAAAACCCGGAAAACCTACAGCACCACCTCGGGTGGTCGGTGTGCACTCCAAGCTAGCACTAGACGAGATTGGCATCTAGACAACTCACCATACACTTGCTTTTCAACAAGGCATGCGGTCGCCTATCGATCCGATATAAAGTAGTTGAGAAAAATTCTCGTACCTACATCGGACTCGAACCGACTATCGCTATGCTGGAGTTTCGAACGGCCTGTGCCTTAGACCACCACTACTAAAATATTTTGAAATTTTTTTTTTTCAATTCAAAATTAACGTTTGGCACAGTTTAAACAACAATAAAAATGTCTGGCAATAATAGATTCATGTTGCTAAAAGTTCAATAACAATAATAAAAAACAAATAAACCTTCTTAAAATGTTTTGAAAAATTGATATTTTACCTGTACAGGTACGGTGAGCACTGATGAACACAACCACTACCGCCAGGCAGATAGCCCGTATGACGTCCGGGAGAGTGAGAGAGATAGCATATCTAAAAACTGGCCTACCTGAAATTCTTGTTTTCTCGTACTAATTGTTCCAGTTATGAAATCGGATAAAAGCATACGAGTGTATGTCTATCCGGTTCCTTCTGTACAGCTACGTTGGCAGGAGGAATTTTTTTTAGAGATTGGATATGACACAAGCATACCAAAAACTGAGAGTTGGTAATACTAGCGCAGAAGCACAGACTCTCATAACGCATAAAGGAACAGTCAAAGTAAAATGGTTACCACTCGGGGTATCTACAGCCCCACAAATTTTTCAAAGATTCATGGATAACAGATTAGCAGGAATAACAGGAATTCTTCCATATTTTGACGATGTTCTGATTGTTGCCGAATCTTTGGAAGAATTGGAAATTTGTCTGAGAACCGTATTGATACGATTTGGAGAAAATGCCTTACGTATCCGCAAGAACAATTATTCGTAGAGGAAGTAAAAAGAACTGCAAGCTTTTCTAGATAGTTTTATTGGCTGGCACATACAGAATAAGGTTTATAGCAAGTCAGTGGAACATAACAAATATATACATATGTAATATTTAAATAAATGTATATAACATACAGATCAGACATACTTACAAACATGTGGTACAAATACAATATGTATACTAATTAAATTCAAGCAAGATAAAATGAAGGAAAGTCATTGACACGGTGGGGTCAAAAAATAGATGTTTTTTAGATAAAATAGATATTCATCAATAGAATAGAAACAATTATTGAGAAGTATTTTTTTCACATTCATTTTGAAACATTTCTCATTCATAGAATTGATTTGGCTCGGTAATTTATTATAAATTCTGAAATTCAACGAGTTTTTTTCAGATTTTACCAATCTATTACGTGGCACAAGTAAATTGTCAGCAGTAGCGGAACGTGTGTTGTGATGATGTCGGCTTGATATTTTTGGGATACTCATTCTCTTGGAATTAATTTCGGTTAGATTATGTAGGATATAGATACAAGGAAGGGGTAGTATTCCTAACTTTTTGAAGAGTGGCTGACAATGTTCATTATATCCTGCTCCAGTCAATATTCTTATTGCTCGCGTTTCTGTTGTTTGAATATTCTTACAGAGTTTACTTTACCATAAAACCGTACCATAGCTGATAAAAGAATGGAAAAGACCGAAATATATGGTTTTCAACATATTCGGGTTCAGGCATCGACTAAGTTGCCTGAGTAAAAACAATATACTGGACAGCCTAGTACTAAATCTGTCTATGTGGTGTGTCCAATTTAGTCATCTATAACAATCCCGAGTAATTTACAGTGATTACCTACCGAAATTTGGTTATTACTGGAAATAACTAGGTTTTGGGATTTTTCCTTGTTCAATTGTAGACTATTAGCAGAAAACCAATTTTCTGCTTCGGACATTATTGATTCTGCATGTTCAAGAAGAAGTGAAATGTCGTTATTGGAAATAATGAAAGACGTATCGTCCGCAAAGAGGACAACCTCACACTTTGTCATCATATGGAAGCATAGGTCATTTAAGTATATTATGAAAAGCACTGGCTCCAGAACAGATCCTTGGGGAACGCCATGCATAATATTTTTCATCTCAGATTCAGAATTATTCGATAAGTAGACATATTGCTTTCTACCGTCCAAATAAGATTCGAATAATTTCAGTGGCGTGCCTCTTATGCCATAAAATGCAAGTCTTTTCAACAAGAGCTCATAGGAAACACAGTCGAAGGCTTTTGAGAGGTCACACATGGTCAATAATGAATGTTCGTGGCCTTCCAATTCCCCGAATATGCTCTCCAAGATTTCAAGAAGTGCTTTTGCTGCAAATTTATTACTTCGAAAGCCAAATTGGGCTGGGTGAAAAAGTTTGAACCTTTCGAAATAATCCAATAATCTGATTTTCAATAGTATCTCAATTACTTTAGCAAAAATTACAATTATAGATCTTGTCCGATAATTATCAACATCACCAACAACATCATTTTTATGTATGGTACAACTTTTGCAACTTTAAAGGCACCAGGAAATATACCCTGAGAGAAGCAATCATTTTTCAAGATCGTTAGTGGTTCCAATAGACTGTCTAACTGATCTTTCAGGAAAGTATCATTCAAGCCATAGCAATCTGTCGAGAATGATTTCAGCCTCTGTATTACTTGGCGAACCTCAAAAATGGTCGTCTTGAACAGGAAAAAGTTACAATTTACAGGAGGTACTGATTTTAAGTAGTCAGGACTACTACTAGAAATAAGTGGAATGTTTTTAATTATTTTATCAGCCACTGTACTGAAAAAGTTATTGAAATCTTCTGCTGTTATTGAATTACTAATTTTTGGAACAGACTTTTTATTCCTTTCAAAATTCACTACTTCCCAACTTGCTTTATTCATGTTTTTTGAATTCAGTAGAAATGAATCATTTGCTGTTTTTTTGCTTATCTTATATAAAAGGATGGTTGAAATAAGAAGTGATCACAAGCCTCTACTTAGGATTTTAGGGGAGCAATAGGCAATACCGGATGGTATCACCACGTATGCTTTGATGAATCTTAACTTCATCAGTTTATAACTTTGAGCTGGTGTATGTTCTTGGAAAACAGATACCATATGCAGATGCACTAAACCACCTTCCATTGAATCTTTCTAAAGAGGAACCACCCTTAATAAATGACCAGAAAAAGTATTTACGGCAACTGATGTTGCAAGAGAAACAGAAGAAGATACATTTTTATCGAAAGCCGCATTATGGACTCAAAGAGGGTGGCAAGAAGATAAAAGTAAACTTCCAGAAAATATGAGATAATTCTGGCAAAAAAGGAATGAATTGTCTATGTATGAGGAATGTCTTTTATGGGGAAGTCGGGTTATCATTCCACTCAAGGGAAGACGCCAAGAAGTACAGATCTTGCATGCTACACACCCTGGAATTGTTCGAATGATGGCATTAGCTAGGTAATACTTATGGTGGCCTGAATTGGATATTGAACAAATGATTGGATCATGTTCGGTGTGCCAGGAGAACGGGAATATGCCAATTCGAGCCCCTGTGCATCCTTGGGAAGATAAAGATGAACCATGGATACGTCTACCTATAGATTTTGCAGGACCTACACAGGGGAGTCATTTTCTGATAGTGGTAGATTCCCATTCGAAATGGTTGGAAGTTCGAATGGTACCATCAACATCATCTCAATTAGCTATTTATGTTCTGAGGGAGTTATTCGCAACGCATGGCATTCCACAAGTTATTGTGTCGGATAATGCAACCACTTTCACTTCTAATGAATTCCAAATTTTTCTCAAGAATTATGCGATTCGTTTTGCCAGTAAGGTCCATATCATCCATCTTCGAATGGCAGGCAGAAAGAATGGTGCAAAGTACTAAACATACATTGAAAATTCCTATTGAATTAGCATATCACCACGACAGGTCGCAGTCCAGCCGAACTACTAAGAAAGTTATTCACCAGACTAGATATATCTTTCATCCAAATTCATCCCGGATAAGAGAGGACAGCAATGATTTGAATGGTGTCCAGTGGTTATCCAAGCACCTGTGGGTCCTGTGTCTTATTTATCAGAAACGACATAGACATGTGGTCCGGTTGAGAAATCGCTATATAGAGCAACAAGAGGATGCAGGAAAAAATAACAATCATTCGAAGGTAGTTGAGAAAAAAAGTCGCAATAGACGTCTCGGGGAGGCAGAGAGACCTTACCGGAATAGAATCGTCCACAATCTTAATCGGATAGAAATGCAAGATATTAATAGAGCCCGATACTTTGGAACTATCCAGACGCTTTTCTCAAATTATTTTCGTCTATTGAAGGAATTTCAAAATATAATTGCTTTGGTGAAAGTTCAAAATTCACAATGAAATCAAGGAAACCGAATTCAATAACTGTTTGACGATCTTTATATTTTTATTTTATCCTAGCATTTAAGTCCCACTTCGTGGCGACAAAGCTATGATGATTTGACTTGTTGAAGAATTTTAAAATTATATTCAAAAATATAGTTATTTCTCAAAAAAATTAATAGCAAAACTCGAATTTGTTTTTTCCGTTCTCAAAACTAACGCTATGTTTTTGATTTTCAGAATTATTGAGACTTTTGTGAATCATGGAAAAATTGTTCAGTTGCCTTTCAAGGCACATTTTTCAGAAATTAATTCAAAATTGAATTTAGAAACTGTTTTCGTTAAAATTGCCCCAGGATTGCGTCAAAATATTCAGTCAGAAGTATAACTTTAGTCCAGCCTACGTGTCACCCTGTATAAAATTACGTTCAATGAATTTGTTTTCCAAATCAACCAGAAATACTTTGAATACTATTTTCATATCAAACAATAGAATGGGTTTTCATGAAGCATAAAACAATAAACTGTTAAGATAAAGAAATTTAATTGATTTTAGTTACCTTTCCATTTGGAATCTAAACAATGGTGGTGATAACGTGATTATTGGTTGAGGCATTCAGCCTCAATTCAGATATTTAGCATACTTATAAAATCGTGATAAAAAGTCATAATAAACACTAGAATGTGATTGCGAACTTTAAATATATCCGTTAAAAAACAGCCCAGAGCGAAAGAACCCCCACCAACTGTACATGCACAGTGTTTTCTTTTCATAAATTGAAGCTTTATTAGCTATCTCGATAAAACCGGGAAAAATCTTTCATAAGTTTGGCAACAGAACCATAAAGGAGTTTTCTGGCAACTAAACATGGTAGGAAGGAACAGAGTTGGTGTTGGCCATTTGTAGATATTGATTCCTGTTTTTGTTTGCTTTGATGTGTTGTGCTATGCAATTTAAGTATTAAAAAATCAAATTATTTCCTTAGTTTTAACATTGAATTATATTGGCTATTGGCTTGGAACAATCAGTGAACTTGTAATAAGTAAATGGACATATCTTTTAAAATGAACAAAATAAAGTACATGGTTGTTTTTTTTTTGGAAAATGTGTTTCTAGAAACATTCACTCATCATACTCCAGTAACTCAATAATTGTTCAACTGCATAAGTGATTTATTTCTGCCTATGAGATGAACCACAAATTAAAAATGATGAAAGCTTTAATTAGAATTTATCCAAAAATGTTTAATATAGGTAGCTCAAAAAAAGAAAAAATTATAGGTGAACTCCAGAGAAAAACCCAATTCTCATTTTATTTTCTTCAACAGATTGTATACCTGATTTACTCATATAAAGAGTATGAATAACAACAACATAGTATTGAATAAAACCCATTGAAAACTATTGTAATACTTCATTATCCAACCATCGCATCATTCACACTTGAATTGGGACAATATTGATACAGTATCATACAAATATTGGCAAAATGTTGAAATGCCATACTGACATTGGTTCAATGACACGTTTCTTGGCCAAAATATTCTCGAAACAAAACATCAAGTGATATTGGTACATTTATATTAGAAAAATATCTATAAAATTGTCTGTTGTAATATCACAAGAGAGTGAGAATAAAGTGAAAATAATTTGACAGATTTTTCGAAAACTTGTTGCCAGGCAATAGACACGAAAGCCCGAAGGGCTCAAATGGCTATTGCCAAATGGCAACTTTTTTTTTTGTGTTACCTATTGTATCAAAATAATTAATTCAATATTCGTATGAGGTTTTCGTTCAAAATTTGAACAACAGGTAAATTTGATTTGTTGAATATTGGTGAAATAATATTCCACCAATTTGCTATCAAACTTGGATATGCAATATTGTTTGTATCCCCAGAATCAATATGAGAGAAATATTGCAATAGCAATATTTATTCTAGATGTTGAAAACGATCTGTTGATAATGTTGTTTAACATTTACCTGCTGAATGTATTTTTTATTCAATGCCAGTTTAAGAAAAATTGAATATTTCCATAACAAAGAAACTTCATGGAAGAGATCTTGTTTATTTCCAATCCAGTATACAGAATTTATACTTAATTTACAGTGCATTCCATTCAAAACGAGCCATTCTAAATAACTTTTGGTGCAATGATTTTCAGGAAAAATAAAAAACATATTTTGACATAATCACATTTGATGTTACTTCCCCTATCGCACCCCCAGAGCATGTCACCATTTTTTTAATGGACCACCATATATTGTTTTGCATTATCAGATGTTTTATGATGAACAGATTTCAACAAAGTAGAATACGTTATGGTCTGCAGCTCATAGTTTGGAAGCTAAAAATTATTTGAGTTAAAAACGAGCCACCCTGAATGAACTTCTGTACAATCTGTTAACTAGGTTTCATAGGTGTTTTTTTGAAGTATACTTCAAAAAAGTCTTATTTTGCCTTTGAATTCGATATTCTCTTCATTTTGTATTTGTCTCATTCTACCATAAGGATTACCTATCAGGTGAAGTTACAATTGGTGTTTCTGTTTTGGTGAATTCATGAGAAGCAATGGTTTATACGCTTCGAGAACGGATTGAAATAGGGAGTTTGTACGACCAGAATTGAAATAGTGCTAAGAGTTGCTGCCCGTATGTTCAATGATAATCATCCAGGAAGAAATCTACGACACAAATACGTTTCGGAATTATTGAACAAATTTATGGAAGCTGGATCTGTTAACAATAAAAAGCATAATCGTTCAGGAGTTGTCAATGATGAAGCTATTTCTATTGCAGTTTTAGGACACGTTGGAATAATGGAAAATACGCAATCTCTTACTTAAGTTATCTCGAGAATCAGGAATCGGCCGTACAAATGTTTTCAGGGTCCTTCATAAGTACAAATTTCATCCATATAAGATTAGACTAGTCCATGAATTGAACGAAGATGATTTCGATAGACGTATCGAGTTTTGTAAAAGTCTCACTGAACGGATCAACTTGCATAAGAATTTCTTGTATCAAATTTGTTTTTCGGATGAAAGTACGTCTAGTTTGAATGGAGAGGTGAATTGGTTAAATTGTCGATATTGGAGTGATACGAATCCTCATTTATACGAAAACGAAATAGTTTTTCAGCAGGATGATGCACCTCCTCATTATGCAGCTCCAGTGCGACAATGTATGGATGATCATTATCCTGATAGCTGGATTGGCAGAAGATGTCCTACAAAATGGCTACCAAGGTCTCCGGATCTCATTCCTTTAGATTTTTTTCTATGGGGTCATTTGAAGTCTAAAGTGTATGAGATAGAATGAACAACAATAGAAGATTTGAGAGAGATTAACATGAGACATTGCAGAGAAATAACTCCCGAGATTCTCAACCATGTGAGGGCGGCAATGGAAGCTCGTTTGTACCATTGTATGGAAATTGGTGGAAACGTTTATGAACATTTACCATAAAAAATTTGTTTCTTCTCATTGCCAAGTCATCAGATTTTGAATCAATAATTTAACATAAAATCTCTTTTTCTGATTTATTGCTTCCATATTTGTCTCTAGAACGAATATTTCAAAATGTGGCCTCCTGTATATTTGTTGACCTGTTTTTTCATTTTTACTGCAAATCATTGTTTCAAAAGTTATACAGAGGGCGGCTCGTTTTCAATTCAAATAATTTGTAGCCCCCGAACCATAATCTTCAGACCATATGTTTTATACTTTGTTGAAATCAGCTTTGAGTGAGTGGTACACACTATCGGTACTGGATATAATGAAATATTTTGTTTCTTCTCTTTGGATGATTCAAACAAAAACGAAACAAAATATTATAATTGGAAGAATGATGAATGTGTATAGGAAAATGCTATAAAATACAAGAAAATTAAGAAACACATCAATAATATCCAAATATTTTAAAAGTTCATTGAAATTCTATAAAATTCAATTAGAGAAAATCACAATCAATAGAATATTTACGCAAGAACGGGAACGCCACCTCTGGAACCGTTTATCAAAGTACACCGTGATTTCGTTTGTTTTCCAAGAATATCGAAACACACCAATCAATTGGCCCACCAGCGTTTCTAGAAATAATGAAGTCGACATATAGTCGGAGTGCTTTATATGGAACCTAGAAATGACGTTGATTACATATTGCAGTATTTGTCTCAGGGATTCCCAACAGAAACTGAAAGGATTTGTCTATTCAATTGGATTGAACTAGCCTTCTACTTGCAAGAACTAGCAAGGACCATGAAACCGCTACGTTGAATCAATAAAAAAAAATCAACTTTGATCTTAAGAGCATTGCAACGGTCGTAGCAGGCAAAGTGGGTTTCTGTTGAATACTTGCCACCGAAAATACCTAATATACAGGTTTTTTGTTGAAGCTTGGATTTACATGATCCATTTTTTATTATTCAAGTTAGTTTATTACTTTAATGACTTATATTATCAAGCATTTATTCATTACAATTTGACTTTAGTTGTATTTAACTTTAATTTGTTCCTTGGAATTATTAGTCTCTTCATAACTGCATTCAATTGCTACATGTTTCAATATATGCAAATCATTCATGAATAGTTTTTCGGATTCAATTATGAAATCATGGCCATCAATTAGTTTTCATTTCATTTCCTCGATTTATGAACAGGTTTTCGAACACCAATTCAGGTGATTGGTTAGTGATCCAAATTGTATTATATAAATTAATAACATTGGCTTTTTAGAAATATCATTTGAATGAATTTTATATGTACGTTACATGGTCACCTTCTCTTTAGTTTTTAACACACTTCTCATATATTTTTATTCGATATGCGTTAGTTTTTTGCTGATTTTTTTCGTAATTAACTAATTCGAATTTGCAATTGGTGATGTAATTCGCAAAGAATGTTGCCTGAATTTCAATAACGTTCATTTAGTTGTAGGTCCAATTATAAATTGGCACTTCCAGTATAAATTGCCAAAGAGATTGTTGTCTGGGAAAAGAATAATTTACAGAAAATAACTTATATTTTCATATTGTTATCAGCGAGATTAAAAGAGATAATTGCGGTTAAATTCTGTATTTTTCATTCACTGAATCCACGAGATGAAAATTCATAAGAACTGAACCCACTGTTTCGGGTCGATAATTTTTTTTAAGTGTTGAATTGACTTTTCTCCACGGCTTTTGAGGAATTCAACAATTCCAAGATCAATTTGGCCATTATTATGGAATTCCAACCACTAGTGCGCTACAACCCTTTCGCAAAGAATCCCTATGATAGTACATTGTTAACCATATCAACAACATAGCATTTGTTACAGAAATAGCACTGCGAGTCAATGCCATCATATTAATAGAGTTCTATGAGTTGTTGATGTACATGAACGTTTTACTAATTTCATTGACAACAGTTATTATTTCCATTTTCTTTCAATGGGTTGCAAGTATGGATTGATTCATTGACAGGCTTTGTTTTCCTAGCACAAGTGAATCAGTATGGCCAAAATGAGTACGTGATACTCATCCAAATAATTCTATTAGCTTGTATGACGTAGATAATTTCAATGTTTAGGAACTTGATGAATCATTTTAGAAGTCGTTATATTTAGGAATGAGGGATTCATATTTTTTGGAGGGTGAAAAGGATAATTTGACTCTAGAATTCGATCGATTCAACTCACATGCTGCATATCGGCATTCAATAATTATGCGATCAGAAATTTATTATCGATATGGGCGGGCCATATGTCTGGCGAGGTAGCCGAGTCGTTAGAGTCACCGCTTTTCAATCATTCTGGCTGCCGTTAATCCATGGCTCGCACAAGTTTCGACTTCTGAGGGCTGGTTAACAGATGAAACAATAAAAAAAAATATAGCAAGATTCCAAAAGCACACAATCTCAGATTCGCAGAATATTCTTTTGGAATAATTATTTAGATACATATTCTTTATTCTACCGACAAGCAACGTTTTTTTCTGACTCTTGCAAATATTTTCATTGCTACTGAAAATTCACAATAATAAATTTCAAGAACAATCTAGTTATGTTATTATTCATAACAAAAATATTAAATATGGATTAGAAATTATATTATCTGCGCTACCTGGACATGAAATAATTCTCTATTTGCGAAATCATCAAACTATTAGTTGAAATCAATTGTACTAGTACGTACGTATCTCTTGGAAAAATCAATTATTCATCCAATGTATTTTGTTCCAATTACAAGAAAACGGTAGGTAATACTAACGTATCAATAGTATATTGAGTATCATAAGGGTGTCATCAAAACATGGTGTTATTATAGTTATTTACTATACGGAAATACGGAAGTGTTTGATGTGGGCCGTTGAAAAATCTGCTAGCGCTTGGCCAGGTTCGAATCCAGAGTATCAGAAAATGTATCTCAGTTTCATCGGAGTAGATAGGCGACCACATGCATTGATTGACAAAGCAAGTGTGGTGTAGTTTGTCTAGATACCAATCCCGACGTCTGGTGCTTACTGGGGCTGATCACCAACCACCCGAGGTGGTGCTGTAGGTTTTCGTACTTTTCCTGCATCTTAATAGTGAATACGTCACCGAAAATCATTAAGGCGGTCTGGAGCACTATGGCAAAATAATTGTAATAATAGACTTCCTCTGTCCGAACAAGCTAAACCTTTGGGTACACTTTATGATTGTTTATGGGGGAGTATTTCTTCTCGTTAGGAATTACCCAGTCAGGCCCTGCCTCCGGAACTTCGATACATTCGGAGGGCGCGCTGGATCATTCACACCAATAACCACTCTCCACGCCGTGGGGTAGGTGACTATTGGGCCCAAGAATCATATTCCCTGATCTGGCGGAGTGAACCAAGGATGATGGTTTTCCGCATTCGTTCAGCTAAGATTTATGCCACAGACCGATTCGAGAACAGTGTGTTCATCACTCCACCAAGGACCCCTATTATCAGAACCATCATGTTAACAGAATGGTTTGGGTAAAGCCTGCGGAGTTTGGCCCATTTTTACTCCTTTTTTTTGGACAAGGTTCGTTTTGCCAGGAGCCGAAAATTATTGACGAAAATCGTCTTAGTCTTTTGGTCGAGGAGGACAATATCAGGCTTATTGGCTTGTATTTGCCCGAGGGTGGACAATGAGTAGTTCCAAAAGATTCGGCTCTTCTTATTCTTCACAACGGTCTCAATATCCACCGGAGCATGAGGCAACACCGGTGTCTCGTCTATACCGTACGAGTATCATAGATGGTAGTACAATACTCGTAGCGCCGCGTTATGCACGTGGACATTGTCTAAAACCGTATAAGCTCGACAGGCTGTCAGCAAATGCATTATGGTATCAGCTGCCTGCCCTACGAAGTATAACCGTTGAACAAACGATTTAGAAAGCAACCTCCTATACAAATGCATCGAATTGCAAGTTTTTCCCTCGAATTGTCGCAGCTCTTCCTGAGTCCATCTCATCACTCCAAAGAAGTGAAGTAGAATCGGAACAGCAAGCTTATTAGTTGCAGCAACTTTGTTCCTCCCCGACAGTTCTGAAAACCAGATCAGAGTTTATGCTGATACCTGCTGCAGAGAGAGTTTTTAACAGTGGTTACCTCTTGGGAACGGCGTTGTTTCACCTCTAAGTGAGTATACGTCTCTCTGGAATCAAGATGAAGGGTGCTTTCGTCTACGAACCCAACGTTTTTCCCGTATTCTTCGCATCGTCCACTTTTGGAATGACCGTGGCATTTATCGATTCCAAACTCCATTCTGATAGCATGCGTGTACTCTTGCACCATCCTTAAGGACTGGATGATCCTTTACCCCTGAAGCATATAGCTTGAGGTCATCATGTAGAACAGATGGGTGACCTTATGCCGCCGTGGGTGCCGCAGTTCTATCAGCGGGTTATCCGAAGTACAACGGACGATGGCAATGGGGAGTTCTAGAAGAAAAGAGGGCTGGAGGAGTCTCCCTAGAATACGCCTCTCCTAAAGATTACATGCTCTGTTTGGACTCTTTTGACCAGATGTTGTGGTGAAGTGAGTCATCCAGAGCAGCATCAGCAGTCTAATGCATCTATGCACTATTTGATAGGGTACAGCAAGGCAACTGAAAAATCGATCCATTGAACGGTTATGCTTATATTGAACGGAGTGAGCAGGTTCTCCTTGTAGCCAGCGACCCCCTTATTTGACCCTCTTTGCTCATATATGCGGGTCGACATCTTATAACATGAATTCAAACATTTTCTTTGGATCAGAAAAATCTCCGTTTTTGGGGATTAGCTAGGTTCACCTCTCGACAAACCACTCTGAATCTGTTGCTCCCCATTAAGCCATGCGATGAAATCTCTTGCTAGATTGTGGTGGGTGCTCCGAAATTTTTTCTACCAATTGTTATCTAGCCCACCAAAAGAAATTTTTTCCATCAATAGTTAGTTAACTCATCAAGCCTGGAGCAGCAAAGTTCTTCGAGCCTTTGAGGGGCCATCGAACTCCTTCCGAAGTTATCAGGTTCTGCAGTTCATCAAGCTCAGGAACACGAAGCCTTCTGCGGAAACCTTCGAACCGTGCTAGGGCTCGTCTTGAATTATTATTCCTTATCAATGTGTAATCCATGATCCAAACACTGAACTGGTTGACTGTTGAGGATAGGCTGTTTTATTTTTCAATGATTTTCATTCGTAAAATTCTATCTATTTTAATCTTCTCATATGAAATACACAATTATTTCACAAGAGGCATTAACAATTTGGGTGTTTCAAAAACAAATTATTCAAGCACTACAAACTACCTATTCCACAAAGGCATTTAGGTTATTTATATGAATTATTACCAAAGCCATGCTTGTTTGTAGTTATGTTTTATTATATAACTTATTATTATCCACTTTATATACACTATTTAGAAGCAGATACTAATTTTAAGCATTAGCTTAAGATAGTACTCACTTTTTTATTTGTTTGTATATAAAATATCTATTTCAATAAATATATTTTCATTTCATATCTAGTCGATAAGTATGAAAGAAGAATATATAATATTAAAAATTTTACTAGATAGCATACCATGTAATGGGGATTTCCCGTGTGTGAATGAATATAAATAAATTTCATTTAGTACATTCTCGAATTCATTGCAATAAATTATATTGATATTTCATAAATAATGTATATAAGTAATATCGTCTAGTCTTGGAATATTAATTCAATCCTGCTCGGAGACATGTAATCTGCGTTGAAAAAAGTTTTTGATATTCTTCGTGACAATATCATATAGAAATTTCACTGTTCTTTGCCCGATATCATCAAACGCATACTAATGCTAGACAAAATGGGATAGAACATGAGAGCGTTGTAATATCGAATCTACATCCAACCTTTCCTCACCTTCACTGACAACTTACGATAACTGTTAGTAGTAATGCTGAAGGTTACAAATTAATTATGAGAGCGTTATCTGTTTTGTCGGACTGAATATTTTCAACAATAAGAATACTATCTATTTTGTTTTCTTCCTGTTCATTTTTAATGATTTCAGTATAAGTCAGAACGTATAATCAGGTTCTTAACTTGGTGGGAATCACTTGAAAATAATTGTAAATACCCAACAATCGAAAAGTCGTGACTTGAAACCATAGAAATATGGTTCTCTTTTCTTTTTTTAACATTGTCTACATACTATGTATAATGAGCCTGATGAAAAGGAGAGAGGAGAACTATGAAAGCATAATCCAACTTAGAGATAGTTAATGGAATGTATACTTTTCTGATAGAATTAACTGAAAATTCAGAGCAATTACAAAGCACCATTTTCAAAAAACGTATAAAGCAGCATTTGTTGATATTAAAATGCAGATTATTTTTCACGCATCATTCACTTAATCCATTTTGATCTAATTTTGACTCCACTGCGAACCACAGAAACTCACTAGTTTCAAAACAGCTGTTGATATAGTTGACGAAGATGTTTAATAACATGAATGCACAATGGGATCCTTGCAGTACTCCTGATGTAATTTGGATTGGACTTGGTTTGAACGAACCAACTCTAACACTTTGTTTACGACCTGTTATGAAACTGTACATTTCAAAAGCCACTAAGAAAAACAAAAAAACCTCTAGTTCCGCCAAAAGAATGGAATGATCCACTCTGTCGAATGCCTTAGAAACATCTGTACAAATTGCGTCAACTTGACATTTATTTTCGAGTGCCTCTAATATCCTACTTTCATGAAGAAGCATGTTTGTGACAGTGGATTTGTTTCGCGAGAATCCATGCTGATTATTAATCAACAACTCTTTACAAGAGTAGTAACTGATCTGATCAGCAATCAAAGAATCGAAAATTTAAAGAATCATATATTGGTTACACACGCCCCGAGATTATTTTTTCCAAATTCGGTAGCAGAGGTATGAAGATGATTTCATCACCTTGAAACATTTTCCTAATTGTCTTTTTATCTCTTTCATTTACAGGGTGATTTCAAAAAATCAACTTTTTGGTTTCGCATCAGTTATAACTTTGGTATGGAGAGGGAAGAATAAAAGGTTTTCGGAAGGTAATATGGTGGCAAGGGGGGCTTTTGGAGGTAGGGGAGTGACTGTGTGGGGTCAAATATCGATGAATGGGAGGAATGAATTGGTGATTATGAGAGGACAGAGTATGAACGGTCTGGAGTATTTTTATGAGCACGATGTTTCAATCGGTTTAGTATCTTCGATCGTTATCAAGTGTCAACAGACACAATTGACATTAATTTTATCAAAATAATTTTGTCGAACTGCGGGATTTTCGGAAATTCCTGACTATCCGAAACGTAAGATGAATTTATCTGATCATTTCATAAAAACAACATAGTCCAGAATCATCTCGGCATAAATGGACCCACTTCTGGAGCAGTTTTCTCAGTATGCTGCCAGTTCAAATCATGAGCTACGAGCGTATGTAAGCCGGCTTCCGGCTTATTATAGACATGTCAAACCCTACTGTCATGCAAAGTTGTTTGTTCCTGCTGTGAAAATTTAAGTTCATTGCTGATAAATTTCACAATGAAAGACACCAATAAAGATAATGATAGACCAAGCTGCGATTGTCTGTCTAAAGTGAGTAGAACCAGACCTCGCAAATTCTTAGAGTGGATAGGAGTTTAATTGTGGTTCCTATGAAATTATTAGTATTCATCTTTTACAAAAAGAACAATGTTGACAAGTGCATATACCACAACTACAACTTTCTCTTCCCGAAAGAAATTAAATTCTATTCGAATTTGTTATGTGGAAGTTTTTCTTAGAGGGATAATTTAAGTTGATAACTGAGTCAACAGGAAATTCTCTTTCCGGGGATATTTAAAGTGAAAAAACTAATGGAATCTTATAGGTACATTATCATGAACTGATCTTCTCTGAAGTGAACGCAAGTATATGTAAATAATAATAGATAATTTTTTTGTGTTGCCATGAGAGAATGTTATCTAGAAGTGAATAATGCCGGTCGGAAGAGAATGAACATAGGTTTCAAATGCTCTAGAAAGTCATTCTAGTCGATTCTCAAGTAACTCTCGTCTGTTTAACAAATGAAACTCCCGAAACGAATTTTCAAGAAATGCGGTTCCATGACCTTATCCTAATGGAATTATCCCATGAAGAACAACTCTGTGGAAAATGGTTGCATATTATATGGATCCCAATCCCAACTAAACTCTTGAAACAAACATTATTGGGACAGTTGTAACAAAATTAAAATACATTTCATACCACGTGTACTGACCATCCTCATAATTCTTATAATATTCATTAATGAGATGTGAGGCCTAACCTTAACCTCAAAAAGTATTCTCACCTCTTGCCTACAATGGCAGATATTCCTCATCGCAACTTTAGGGCGATTAACGCCGTTTCTAGGGCTCAAAAAGACAAATTTACCTCAAATATAATGCATGAACATCACCGAACCTAACATAACCTAGACATCTGAAAGTATTACAGGACTACTTTGTTATTCCATTTATTCTATCCTAGCCGTTTTCTGATAGCCTTCCTACTTTCCGAGAAAACTTCCATTTTTTTTATCAAAATCAAAATTTGTTTGTGTTCCACCCCTGATTTTCTGGTAAATGATTTTTTTTTCAACAAAACATAATGTCAAGGAGTCACGTGCCAAGTTTCATAGTGCTACAATTCATCCTTCAGTTTTGGCACAAATTAGTCTGTGGTTACTGGACTAGTCAATTTGACCAACTAGTCAGTTCCTTTGCAATTTCTCCATATTTTGTACATTTATTCACTATTAAAGTAGTGACTCCACTTGGGACATCAGTTTAGTACTGCTGATATCAATATTTTTTATGATATCCTCGTATGCCACTGTGTTTCAATGGATCATTGAAAGATTCAGTATAACAGCTTTCACTTCGATTTAGTTTTTGCATCCACATCACTAGCAATAAATAATGTGAGGTGGCAAATTTCTAGCGAGTAACCTTGTACAAGAATCGCTTTTATTATATAAGACTTACAAACATCTATTGAAAAAAATATTGAAATCAAATCATGATCAAAAACTGCAAGTAACCAGGAAAATGCGATAATGTAAATAGGAGAAAAATGCAAATAATCAGCATGTTATACATAAATATTTTCATTCCCTTTCTAGAGAACCAAATTTTCAGAAGTGTGTCACTGAAAGGGTGACGATTCCTTGATAGATTCGTTATAGGTACGATTGGTAAATAATCAACTATATTGAGAATGAGTTGATCATTTGAACCTTCAGACTTAGTCTATTCTTCCTCTAAATACCTTTTCTTGATTAGGTATGATGGAACATAACGAGTTTATCTTTTATAAGTTTCAATTTGAGTTTCCAAAATTTTTGGATAGACTCTTTGAGTTTTTATGTATTTTCAACAATCATGTATCTGGAAAAATTTATTTTTTGCAATGTTCACTTTCAGTACTAGCAAAATCTCTATTCTTTGAAGAAGTCTAGTAATTTCCTCATTTTGGCACGGTTGAAAAAGTTAAGTGGATATCAGTACAAATTGCACAAATAACACACTTGAGACTTAAGACTCCAAAAAGATTCATTTCAGATTCAGCCAGTTTCATTAGAAAAAAAATCACTTGTGATATACCACTAGAGGTTAAATTGAGCTCGAAAAACTTTCCGGTAATAATTTTACCTCGTGTGGTATTCGGTAACGAAATTCCACACCAGATTGTGTTTGAAAATTGAGTAAATTAAATTTTTTATTTTTTTTTTCATGAACAAATTTAGTTTGCGTCCCAATTTTGGCACCAAGAGATAAATTCTTGATATCTACCTATTGAAGTTGCATGAAAATACCAGTTCCCTAATGTATCATATTATATTATTCCATTTTATATCAAGTTTGGGTTACTACAAGTGGCAGAAAATATAAATTTCGTTAGTTTTTCAAATAGGTACATGAACAGGTTTGGTTTCGTTACCAATAGACTCTTAGCCTATAAATTGTTGATTTCTACTCTTTGTAGTAGCACAAAACCACTATTTTGGGGCATGAAATATTTTATTTTATAGTTACTTAGAGCTACTACGAGTGATAGAAGATTCCTATGGGGCTGTAATCATCCTATTTTGTCAGTACAAAATGTCAACAGAAGCTTGTCGTATTGTCATGAAAACACGATATTCAATCATGTAATTTTTGGAAAAAAAAATGCATATCATTGATTAAAAAAATGAATGTTGGAGCAACTACGAAAAACTGGTTATTCCAGCTTTCATAAAAGTTCATTCTTTTATTCCTGTCATTGAGTCAGAAGAAATAGTATTATGGTAATAATAAACAAAAACTTTTTCACTTAGTACTTACTCTGTACTAGAATCAAATCTAACTGAAAAATTGTATGGATATGGAAATATAATTGTTGTCCTTTTTCTGATTATGGAAAAATATAGAAGAGAACTGTTTTTGTTATCGGTTCATTTCTTTCAATTTGAGGAAAATGATATGAGCAACTAATTTGAAAAACTTTTCCAATTGGACTGTTTTCGTTTTAAAATCACAGTTGAATAAATTTCTAGGCATACCATGGCTTTTTTCTTCGGCAACCACCTGATTCGAAATTTTTTCTGTTCGTATTTGATTCATCTCCAATTGACCATTTTCATTTGTTTTCTTATCCATTTTGAGCTTTCAACTGAACCCACGACCACGAAACAAAACACCACAAAACAGTCAATAGGAACGTTTCACCAAACTATTTGTTTTGTTATTTTCAGTCCTGCTTTCAGCGATACTTCCGGGCTTTATTAGTTAACGATTGAACGTAGAGGTGGCGAAACACTGATGTGAGGAACTTGTACGTCATTTATTATATACCGGCTTGATTTGAACTATTTGTTTCAATGTCCGACCTCTGATTTTTTACAGTGAGACCTACACAACGTAAATTTTTCATTAGATTGTCATCCAACGAGATTGATTAATCGGAGATGTTATGATTTAGTATAAATTGTTTTGTTCTACATGCAATCAGGAGATAGGAACTAGTCTTGCCAACATTTTTATAGGAAATCAGTGCTATTCGAAAGTAAAATTAGGTCGATTTCGAGGACATTTTTTATTTATAGGTACTATGAAAAATATGTGCGGTATTCGGTTTTATTGTGTATGATTTGCATGAGTGCTCGAGATATCAACGAAACAAATCAGTCGTCCACACATTATCATACAGGGAGTTACGTTCTAGTAGTCGGAGAGCTGAATAGATTTTTTCAGCTCAGGACCATGCACATACGTTATTTTGACAATCAACGGATATTTTCGAATCTTATTGTGTTGGATAGATTGGATAGAATTTTTGTGTTTGAACCTAATTTGGCAGTTTCACAATGTATTTCCCTGAATGTAGGCAGGAATATACAGGGCGACCCAGGGTTAAACCACCAAACGTTTGGGATCGGTTTTTAGGCAAAAATAAGATAAGATAAGGGGCTCCAGTAGCGTCCCAGAGTATAATCTATCTGATATTAGGAAAATCTGAATAACATAATTCAACATGAACAATCAATCTTCAATATCGTCAGTGGCCTAGTTTCATTTGAATTGGAAGTGGACTCATATTTCCATGTTTTCAACATAACATCATATATATTTGATAACATTTTCCAAATAAACGTATTATTTTGAAACAATTTATATGATATATTGCTACAGATATTTTCAACCGGAATTTTATCAGACGTATCAAGCCTGGTCAAAAATCTCATGTCATTAGGAGGTTTTCTAACACCCTGAAACTGTTTTTATCACTAGATTGCCCTGTATATCATCGAACAAATAAAATCATGATAATATTGGACTTCGACTGATCTGGGGTTTTCTATTCCTAACTTCAAATAATTTCAGGTTATAAGGGTTTTTTTATGAAAACTTAATGAGAATTTTCATTTCATGACTACTTTAAATGTATTTATTACCAGAGTAGTTCAGGTCAAATAAGAATGTTATACATCAGACATTCATGAAGCATCAATATGCAGAATGAAATGAGCCATCATCATTGTGATATTGATAACTTAAATGAATATTATATGAATGAGAGTATTATACAGCGTGGGCCATAATTTCTGCAACTTATGGGAAAACAAAACATGCTGTTTTTTGGTCTGGAATAACATTCAAGAATCATTAAAAACTTATTTGGTCGATAAAGTAGTTTTTCGGTTTTGTTTCAAGTGAAAAAACTGGTTTGCACTATAACTCTTTCTGTTGCAAAATATATTTTGAGAAATAAAACAAAATTGGATGAACTAAATAAAGTGGGAACTTTCAAGTTTCCACGTCGTACTGCGGAACGTATATTTCTTCCTTTTTCTATAAGTAAATCTTGATTCTGGTCGTGCAAATTGGTCTACTGTGAACTTCAAAATTCAAAAATCAATGAAAACAATTTCAATGAAGTTGTAAGATATAAACCATTGCAACAGCAAGATACATAGGGAAAACAATGTTTTCAAATTTTGCACTTGCATTTTTCAAAAAATAATAAATCAATTTCAATGAATGAATAATTCCTGAAAGTAATTCAATACGAAAACACAGCGTTTTCATAATGAACAAAAAAGTTCCGAAAATATTGTAATTTTCAATAACTCATTTCAGATAGATATTTAACATTTCTTATATCTGCCCGAAACTAAATAATAAACAACGTTTTCAAATAAATCCTATTGCTGTTTTTTGAAGTAACCCTAGGTTTAGCCTTTTCACAACGAGTTTCCAAAATGTCCGCCACGTGACAGGTAAAAATCGATTTCAAGGTTTTCCGATATACAGAAACGATCCCTCATAATGTGCTATTGTAACTCTAATAATGTTTCCGATATATTGCAAACACATCATACATCATACATTGCTATATGATTTTTGAAGAAAGTTGAAAATATCTGAATAAATCAAATGAATAAAATAAAATTCAGTAGAATAGAAGAATAAGAATTCTTATAAATTGAAATTACCACAAAAAACTTCACTTGGAGTAATCCTCACATGTTGAGATCATTACTAAAGAACAAAAAATGAAATCATATGAAAGAATTAAATCAAGAGCTCAATGTGTTTTCCATTTCTATTCAACATTGACCACTTCTCCTTTTTTCTTTCTTTCCACTTCTCTCAATCATTTTCTAGATTTTTCATAAAGCTTAGAAGATAAAAATAGAAAGGATTTAGATCTGATGGTAATAGAGGCCATCTCCATAGACCAGTTTTCCAATCCAGCAAGCTTGAAGCTTGTTGTAATCGTACAATATGTCACATACTAACCTGGAAACATATGCACCGTTCCGTCCAGCTGAAACCAACCATTTATCGAATTGCCTGAATGCGGTCAAGTTATCTAAAATCTTCGACACAAACCCTTCAATACCTGCAAAAATCTTTCAGGATTCAAGCTCTCGCTGCATATCCCAAATTCCTCTTGATTATTGATAATTATAACGGATAACGTTCAATCCAAAACTATCATGCAGATATGAATTCTGTTGTGCCCAGAATATTTCTCATGATTCCTTCCTTGCTAAGTTTTTATTCATCCATCCATATATGGTGTAACGCCCTTTCACATAGTCACTAAAAAATAGCGATTTCACTGTATAATACAGAAATACCGCAGAACATGATTTTTTTTCTAAAAAACTGTAGAGGTTTGAGACATGAAAAGTATTAGGTGATACGTACTTGAGTTTCTTGCACAGAAATATCTCGTAAATGGTTCAAATTGTGTGTCAATTTTTTTTCCCGATGATTAGTTCGAATTGAATAATACATTAAATTATTTGCTAACTTCAATATACTCACTATCGAAGCCTCCGTCGTAAATTTGTATTTTGTTAGAGAACCTCTGTGCTATTAACTCTATTATTCATTACTTTGTATAATGATATGACAGCTGTAACACTTCAACGATAACATTTTGAATTTCTTTTTTAGAATACCTATTTTGTACCATCTCTATTTCCCTCAAGGTGGATATGTATCAAGACATCTTACTTAGAGAAGTATAGGTATTTTATCTTATCAAAGTGAAGTAAAGCATTTTTATATTTCAATATTAGTAACACCTGAATTAGTTTCATTACATATCCTCCTGATACTTTGTTACCTCGACCCGTAGATATTGTCATTTCAATATGTTTCGTGAATGAAAAATCATTATTATAAGTAACTCCAAGGTATTTGATTTCAACCTACCTCGAATTTCCTGATAACAAATTATAGGTTCTCTGACACGGGATATACCTACTCATAAGTTTACATTTGTTCAGATTAAAATTTAATTGGTTTACTCGAATCCAGCACACTATCACGACACGTGCAAAAAGTTTTATATACTCAGTGATCATCTACAAACATGAAGTATTTACAGTACTTAAGTACAAAAGAAACATCACTAACAAATACAATGAACAGGAGAGGTCTCAGGTTTGAACCTTGTGGTACTCCCGAATTTGTATGATATTTGCCTGAACTATTATCATTGTGCTTAACTATTGAACGTCTATTTTATATTTCTTTTTTAATTCTACACACTGTACCGTCACATACAAATTTATCATTTCTATAGCAAAATATCATGATCCACACTGTCGAAGGCCTTACAAATATCCGTTTAGACACTATCAAGTTGCGACATCTTGGCTATGATGCTACTGTCGATTGTGAACTGAGTCGCTGTCAACATGCAAAAATCTCTGTTGGGAATGCCAATTCACTCGTGTTGGTGAAACGTCGAGACAATCCTGCAATAAACGTCGGTATAACAACCCGAAACACCATCAAGTAAGATAACATTCTTTTAGTATCGCTTGTGATTGTTTCGCATGGCCTTCTCTGATAACTCGTTGCTATTAATTATGCATTGGAATTATCATAAAATTTTCAGAAAGGAACTATCAAACCGATTTGTATATATACAAGGTGTAGAAAACTTAGGAGCATATTGCTGACGTCAAAATATGAAGAACAGTTCCTTTATACATGTCCGCAAGTTATTCGTTTCAGAGATATAGAGTGTCAAAGTTGGATTCTTATTTTTGTTTTTAGTGAATAAATATAAACATAACTATGATAGATATATTTGAAAATATTCAGGGTGTTTCTCAAGTACGTGTAGAAAACTTAGAAGCATATTGCTGACGTCAAAATATGAAGAACAGTTTCTATAAACATGTCCGCAAGTTATTCGTTTCTGAGATACAGAGTGTCAAGGTTAAATTGTTCTCTTTGTTTTTTGTGAATATATATCAACATAACTATGATAGATAGATAGATATATAGTTTATTTGAAAATGTTATGTTACAAGAACATGTAAGACAAGTCAAAACCGTAATAAATACACTTAACAATGTCGAGATATATTCAATACGATCTTTCCGAAATATAATGCTGTGCTGAGTGTGTAATTCTTCCTTGAATTTCCAATAAGGCCGTATCAAAGGTGAAGTTTCCGTAATTTTTTCAGGACATCCTTTATTCATTATTTCTTGTGAATTTTTTTCCGCATACTTCACAACATGTCTCCTGTGGCAGTAGTATGGACTACTGTTTGGTTTCTGAAATATCCACTGATTTTTCAGTTTCTTTTTCCATTTCGTAGTGTTCAACTGCTTTTCTGAAAGTTATTTAACTTCACAATACTTATCAATCGCTTGACTCAACGTGCCAAGGATCTTCTCTAAGTATAATGTATAATGTATTTGATAGAATCTATATAACAACAAATCTTTTTCTAATGAATCATCTTAAGAATTTTTTATTAATGATCTCAATCAGTTGAAATTATCTGAATACATCATAATTCTGTTTTGCCATGTTGAAAACTGCACGTTCGTATATTTTACTCATATCTGGAAATAATGTTCTTCCTATAGCTTTCAATAATGTGGAACACTTTTTCTTTTCATTATTTCATTGAAATTAATTTGGTGGAATCGCTTTATCTTTTAAATATTTCCTCGTCAAGTGCTGTTAAAGAGATTGCAATTTTTTCCTTTTCCGACCTTGTTTCTAATCCTCTGGCTATCATATGTAGTTCATCCAAGAACTTATGAATAATTTTTCGGACACATGTCCTTTCTTTAATAAAACTGGTTTCAGTAAGGGAATGTTCAGTTTTTATTCTCAATACAAAACTGACCTCGTTCGTATAATTTCAATTTGTCTTTCAACTCTTTGATCTTTAACATTTGTCATGTCGCTTGTCACTGCTTTACCACTTCTTGCCTCTATCTGCTTTCTTCTGTTTTATTCAGAACAACCTGACACCATAAGTTCTTTAAGTCGGCTCTGTAACGAAAGAGCGCTTTACAAAACAGCGCGTAACAAAAAAGCGCTGTAACTAAACAGCGCTGTAACTAAACAGTGCTGTAACTAAATAGCGCGTTACGAAATAGCGCGTTACGAAATAGCGCGTTACGAAATAGCGCTGCAACCAAATAGCGGGTATCGAAACAGCGCCAATCATACAGAATGATTGAAATTAAAAAAAAATATTCATTTCTACGGTTTTATGGATAATAAAAAGTAAATCTGAAAATATTACAATTAAATACTCAAATTATAGGCAACAGACTGCAAGTAATTGGACAATAAAAAGTAAATCTGTAAATATAACAATTAAATACTCAAATTATAGGCAACAGACTGCAAGTAATTGGACAATAAAAAGGAAATCTAAAAATATAACAATTAAATACTCAAATTATAGGCAACAGACTGCAAGTAATTGGACAATAAAAAGTAAATCTGAAGATATAACAATTAAATACTCAAATTATAGTCAACAGACTGCAAGTACACAACAATAAAAAGTAAATCTGAAAATATAACAATTAAATACTCAAATTATGGGCAACAGACTGCAAGTAATCTTCAATTTGGTCAAAGTTATAATTTCTGACTAATCTTTCCAATCGTTTGTTCAGTTGCACATATTTGCTGTTATTTCTCTTTTCCTGTCTGAAGCCGCATTTGAAGCGTGTGATGAAAATTTCAGCCGGATGCGGTTCCTTTTTCAAGTGATTGATCAATTTATAAAGAGATGGATGTTGACAATCTACTGAATGTTGGAAAGAATTGTGCCAAGCTTCTAAAGAGTTATTTGTTCTGGGTAAATGATTTTTTATGCGTTCGGACAAATTCCATGCAGAAATAGGAAAACGAGGTTCCAATTTCATTAGTTTTCTTCCCACGTAGATTTGCTCCCAATATTCCATCAATGGAGCCAATTCTTCTGAGATTGAGGAATCCTGATTGTGTGCGATTGCATGAAATGCTCGTTCGACATCATCTTCAGGAACACAACTCAATGCTAGAAGCATCTTGGAGCGATCTCTAAAATTCTCGTCAGACCTGTACATTGTTGTCAGTTTGGATTGTTGTATTTTTCCCCATAAATTTTGGGAAAGATGGAAAAAACAACCATCTATTTTTGCATTCGGAAATGAACATTTAACGGCATTCATTGATGCTAATTCAAAATCTGATAAAATAGTAGAGGGGCGTAAAAGCGGCTCTAAATTAACCAATTTGGAAAAAATTCTCTTGTAGCTCTATTCTGTTTTATTGCGCATGAGGCAATACATATCTGGAACTGCTTTGTCATCGACTAGTACATGAATTGTGAACAAATGTAAGAAAAGATTTGGCACAACTTTGAATGTGCTATCGATGGCCAGTGCTTGAATTCATTCATAATCGAGAGGTTTCCGGTCGTTCCAAAGATGAATGTTCTATCGGCGTCTTTTCACCAATAGTAATTTCTTTCACGGAACTATAAGTGGGTTGTATCATACCTTCGCTACGACGTTGGCGATGTATGAGTGTCCTGGCAGCATCATAGGTCGGTAATGAAACCGAACATCCTCCCGTAATACCACTAGTAGATGCGTGGATGATATTTCTTGGTCGCTCTTCGGCGCCTCTCGCAATGTCGCGAATTCTCTCCTTCACCTTATATACTTCATTTTCCATGATTATGACTAGTTGTTGCTTTAGGATCTCCGGAATTAACAACCAATCTCCCCTTGCAGGTAGCTTTCACACATCTCCATGATTCGGAAAGAATATGCACTTTATCGCGTCATATGCAAGTAAATATGCAAGTAAATCTTTCCCTTTCTGAAATTTTTGAAATCTCTATTATTCTGACAGTGATTACAGAAGATAGATGAGTGTTGTCAACTTGAAAATTCAAATAACGTAACTGTAGTACTATTTGTGAATTACATTTTCGTAGCAACGAATAACTCACTCGAGAAGATAATTAATACTAACACTGATTCGATAGGTATAGTGGGTGATGAGATTTGAGTTGATGAGATTTTTTTTTATACATGTGAAATCTGAGTGAGAGTCAGCGCTGTTTCGATATGCGCTATTTAGTTGCAGCGCTATTTCGTAACTCGCTATTTGGTTGCAGCGCTATTTCGTAACGCGCTATTTAGTTACAGCGCTGTTTAGTTACAGCGCTGTTTTATTACGTGCTGTTTTGTATGCGCTGTTCTGTAAAGCGCTATTTCGTTGCAGGGCCCTTTAAGTCAGGTAGCCTAAGCTGGGATTGTCCTTGAATATATAAATCAAAATTACTTATATAACTTAAATGGAACTGTGTAATATCGTTTATTCACTCATCTCATAAAATGCTGATTTCTGGAGACGATATGGACAATGTACCATATGTTCATAAATATAATTCATACATATAATAGAAGATTTCCTTACACAAAGCTTTCTCTAGTGCATGTTCCATAGAAAAAATTTTTCGTTTTCTAGACCGTTGGAATCCAACAAGAGACGCACTTCTTTTATATTCGGAGATAATTTTTTGGTGGATGGGATGTGAGCCTCCGGCAGGTTCAAAAACGTTGCGTTCGGTAGAAGAACTAGCCTTAGCAGAGATACGTTTGGCATGACTCCTGAATAATGACGGAGAGAGGTTGAGACTGAACGTGGAACACCACAGAGTGCATCTGAAATCAGATCAGAAGTTCGCCTCGAAGTATTGAACAGATATAATCCAACGGTCGTCTTGGGGCAGTAATTGTTTTTCGTTAGATACTTTTTTCCTAATATTAGTTTGATGGTCTTCCGTCAAGTGGTGTCGCCCCTCTTCAGAATGTAATTGTGTTAATTAATTTACGAAAACAAAACAGGCCCCTGAGCACACGGAGGCGGATACTTCATCGCGAAGTCAAGGGATTGGCACTAACCCAACGAGAACAACAGATGTAGAAACCTGGCCACAACGCTTCTTCCGGACTGCGAGAACGTCTGTCTCAGAACTTGCCTCACGTGAACACATTTCTGGTTCAGAGCATCCCAACCATAATGGAAATCTCTGTACTGTCGAAGGCCCTTTCCACTAGCCATAGGGGAAGACGTGGAGGATGTAGCCTCTATGACCAAAAGACCGTTCATAACCATATCAACTTCCACAGAATCGACACGACACAGGAGCTCGAAACGATCGGTTGGATGAGTTGGATAAAGAAAACTCCATATGGAAATACAAAAGGCACGGCCACAGTGGGATGGGACAGGTTTCCACAGACGCGGACAAGGCAGTCTACTTTGAATGACAGTACCGTAAAAACGAAGTCGATTACACTGACGACGTGGAGACAGGGAAACTTACATAGATAGGACAGTCAGGCAGCTTCGAAAAACTGAACAACAATTAAGTCCATCCTCAGGTGTAACAAGGCGACGCAGTACACGGACAAGTCATCATGAACTGACAACACCATCTCGATCCCTATCATATTGTACGCGTGTAACCTCGAGACATTTTCCAACGTCTGCCTGAGAATGGCAACAGATGCACCACGATGAATGCCAAAGCGGGTCGTACAACGAGACTTACGGCCAGACTACACAGACAACCTACTACGCACCCACGCGGGGACTACACTCGGAAAGGTGAAAACATACGTGAATTCAATAATGACAGACGTACTAGGGGACATATGCGAGATTTCAACCAAACAGACAACGATACCACCGAAGATTTGATACAAGGGCAGAACCTACGGCGACGTCAGCGTTAGCCACCAGAGGGCTTAGACTTCGATTAACCATACCTTATGTTTTGCAGTTCTTAGGAAGTACACCGCTATGAAAATACACTCATGTCAGATTTATAAGAGAGCTTCAGGCACGTAATAGCTGAGTACTCCATATCATGATTAGATTTCAGATTGCTGACCGCCCATCAGCAGGATGACGAACCGCTCTGAGGGTGAGGGTGGTGGAAAGGGGAGGAGTTGTCGTGACTTCAACCTTAGGTCGCGTTTATACTCCTGGGCGATAGGCGACAGGGTACAGGTTGCAAGCAATGGGAGCTAGGTGATATCTTGTTTTTAGTTAAATTGTGTCACCAGGATGTGAATCTCAACACTTACATAATTTTCAGTGGTTAAAATTCCAGAAGAGAGAAAATCAGTCAGCAAATCTGTCGAAATCTGACAGTTTATTGCTTTAAACAACTCACATATCGGTACTTACCGTCTTTATTCAATTTTCCTGCGATATCTCGCGATTTCTTATCTACAAAATCCATATGTTTGTGATTAGGATCCGCATCATTCCAAACTGCAGCTCTTGATTGTACTTCGCTTATCAAAATCTCTCGATCTTCTTTGGAAATTACTGAAGACATTGTTCCAATTTGTATGAAAATGTCAATGGATACTGGCGGGAGTGCCGGGTGCCGAGTGCCGGAAGTATAAACGCTACCTTAGGGGGTGCAAGGTGGTGGAATACAAATAATTGTTAGCCCCGGATCAATTGAACGTAAGGTATAAAACAGCCCCCTAATTAATTCAACCTAGCATACTTGAAGAAGTCATTGTACTGCAAAACAACTGTCACGGTTTTGTAAACAAAAGATATATGAAAATTAACAATAAAGTTTTTAAATGAATGTTAATATATCCATCGGTTATATCGATTCAAAAAATGTATAGTTTTCCACTCTACTCTGACAGTTACGTTGGTCTCACACGGATATACGTAATATATACAAAACCAAATATTGAAATGGGATGGTAGGTCAACCTTTTTGTTTTCATAAATAAGTGCTTAGCTTCATCCACAGCATGCATGCATTTGTGATTCCTATCGATTGTAGACTGTCACGATAATGAATATGATTAACAATAATGATGATTAAAAGCGGGTGATAGATAATCTAACAGATCATCTTTAATGATATCCTTGATGACATCAATGAACAATATCAAATAATAACAGATCTGATTCCATCTTGTAAGAGAGGCTCGATTTTTCCAAAAGTCGGAAAAAATTATGGACTGCTGAAATCGCAGATTTTAGTACATAAAACTAAGGAGTTTCAGATGAGCAAAAGTGTTATTTGCCACATATCCAAAAAAGGGATCAATTTTTTCTGTTTTTATTCGAATTTACTTGTTTGGTAGTTTTGGTACTATAACTTTTGAAATCATGAAAATAGAGCAAAAAGTTTGAATCAAAAGTTGTAGTTTTTAACATATTCTGTAAAAAATATGTTTACAAAAATTTTGATGAACTTAAACATTTGGGAGTTATATAACCAAATCTGAACTTCCGGGAAAAACTGAAGACACCACCAAAAATCAGTAAGTCGGCATGGAGGGTCACGGCAAATAATAATGATAGCCGCCCTCTACCCGCTCAGGCTATGCCTTTGGGTGAGTGTTTATGAGGCAGTATGGCTATTATTATTTAAAATAAAAAAGTGGTCTATGTGACTCCAAAAATTTAAAAGTTATGAAAAATCAAATGAAGTTGGAAGACATGAACCACTGCAATAACCATTTGGGAACGAACCTAAAAAGTTTAATTTCATCGATGGTATAAGTTTATAAAGATATCTAGAAGTTATTTAGGATTAAAAAAGCAGGATGTTTTAAACATTGAACAGAAATTGCAATTTTCAATTGTGGACCTAAAATTAAATTATAAACAACTTTAAATAAAGAAATATTTGGAAACTTTGGTGTGGATAAAATTCAGGGAATAAAAACTAACCACAACAATGTCAATTTCATTCGACGCGCGTTTCGCCAACAAAGTTGCCATCCTCAATAGCTCAAAACGTATTGAACTACTAACGATATTTTAATCCTATCTGACCTGACTTTATTAAATTGTGTACCTAATTCAATTATTCCATACCTTCATTTTTCAATTTACCTGTTTTAATCTATCTTCTACCTACTTTGTTTTGGATTTAATGACGAGTTCTTGAAAATTACTGTACTATGAACTTTAAAGGGAGTGTATTGGGCCCTTCCGCCTTCATACTATTTTTACATTTTGATCCAAAGCATGTTGGACCACATTCGATTTTTATAGTCTTGAAAAACAGATATAATAAAGCAATGTGCTATTTAAACTGTAATATCATAGCCCTTGTAGTTCGACTCTTCGCACCTTGCAGCTAATTTCATGAACCTCCTACTTTTCGTGTTCTCCTGCCTTATCTTTGGAAACATTAATTTCAAATAACTTTTTTTTATATTTACAACCAGTAAGTATGCCTGTTAAAAAAAGTAAGTCGTTCCTGATGGAGCCTAGTAATTGTTTGGTGATATTTTTCGAAGGATATAAATGCCTTGGAATGGATCAATCCTGGTAAGTTATGCCAGAAGTCTGATACACCCTTCTTGCGGTGCAAGTATTCAGTGTTTGCTTAGCAACACTTGGAGAAATGCCAAGTGCAGGTCCGATAAAATCTTTTGCGGTGGTCCCCTTCATTGCCTTCTATGCCAGAGTGGCCAGTAATCCGTACCAGAGGCAAACTTTTGAATGATCCTATTGAGGAGAGTTTTTTTGACAGTTCTATACTAACTTGGACATTGATCGGCACGAGCCAAGTGCTTTCAAAGTAGCTTAACTGTCTGAAACAATTTTAATTAATTTGTGTATGACTACATACACCTGCCACAGCACCCGAGAGTGTTTTCGAACCATCTGTGGACCAACATTTGTCTGCACTTACTAGTTCCTCCTTTTGGCAAACCCGTCTATCTGGAGTTTAGACGATATAAGGTAGGTTATGGTTGACGTTGGAGGTATTATATTATAGGTCATTTTCAGTACGCTAAGACTTTCAATGTCAGCCATCAGTCTGCTACGCTCCGTTTAAGCCTAATTTGTGCAACTAGCTATATGCACAATTGTTAAAAAAAATTATTAAAATTGTTTTTTCCGTTAACCAGCTGCCATCCCCCTACGAACGACAGCCCTCAGAAGTCGAAACTTGTGCGAGCTAAGGATTAACGAGGTCTTACCTTTTAACGTGCGATTCCTAGCATGAGACCAGTGACCATGCTGGGAATCGAACCCACGTCCCTCTGATTGATAGACTAGTGCTCTGCCATCATGACCACTGCAGCCCATTTTGTCTGTTGTCCATCTAGCCTCTTTCTCCAGAAGAATATGGAAAAGAGGTAAGTCTAGAAGAATGTACATAGCTGCTGACATTGTGATGCTGATAGCTTCAGTGATCGCCAGACAGGGTTGTCTCTGTGTACTGGAGAGTTTTGCCTGTGCCGGTCGCTGTGAAAATTTCTGTCACCAAGCGATCGCTCCAGCTCCATATATTATGATCATTGGTCTAATAATCATCAAAATGGCAGTCGATTTGTTTAGGGCCTACACCCCAAGATTTTCCACAACATTTTCGACGTGTCTATAAGGATAATTTAGCTTTGTAGATAATATTTTCCATGTGAGATTTGTATCCAAGATCATACCAAAATATTTCGCTTCTGCTGCAACTGGAATGACCTCACCATTGAAAAAAAGTGGGGCTGAGTCTTTTCTTCCTGGTGAAGAATACTATAACAGTCTTACTGGGATTAACAGACATTTAATCCTTCTATCGAACTGTGTACGTCGTTCAACGCTTTTTGAAGGATATCACAAGCTACCCTTCCTGACGTTGACCTTGCCAAAATGACAAAGACATCAGCATAATGCTTGAAGCTCTACACCTCACCTTTTGATAACATTAGGTAGATCGTCCATCAGGAGTGACCACTGCCTTTTGGGCAGCACAGAATCAAATGGAATGGTCACCTATAGTAACTGTTCTTTTTATGAGAATGGCGTAGATCCGGCAAGTAATGTGCGATATCAAATGCTCCTTCGATATCCAGAAATATGCCCCCCGCAATCTCCTGTCCACGAGGTTGTGTTGTGCTGCATCTATTGATTTGCCGCTTTGATAGGCATACTGGAAGTTTTTCATGGGGGACATGTTAAGAGCCTCCTACCTGTAAGGACCGTCCAGCACTCTCTCAAATTCTTTCAGACGGAAATATGTAAGGCTAATTGCTCTGACTTGGGATGTGGGTTTGTGTGACCCATTTTTGACATGTATACTACTCTTGCTGCCAGTCAGCTGGGTGGTGTATATGTAGTTACACATCAGAATAGGTCTATTCAAATCAATATCGATAGGCTTCAGTAAGTACCTCGCAAGAACCTCGCACAGACCTTATGGGAATCTGGCCCTCTATCGAATTGGCTGTTACTTTGGAAAAATTAATCTCGGCATTCCGAACAAAAGTCCCCACTGGCACAAAAATATCCTATGAGTAGTTTCGGAGGTATGGGACCTACAAGTCCGAGACTTTTAATGATGTTGCGCCTGTAAGTAGACTTAGCTGGGAGTCAAAATAAACGTGAACTTTAGCTAAGGCTGATGAAAAATAGTATTTTTGAATTTTAAATTCTACCGTTTAAAAGTGAGCGATGAAAATGTCGAAAAATCCGGGAAAACCTGAAAAATCGTGAAAACTCTCTTAAATCTACATTTTTCGCTGTCGAGAGGAATTAAACAGCCTAGATTTTTTCGTAAAAATTTTTTTTTTCGGTACTTGAAACATCTCGCCTAAATACAGTGTGGGAGAATCGGAAAATAAAAGAAAATCTAATTCTATCCTAGGTCATTATTGTACTTGTAAAGCTGGAGCAAGAACCTTAGGTACTTTTTTTTTCAGTCGGTATTAGGACTGGCATTTAAATAGCCAAGGTCGCATCTTTTCAACTGACCAGATTTAGGAGGCGCAATACCTGGCAACCTGTACCCGAATCCGGCACGCGTAAAGGCATTTTTTCCTGTCGTGTAAAAAAAATTAAATTTTCATTGATTTTCCGATTTTTCCACACTTTGGTATTAAGCAAGAGCTTTCAAGTTTTGAAAAAGATTTTTTTTATCTAGACTGTTTACGAGTTTTCCAGGATTTTTCAGGTTTTCCCGTATTTTCCGACATATCCATCACTTACTTTTGAACGGTAGGGTTCAAAAATACAATTTTTCAACAACCTTACCTCAAGTTTACTTAGCTTAGTTTTATTCCCAGCTTAGTCTACTTACAGGCGCAACATCATTAAAAGTCTGGGTCTCATATGTCCGAAACTACTCATAGGATCTTTTTGTTCCCGTGGTGACTTTTGTTCGGGATGCCAAGAACTTAATTGTCCCAAAGTTACAGCTAATTCGACAGAGAGCCAGATTCCCATTAGGTCCGTGCGGGGTTCTTTAGATTTTGATTTAGGATCGATCGCAGGATAAATAATAACATTATATTCATATAATCTGACTATGGTAATGGTATTCATGAAAAAGAATGAAAATGAATATAGTCGATTATGGGCATTAGAAAAATTGGAGTTGTTCGAAAGACAACAATGCTACATGATATGAAGGAGATATAAATAACAGTGAATACATAATAATAATATAGAAATTATTGCTTTTTTTTCATGAACTCTTGTGAGAAACTATGTGACATAATTTATTTTTAAACAATGATAGCAATAACCTTACAGCCGTATCAACAAGTTGGTGTATTTTCGATCACTCTATTTGTGTCATCCAATTCAATTAACCAATCAAGGTATACTTTATTGTCGAAGAATAAATTTCCCACAGACAAAGCCTTAATACATGGATAAAACTTCATTCATAGAACCTATTATCAATGTTTCTTGAACAGTGAAACTAAGTTGATTTATTTGAATTCTGTTTGTATAGCATTATGAACTTTTTGTACCAAGAAAGCATTTGACCTCCGTAAAGTACTTTTTCCGGGTTCTGGTACACATACTAAATCATTTTTGTACCGAGGTAAATAGGAAGTAAACAGTTTTATCAACATTGATGGAAAGCAGATGACTATCAAACCATTCCATAATAATTTAAAATCAATTTCTGAATAGATATGGGAACTTTCCAGGAGCTATGTATATAATTGCAGTATCATCTACGAAGCTGATAACTCCTCCTCATGCCTGTGGTTTATAGAGATCATTGAAATATACATCAAAAAAATTCGTGCCCAGGACAGTACCTTGTGGAATGCTATATTTTTCTGTTGTTCTTTCATGATTTCATTATCTCTTCGCAAGTTCCTGTAAAATCGGGCATAGGACTCAAAACCTATGAAAGATGAGCATAATCACTGAATATTCATTCAGGCACTCTTGAAAACAGCTATAGGGCTAACAATCATATTGAAATTGAAAACCAAATGATGTTTAATATCTCTATTAATATTCGATGAACGCAGTATAAATGACCTTTTCACGTTGGATAATCTATCGTTAACTTGTCTGAAAAGAGAACATTCAAAATGTGCTTGTAGTTTTAGTGTAAACCTCAGAATAATAAATAATGCCATGTACTTATATGAATGAGGAATGAGGATTTCTCGCAATTCAAAGGACGTTTGACTGACTCAATGAAAGTGGACGTAATATTATATTTGAAGTGAGAAAAACCATATGTATGTGTTTTTATGCTTCAGCCTTGCTTATTGACAAGGATGAATAAAACAATTATATTATATTATGTAAGCAAGTACATCTACCTGTCTTGTTATTTTTTTTTTATTTGAGGAATTCGAGTTTTCTTTGTACCCTTCATTCATTTTCATCACATATATATTCTATCTAAAGTCTAGTTTGAATTTTTCATTTTGAATTTTTTGGGTCAGACAGATACACTTTTTTATCCAATTTTGACATAGTAAAATGGAATAATTTCGACAGAGTCGAAATACCTTTCTTTTCACACATTCTCAAAAAGTGTAAATAGGAGAAAATATATGTCAGAAGACAACTACTACCCTCTACGGACAATGAATTACCTCTTATATCAATGTTTGCAATGTTCCTTCAGGTGGACACCATTACATGTGCTAATTGTAATCAAGCATTGAATGACGTGAAAGAGTTTTACTGACCCTGGTGTTCAGTGAGACCATCGCCCATTATTCTTGAAACTTAGTCACACCTTGGGAAGAAATTACCTGACCCATAAAAACTACTACACTCAGTTTGAACTGCAGTTTTTCAAAATTCAATTACAAATTATTTTTAAAAGCGTGGTTTCCTACTTCAATTAGAGCTTTGTCATGTGATTCTTTATCTACACCAGAAATTATAATGTCATCGAAATATAGATCTACACCAGGTATGTAACCAAAAATTTTAAAGTTTTATTCTTTGAAATTAGATGCACTTGATATTCCAAATGGAACTCTGTTGAATCTATAGTGCACGAATGGGGTTGGTATTGAATGTGCCAAGATCAGCACTCTGATTGTTCTGTATATCGCCTCATTAACTTTGCAACATTCCGTTTTCACGTAAATCGCGCACATGGAACAATATTTATTGTTGTGATTTTCATTTTTATACTCAGTTCATTGATTCAATATGAAAAAAATAGAAGTAATATAACCACAAATAGGTAGGTACGAATGATAATTCGTTTGACACAACGAAGTACGAACATGACCTATTTCAATGAAACTATTAGAGCTTGTTCTTTTTTTGCAGGGATGTTTCAAATCGATTGAAAAGTAACAATCAGTTTGGCTCAAGAAACAAATGAAAAATGAGAATGCTTTAAACGATGCTCTTTCCTATTTCTGACATCGAAATTATCAAATTGGAAGTCAGGAAATATAGGCGGAATATATCTATTTCGTTTCGATAATTTTCAGGTAGTTTCCAGATTTTTTTTCACCCACTCAAGAATGAATGATTGATATTAAACTTCTCAACAAGCACCGTTTGAAAATTCAACTACATGAAAAAATTTCTGGGCACATTTCAGAATTGTACATTTATTATTTGCAATGACGTGAATAAATAAAATATGATTCAGTTTTCATTTCATAAATATATAGACATTCAATATATCAGCATTTCTTATTTTATTTTTACTTGTGGAAAGTAGAAGGAATTATAGAATCTATTATGTCCCAAGGGAATTACGACCCTCTTTATTGATAGTGTATCTTTGACGATATAAGCTTATAATACCCCGGTGAGAAATGAAAATAATAACCTCCCAGATGGTTCAGCAAATATTTTTTCAACTACACATCAAGTAAGATATATCTCTACTAAAATTGTCGTGATATTTCAATCAAGAATCCAACAATTTTTTAACTGCTTTTAGGGAATTATGCCATGTACTTATATGACTGAGGAATGAGGATTTCTCGCAATTCAAAGGACGTTTGACTGACTCAATGAAAGTGGACGTAATATTATATTTGAAGTGAGAAAAACCATATGTATGTGTTTTTATGCTTCAGCCTTGCTTATTGACAAGGATGAATAAAATAATTATATTATATTATGTAAGCAAGTACATCTACCTGTCTTGTTATTTTTTTTGTATTAGAGGAATTCGAGTTTTCTTTGTACCCTTCATTCATTTTCATCACGTATATATTCTATCAAAAGTCTAGTTTGAATTTTTCATTTTGAATTTTTTGGGTCAGACAGATACACTTTTTTATCCAATTTTGACATAGAAAAATGGAATAATTTCGACAGAGTCGAAATACCTTTCTTTTCACACATACTCAAAAAGTGTAAATATGAGAAAATTTATGTCAGAAGACAACTACTACCCTCTACGGACAATGAATTACCTCTTATATCAATGTTTGCAATGTTCCTTCAGGTGGACACCATTACATGTGCTAATTGTAATCAAGCATTGAATGACTTGAAAGAGACTGACCCTGCACCGTCGCCAATTATTCTTGAAACGTAGTCACACCTTGGGAAAAAATTACCTGACCCATAAAAACTACTACACTCAGTTTGAACTGCAGTTTTTCAAAATTCAATTACAAATTATTTTTAAAAGCGTGGTTTCCTACTTCAATTAGAGCTTTGTCATGTGATTCTTTATCTACACCAGAAATTATAATGTCATCGAAATATAGATCTACACCAGGTATGTAACCAAAAATTTTAAAGTTTTATTCTTTGAAATTAGATGCACTTGATATTCCAAATGGAACTCTGTTGAATCTATAGTGCACGAATGGGGTTGGTATTGAATGTGCCAAGATCAGCACTCTGATTGTTCTGTATATCGCCTCATTAACTTTGCAACATTCCGTTTTCACGTAAATCGCGCACATGGAACAATATTTATTGTTGTGATTTTCATTTTTATACTCAGTTCATTGATTCAATATGAAAAAAATAGAAGTAATATAACCACAAATAGGTAGGTACGAATGATAATTCGTTTGACACAACGAAGTACGAACATGACCTATTTCAATGAAACTATTAGAGCTTGTTCTTTTTTTGCAGGGATGTTTCAAATCGATTGAAAAGTAACAATCAGTTTGGCTCAAGAAACAAATGAAAAATGAGAATGCTTTAAACGATGCTCTTTCCTATTTCTGACATCGAAATTATCAAATTGGAAGTCAGGAAATATAGGCGGAATATATCTATTTCGTTTCGATAATTTTCAGGTAGTTTCCAGATTTTTTTTCACCCACTCAAGAATGAATGATTGATATTAAACTTCTCAACAAGCACCGTTTGAAAATTCAACTACATGAAAAAATTTCTGGGCACATTTCAGAATTGTACATTTATTATTTGCAATGACGTGAATAAATAAAATATGATTCAGTTTTCATTTCATAAATATATAGACATTCAATATATCAGCATTTCTTATTTTATTTTTACTTGTGGAAAGTAGAAGGAATTATAGAATCTATTATGTCCCAAGGGAATTACGACCCTCTTTATTGATAGTGTATCTTTGACGATATAAGCTTATAATACCCCGGTGAGAAATGAAAATAATAACCTCCCAGATGGTTCAGCAAATATTTTTTCAACTACACATCAAGTAAGATATATCTCTACTAAAATTGTCGTGATATTTCAATCAAGAATCCAACAATTTTTTAACTGCTTTTAGGGAATTATGCCATGTACTTATATGACTGAGGAATGAGGATTTCTCGCAATTCAAAGGACGTTTGACTGACTCAATGAAAGTGGACGTAATATTATATTTGAAGTGAGAAAAACCATATGTATGTGTTTTTATGCTTCAGCCTTGCTTATTGACAAGGATGAATAAAATAATTATATTATATTATGTAAGCAAGTACATCTACCTGTCTTGTTATTTTTTTTGTATTAGAGGAATTCGAGTTTTCTTTGTACCCTTCATTCATTTTCATCACGTATATATTCTATCAAAAGTCTAGTTTGAATTTTTCATTTTGAATTTTTTGGGTCAGACAGATACACTTTTTTATCCAATTTTGACATAGAAAAATGGAATAATTTCGACAGAGTCGAAATACCTTTCTTTTCACACATACTCAAAAAGTGTAAATATGAGAAAATTTATGTCAGAAGACAACTACTACCCTCTACGGACAATGAATTACCTCTTATATCAATGTTTGCAATGTTCCTTCAGGTGGACACCATTACATGTGCTAATTGTAATCAAGCATTGAATGACTTGAAAGAGACTGACCCTGCACCGTCGCCAATTATTCTTGAAACGTAGTCACACCTTGGGAAAAAATTACCTGACCCATAAAAACTACTACACTCAGTTTGAACTGCAGTTTTTCAAAATTCAATTACAAATTATTTTTAAAAGCGTGGTTTCCTACTTCAATTAGAGCTTTGTCATGTGATTCTTTATCTACACCAGAAATTATAATGTCATCGAAATATAGATCTACACCAGGTATGTAACCAAAAATTTTAAAGTTTTATTCTTTGAAATTAGATGCACTTGATATTCCAAATGGAACTCTGTTGAATCTATAGTGCACGAATGGGGTTGGTATTGAATGTGCCAAGATCAGCACTCTGATTGTTCTGTATATCGCCTCATTAACTTTGCAACATTCCGTTTTCACGTAAATCGCGCACATGGAACAATATTTATTGTTGTGATTTTCATTTTTATACTCAGTTCATTGATTCAATATAAAAAAAATAGAAGTAATATAACCACAAATAGGTAGGTACGAATGATAATTCGTTTGACACAACGAAGTACGAACATGACCTATTTCAATGAAACTATTAGAGCTTGTTCTTTTTTTGCAGGGATTTTTCAAATCGATTGAAAAGTAACAATCAGTTTGGCTCAAGAAACGAATGAAAAATGAGAATGCTTTAAACGATACTCTTTCCTATTTCTGACATCGAAATTATCAAATTGGAAGTCAGGAAATATAGGCGGAATATATCTATTTCGTTTCGATAATTTTCAGGTAGTTTCCAGATTTTTTTTCACCCACTCAAGAATGAATGATTGATATTAAACTCCTCAACAAGCACCGCTTGAAAATTCAACTACATGAAAAAATTTCTGGGCACATTTCAGAATTGTACATTTATTATTTGCAATGACGTGAATAAATAAAATATGATTCAGTTTTCATTACATAAATATATAGACATTCAATATATCAGCATTTCTTATTTTATTTTTACTTGTGGAAAGTAGAAGGAATTATAGAATCTATAATGTCCCAAGGGAATTACGACCCTCTTTATTGATAGTGTAACTTTGACGATATAAGCTTATAATACCCCGGTGAGAAATGAAAATAATAACCTCCCAGATGGTTCAGCAAATATTTTTTCAACTACACATCAAGTAAGATATATCTCTACTAAAATTGTCGTGATATTTCAATCAAGAATCCAACAATTTTTTTAATGCTTTTAGGGAATTATGCCATGTACTTATATGACTGAGGAATGAGGATTTCTCGCAATTCAAAGGACGTTTGACTGACTCAATGAAAGTGGACGTAATATTATATTTGAAGTGAGAAAAACCATATGTATGTGTTTTTATGCTTCAGCCTTGCTTATTGACAAGGATGAATAAAATAATTATATTATATTATGTAAGCAAGTACATCTACCTGTCTTGTTATTTTTTTTTTATTAGAGGAATTCGAGTTTTCTTTGTACCCTTCATTAATTTTCCTCACGTATATATTCTATCAAAAGTCTAGTTTGAATTTTTCATTTTGAATTTTTTGGGTCAGACAGATACACTTTTTTATCCAATTTTGACATAGTAAAATGGAATAATTTCAACACAGTCGAAATACCTTTCTTTTCACACATTCTCAAAAAGTGTAAATAGGAGAAAATATATGTCAGAAGACAACTACTACCCTCTACGGACAATGAATTACCTCTTATATCAATGTTTGCAATGTTCCTTCAGGTGGACACCATTACATGTGCTAATTGTAATCAAGCATTGAATGACGTGAAAGAGTTTTACTGACCCTGGTGTTCAGTGAGACCATCGCCAATTATTCTTGAAACTTAGTCACACCTTGGGAAGAAATTACCTGACCCATAAAAACTACTACACTCAGTTTGAACTGCAGTTTTTCAAAATTCAATTTCAAATTATTTTTAAAAGCGTGATTTCCTACTTCAATTAGAGCTTTGTCATGTGATTTTTCATCTAGAGAAGAAATTATAATGTCATCGAAATATAGATCTACACCAGGTATGTAACCAAAAATTTTAAAGTTTCATTCTTTGAAATCAGATGCACTTGATATTCCAAATGGAACTCTGTTGAATCTGTAGTGCACGAATGGGGTAGGTATTGAATGTGCAAAGATCAGCACTCTGACTATCTAGCTCAATAGCTCAGTTTAGTAATACTACTGATGAAGATAACTTGGTCATCTAGGTATGAAATTACTAGTGTGGTGAACGAGAAAACTTCTTTTGTTCTTATCTAGATCAAGTTGCCAAGATCCGTATTTCATGCCTATTACAGTGAAGATACGTTTTCCAGATAACTTACTCATGATATCATTGCTAGTGGAGATCAAGAAATCTCGAAGGCACTTTCTCGTCTCGTCTCGATAAATAAACAAACTCTCGTCTCGATGTTTGTGTCGAAGACAATTTCTCGATCTCGAATCGAGACTCTCGAAATTTCAAGATTCTCGAAAACAAACACTAAATGTTTTTAACAAATGCTATGTTTAACGTATAACACAAGGCCAAGGCTGCACCAAAATAGAGGGTTTTAAATTTTATCTATAGAAAATACACAGGCTACGTATAACAAAATAACCACCGAGTATCAGCACAAAAATAAACAATATTGTTCCAAAATATTGAAATAGAACGAATCCTTGATGTAATTTATTCTTTTATCCATACATTTAAAATTTACCTGGATACGAATAAAGGTAAAAGATTATGAGAAGAATTTACCAGCACCAGCAATAAACTCATTTTTTTATAATCGAAACAGTCGTCTGTTGAAGAGAAAAATTATCAATATTACTCAAATTATTTTATCTCAATAGTAAGGGTCGCAGTACCTACTGCATAGTGAAATTCATTAAAAAATGGTGCCATAAGTCTGCCATAAGAATATCCTTAGAAGTAACATAGTAATAAGCTTGGACTAACATATTTAAAGAATACAATAGAAATAAAGTTGAATTTATGTTCCTTTCTCTTTATGGAATTTCTTTACCGTGAAATTTCTTAGCATAGTTATTTATTTTCTCATTTCTGGCTTATTTAGAGCTGTGAGTTAATGCAGCACATATATTTTTTCAAGATCGAGAAATCTCGAAATAATTTTTCGATCTCGAAAAATCTCGAAGTGTTTTTCTCGATCTCGTTCTCGAAAAAACTCATTAGTCTCGTCTCGATCTCGTATCGAAATCGAGACGAGACAAGACGAGAAATCTCAAATTTCGAGAGTCTCGTGAAACACTGATCAATACATCTATTCTCTACTAATAATAGGTTATGTACTCAACTCGTGGGGCTTTCTCAATTACGTTTCTATTTTCAAGATCATCTAAAGTCTCTTTGAGCTTATCATGTAATGAAAATGGCACTCTTTGTTGGTACTGAATGACAGGTATTGCATTTTCTGTTAATTGAATGGAACAAACTCCAGGAATTTCACCTACTCCTTCAAAAATGTCTTTAATATTGGTTGTTAAAAATTGAGTTAAATTTCATACAATCTTGTAAACCAACCATATGAAATTTCACATTTTTTCTACATCTTTGAATTTACACTCCAAAACAACCTCCATCAAATCTGAAGTTGCCATGAGAAAATATTTTCAAGATATTATTTGACAAAATGCTACAATCTGAACAGGAATTAAGTTTGATTTAACTATATGAACTCCTATATATTTTCAAATGTACATGTACATCTGATCTAAATTCTGATCATTTCTGTGCAGTTTCTCCAGGATCTCAACTTCTTCTTTTTCCTTCCGTTGTAGTGTCTCATGTTGGTCAGCTTTTCTAGCATGTTATTTTTCTTTTTCCAACCTCCTCTGAAATATTGTGGGGATCAATATCATCAGTTTTGTTCCGTGATTTATTCCTGAACATGCTTTGGTAAAATTCTTTGACAGGATGCACATGTCTTTCCATAGCCTGGGCATCTCCTGGGAACATGTTCATACAAGTAACTGGAACAAGTTCAGTTCATTGGCAGGAAAGTTTTAATATCGTATCGCAGGGCATGAACTTCTCCTTCTTTTTGAGTATCTGATTGGACGAGGTTATCAAACTTGAATGTTTCCATTGGTATAATATTTCTAGTAATGAAGTACCCATCGAAGGCATTCAAGACATCTGTCAATGTTTTTTTTCCTCAGGTGGTATTTTATTAAAAATATTCAGTCCTACATCACCTAGTGAGTTCAATAATATTGCAATTTTTGTATTTTCATCAGCACTCTTCTTATTTGCTGCTAGCAAATAACTATCAAATTTCTGTTTCCATAATATCCAATTCTTTTTTGATCATATTCTGATAAAGGGTTTGTTGGTCTGAATGCCTCCATCTTGTGCAGTTTGCTTCTGTTTTTTGTTTATTTTGGTATAATCTAGGACACTTCCTTGTTGCCATGAGCATAAACTAGCTGCTCTCGTCCATCTGACACCATGTTATGTTCTCGTGTTCTTATTATATCAATAAAACACATAGCTTTTAAGATGTTTAATGATTCAACTTTTCTACGACTACATTCAACAAGTTTCACGAGCGAAATGTCGTCTGTCGAAATGATAACTTCATTCTATCTACAGTACAGTGAACATAGGACAAGATATTGTTTGTTGTAAAAAAATTTTTGTAAAATTGTTTTTTTCCGTTAACCAGCTATTATCCCTCTTCGAACGACAGCACTTAGAAGTCCAAACTTGTGCGAGCTGAGAATTAACGAGGTCTTACCTTTTAACGTGCGATTCCTAGCACGAGACCAGTGACCATGCTGGGAATCGAACCCACGTCCCTCTGACTGATATACTAGCGCTCTACCATCATGACCACTGCTGCCCATATAAGATACATGATATAACAATTATAATAATACAACCTTGGTGGTCGAGTAATACCTTAAACGTTTAATTTTCTATACGATATGATAATGCTAAAACTGTTATATGAGGATTCTTCGAAATAGATGGCTATTAACAAGCTCTATAGCAAAATGATGAAATATTTTCAGTAGTAAGAAAAAAAAATAAATAACAAGGAAAGTAGGTACAGTAAAACTTCGTTTCATTGAATCTCAGCAAAATAGAGGAAATCAACTTCTATGAACCAGTCTGACGACATAGACTTTTCGGAGATACCAACGAATGTTTTATCATCTATTCCAAAGGATCCTCATATATGAGAGTTCTAACACTATGTACCGCTATTTAGTTTTGGATGAATATTTTTGTCTGAAATGTTGCGGTCATATTTTTTTCCTCAATGGACTCGGTTTGCTCACCCTCTCAATTCCAAGGAATCAGAAGGTGGCATAATTCAATACGAACACTGATAACTTTTTTTGGGTACTAACCTGTAAATTCTAGTGTAGAAAAATAGCACTAATTACTAGGCAATTTATAGACTGTAGCAGATATAAAGAATACACAATTTATCGTGAATAAAGATGTCAATCTGAAATATCATTTCTCAGTTCTGATTCAAGGATCTCATTTTCAACACATAATAATCTTTTTACGAAATGATTTTAACATTAAATGTGTCAACCTAGTGATTCTGAGAGAAATATTGATTGTTTTAGAATTGGAGATACCCCGTGAACATTTTTTTAAATGTATCCTTGGAGTATTTCTTCATAACAACTTTGAAATTCCAGTTATTGAAATAGAATAAGCATTAAATAAGACTGTGAATAACATGAATAGCAAATACCCCGCATCACATATCATAAAATCAGAATTTTTGAAAGACAGTAGTGTTGTGAATGAAATGAAACTCGTTAAATCTATACGAAGTAAAATTAACGATAATGATGTTACATTTTTTAGAGCAGATGAAGGTTACTGCTATTAACAGAAATGGCAATTTCCAAAAATAAAATTGATTTTAAATAATCCAGCCTTTCACTCATTTTCCTATACTATAGGATTATCGCCAACCGTCAAAAAGAAAACAGATCAACAGCCCAATACAAAACACCTCTGCCCAACGCCTGACAATGTTTTCTACGAGAAAATACTTTGCAATTCTTCCTGTAACAACCACCAAATGTTAATCGAAAAATGGTGACAACTATCTACATACTAGTTTCACGGTTCACCCTATCATTAGTGCAGACCCGGTCACATGCAATCGATATCCAATTGGTTTTTCACCCTAGGACCCCTAGTTTGCTAAGCAAACAACATGTCTATCTCCCCCGGAGAACGACGGTTGTAACTCCAAAGGAAAACCGATTGAGTGGAAAGCCAGAAAAGGAACCAGGTAGGCCTGCAAAGTTAGACGTTCCTTTTGATTTTTCAATATAAAGCCATCTTAAGCAGGCTCAAAGCATTTTTAAAGCAAGATTTCAAATGGGGATTTATATGTTGAAAAATATCTCCAGGATATCGGAAACTTTCAGCGGACATCATGGTAGTAATTATCAACATTTATGTTAATAACTGACAACACGTTTACAAAAGAATTCAAAACTCATGACATAACTTTTGCTTATCTTCAATCTTACTACATCATCAATGATTCATGAGGACGGGAAAATAATTTTATTGTTCTGTATATCGCCTCATTAACTTTGCAACATTCCGTTTTCACGTAAATCGCGCACATGGAACAATATTTATGATTGTGATTTTCATTTTTATACTCAGTTCATTGATTCAATATGAAAAAAATAGAAGTAATATAACCACAAATAGGTAGGTACGAATGATAATTCGTTTGACACAACGAAGTACGAACATGACCTATTTCAATGAAACTATTAGTGCTTGTTCTTTTTTTGCCGGGATTTTTCAAATCGATTGAAAAGTAACAATCAGTTTGGCTCAAGAAACAAATGAAAAATGAGAATGCTTTAAACGATGCTCTTTCCTATTTCTGACATCGAAATTATCAAATTGGAAGTCAGGAAATATAGGCGGAATATATCTATTTCGTTTCGATAATTTTCTGGTAGTTTCCAGATTTTTTTTCACCCTCTCAAGAATGAATGATTGATATTAATTAAACTTCTCAACAAGCACCGCTTGAAAATTCAACAACATGAAAAAATTTCTGGGCACATTTCAAAATTGTACATTTATTATTTGCAATGACGTGAATAAATAAAATATGGTTCAGTTTTCATTTCATAAATATATAGACATTCAATATATCAGCATTTCTTATTTTATTTTTACTTGTGGAAAGTAGAAGGAATTATAGAATCTATAATGTCCCAAGGGAATTACGACCCTCTTTATTGATAGTGTAACTTCGACGATATAAGCTTATAATATTCCGGTGAAAAATGAAAATAATAACCTCCCAGATGGTTCAGCAAATATTTTTACAACTACACATCAAGTAAGATATATCTCTACTAAAATTGTCGTGATATTTCAATTAAGAATCCATCAATTTTTTTACTCCTATAATTATTCGAATTTTTATACACTGTGTGCGATCAACAACCGCAACACCCTGTCACTTTCAATAGACTGATTTAAAAAAAAAAATCAGTAGTAGTTTTCGACGAGCTCTATTCAAAGATGTTGAAAGATATATACAATAATAATACTTCCTCATAAACACTTATAGTGTACCCAAAGGTATAGCCTGTGCGGGTAGAGAATAGCCATTATTATTATTATTTGCTGTGGCGTTCTAATGTGTGCATGTTCTTCGTTTTGAGGAGAATAACTCAAAAAAAACACGTATGTATTATAGATACGCTAACGTGCAAATCTCGTGAAATCTGCCTCAAGATATTTTTCGGATTTTCTTGAACATACTGTAGATTTTGTCCGTCTATTCTCTTTTCAACCATTCAAAAACTTTAAGAATTCGGTTCCATTAAAAAAAAATTCTGTCTGCCAAACCATTCAAGAGTTGAAAGAGGAAAAGAAAATTGTTGACATCGAAAGAAAAAGCCGTGAAAACAATATAGTTATTTTTGGGATACATACCAATAGAGACAATATACTAAACATCACCTTGGAAAAACTGAATAATCTACTTGGAATGACCATAACATTAACAAAATCTACCTAATTGGAAATAAAAATATAATTCTGTTGGAATTCACAACCTTTATAACAAAACAAAACTTATTTAAAAATATTCGAAAGCTGAAAGGTACTGGAGTATATATCAACCACGATCTCATACCTGAAGATCAGAAAACACATAAGATACTGTACCAAAATCTGAAACAGGCAAGAAGTAACAACTTAAGAGCTTATATAAGAAATAATATTCTCTACTTAACGATATTCCACAAACACTAGATCAGTTGGGTGACTACACGAGCACATAAAATAACCACGATCTGAGCTACGAACTCGCACCGAAAGCAAACATTGCCCCAGCAACTCCACAAATCCCCAAAACGGGTGATTCCGACGAAGACTCGATCATAACAGACATAGATGAAGCACTTTACACAAATCTGGAAACCAAAAAACTTCACTGCTACCAAGAGAGAATCAAAGTAACTTCAACTACCCAGAAAATAGTGTAACTAAGACCACTGGAGCTATAAAGAAAACATCAACATCTTCAAGGAGTACAGCCAGTCAGTCCACTCCCAAGTTTAATCCGCGGGATAAAGACACAAAAGAAAGAGAAGGACGTGCACTTAGATACCAAACAAAAAACCAAATTAATGTTGAGGTGGGTTTTCCATTCTTTATAAATTAAACATTACTTTCATGAACTCTTATTAACCTTGTGATAAACTAAAAATGGATAATAATAGAGCTTGTGGATTTTCTTATGGGCTATGACTCATACCGTAGCAGAGGACACATTTACGTATCGGCAATGAGTGTGAGTGAGAGATACATTCAACGTCATAGCCCATCCACAAGCTCTATCAAAGATTACGAAATTGATGAAATAACCACTGATACTCTATCAAACTGCATTGAATATAATGATATAATGAAAATTAATGAGAATTCTCTTAACTTCAAATTGATCAATAATGAAAAAATCCGTAGTATCAATAAAAACCTAGATGGATTCAAATGTTACTTGAAACAAATGTATTGCAAACCAAAATGTATTGTACTGACAGAAACGAGACAACTCGATAACCTTGAATTATATAAACTAGAAAACTACCAAATTATATAGAATGTGGGTAAATATAATCAATGTGATGGAGTAATACTCTGTATTAGGTCCGATCTGGAATTTTCTCATGAAACAGTGGAACTTCAAAATAAAAATAGGATTCTTAATACTAGAATATCCTAACATGGTAAAAAAATTAATATAATAGTTATATAGTTTCATATCAACAATTAAAAATTATACTAGAGTTACACATACAACTGAGACATGTATTGACCACATTTTTATAAAAACTAATACCTACTTAAATTTTCTTTTACCATGTATAATATTACTACTCTGCAAATAATAATTCCCAATTCACAACAAACAAAAATCCACCAAAATAATGAAAATAACTTCTTTCATAAATTAGACTACCGTGATTTGAAAAACAGATTGAAAGATGTTAGTTGGGAACCAGTTTTCCAATCACCAGATGTTGGATGTTGGATAACTGCTGGTATCATCAAATCGATCAACAAACGGAATAAAATGTACCAGAAATTACTAAAGGATATATAGATGTGAAAGTAAAGTTTGTAAATTATAGAAATTGATTAACAGCAATCATGAAACAAACCAAACGAAATTATTATAGAATAAAAATTGAGAATGATGCAAAAAATACAAAATGTCTTTGGAATACAGTCAAAGAAATATGTTCCCAATACAAAAAAAAAATCTCCGATATAAACCATAATAAATAATGGACAAGAAATTAATGAAATCAAGCGTATCGCAGACATTTTCAACGAACACTATATATTTGTGGGCAAAACAATGGCAAGCCAAATGAATAACAATCCGCATTACAAAAATCCTAACAGAATAGATATAGTGAATTATATGTTTATCAGGGCCACAGATCGCTTAGAAATAATCAGAGTCATAACATTTCTCAATACTAATAAAGCGCCCGGATTGGATGGGATAAAATCAGAAACATTAAAACAGCTCTGTGAATTAATATCAGAACCACTGACTTACATTATCAATCAAAGCATCACGCAGGAATATTCCCTATATATAAAACCGGTGACCCCAAAAATGTCATAAATTATAGACCCATCGCGGTGATAACCAATTTTGCCAAAATATTTGAGAAAATTTTACAACTGCGACTCTCTGAATATTTTGCAAAATATTGAAAACTTCATATTATTCACTAGTAGAATCCCATATTACCTATGGAATATTATACTGGGGTGGAGTTGAAAAAACTATACTTAACAAATTGGTGATAACTCAAAAGAAAATTTTAAAAATAATCTTTAGGAAGGATCGCGAGTATCCGTCGGATGAACTTTATATTGAAACAGGAATGATGGATCCATTATTATTATTTTTATTATTATTATTATTAAATATAAATCAAATCTCAAAATAACTGAACATAACTATGATACGAGACACCGACATCAAACATATCTTCCTCCCTTCATGACTAAAGCTATAGGTCAGAAAAGATACACATATCTTGGCTCAAAGCTTTACAGCTCCCTTCCTGAAATGATTAAAAATATTATGACCCCTTCTATTTTCAAAAGAGAACTAAAGAGGTTCATAAAGTCACAATCACGAGAAATTATACACAGTACGGTGGAACTAAGATGAAAATCAAAATATTCATATGTTAATTAATTCCATTGTCACACATGCATGTGTGTATATTTATTCATCTGTATATCCTGCCATTTTATTTCAATGGTATATATTAATATAAGTCTTTTACGAAAAAACGAATTCCTTTAGATAACCTAAATTATGTATTTTATGTCTGTTGTATTGTTAATCTTAAAGGTATATTTATTATTTGTATTCATTTTTTGTATTTACTACATGCTCCACACAAGTTTCGACTTTCGGAGTGAACACATGTTCTTTGAAAATTTACCACTTTCTATGTTTGTTTTTATCATTTTTATTGAATAAACATTATTTCAAAAAGAAGTATCGGTGAGACCCTCTTAACAGTTTTCCCTATGTTTGTACATCAAACCGTTCAAAAGTTAACAGGAGGAGGACTGTTAAAAGGTATATATTACCGACCCTGTCGAAAGAATAATTGAGGAACAGCAGAGCTGAGAAACCATCTTTCTGAATTATCTTCATATCCAGAAACTCAGCATGGTTCTCGCAAAGAATATAGTTTTACAACTGCTCTAGTGCACACTGTTGATAATGTTGTCTGGACCACAGATAAAGGTTTTTGTACGATACTGGTATCACTAGATTTCAGTCAAGCTTTCGGCACAATAAATACTACTATACATACAGTTATCTGCCAATACCGTCGAGATGATGAAAAATCATTTGAAGATTAGACAACAAAGGGTTTGCTTAAATGAAACGTGATCTGATTACTTAAATACGATTATTACAAATACTTTTAGATTTGTCTTGTTTTTAAATAGATATAATAATGGGAAGTTGAATTGGTATATTTAGATTGCTAGTGTCATTGAATACTCGAAGTTATATATATATATATATATATATATTTTTTTGAAAATACCAAATTATGTTTGAAGTTACATCATCGTCTACAACATTTAAATAGTCCTAGATATATTTACGGAACATAATGAAAACGTCTTATAGAAATTGTTCTTCTCTTGATTCATTTTTGGCAAATTCAGTAATGAGATTGTCAATTTTCAATTGTTTAAAAACCCAGACTCTATAGAAATTTTGAAACTAAGCACCAAGCTCACAGTTCATCTCTTGCGAGGTCATTTGTAATGAAAATTCTTGAACCCTTTTTCTCTTCCATACTTGCCTAAATCGTAGGCTGATTGTGGCTAATGCCACGATGGGTACTCAATTACATCCAACAGATACTTGTGTATCTGTTGTAGAAGTGGAATTTTGTTTTTATTCAGACAGGGGGACCACCTGAAGACTAGTTTCGAGGTTTTGCCTCTCATCGGTGCAAGAGTAGGTCAATACAAACAGCTCTGAAGCCACCTCCCCTTTCGAATCATCTAAGATGTCTGAATTATCACATCACTCTGGTTATTTAGTTAATCTGATCTCACGCGATGGGTCTAGGCCGCTCCACCTCACGAGCAGAACAAGAAATACTCCTGGCCCATTACATATTTTACCCTCCAGTGTACGCCTTGACTGCCGGTCTAATTTTGCAAATGTTGCTCAGGAAAGTGGTGTCGCAACTCACCAAGGCCTTGAATGTTTGTAGCCCCCCTGCTTATCTTTCATAAATGTTATAATTTTTTCAATCCGTTAGGACTAACCCCGACAGGCCCCAACACTTCCGGAGGGCGCGCTGGTGTGTCATTAACCCCAGTAAACACTCCCTACTTCTGTGGGGTGAATGATTACTGGGTCCGAGAGTCATGTGCCCTGAGAACGCAGAGTGAACCAAGTATTACGGCCTTCTGCATTCTTCCGGCCAAGTTTTCTGCCGTATCATGGCAAGCCGGTATGATTTTCAAGTTTGTGAGCAGTGTATCCATCATTCCACCAAGGACCCCTATTATCAGAACCACCATCTGGACAGAGTGGTTTGGGTAGAGCCTCCGGAGTTCAAGGAGTATATCTCGATATTCAGTCCGTTTTTTCTCCTCTTTTCGGACGATGTTTGTTTCGCCATGAGCTGAAAACTCAATGACGAAAATCGTCCTACTTTGATGGTCGAGGAGGACTATATCAGGCTTATTGGATTGTATTTGCCTGAGGGTGGGGAATGAGTAGTTCGAATAGATTCGGCACTTCTCATTCTCCACAACGGACTCAATATCCCCCGGAGCATGAGGCAACACCGGTGTCTCGTCTATACCGTACGAGTTTCGTAGGTGGTAGTACAACACTCGTAGGGCCGCGTTATGCCTGTGGATATAGGCTGAGACCACAAAAGCTGGACAAGCTGACAGCAAATGCATTATGGTCTCAGCTGTCCCACGACACGCTCTGCATCTAGTGTCGGTGACCTCTATACCCATCACCCGACTACGGTAGACAAGGGTGTTGAAGACACCATCCTGGCAGGCCATTATGAATCCCTCGGTCTCCGACTTCAGCCCACTTGACCTGAGAAACGAGAAGGTCAGGTCTCTGGATTATTATTATTATTATTATTATTATTATTATTATTATTATTATTATTATTATCTCCAATCCATAGTTATTCTAATAAGCTCATCACATCGACATGTTCTATAAATTCCCATAACAAAGAGTATCTATGAAAATCTTATGTCAAAAATGTATTACATCCTATCTTTATAAATAATGAAAACTATCATCAAGGGCTTCTCCTCTTGTAAAGGTTTCAGTTTTATTTGATTTGTATCCGATAATTTGACGATTCAAAAATGTAGTTAACTTTGTCTATGTTATTATCCTTTATAATGTATCATTGTACGTAGATAGCATTGAATATTTCTGGAACAGTTTTGAAGCTTTTGAAGATATTCCTTGTGGTGAAAAATTTGCGAGTAAAACATTTCCTGAATAATTGTTTGTCTTCGGCCCATTTCATGTACAATTTAGAGATTCCCCAAAATTATACGTTAATTGTATCAGCTAGGGAGTATTTTGAGTAAAAAACCCATTGTGATGGTATATACAATGTGCCAGCAGATTCCATTGTAAAATAGTCATTATCTGGAGAGGTTTGTATACAGCCTTATGCGATCTAGAAGTTACTCAAAATACAATCATAGAACTATATCGTGAAATTTATTTATACCAATGTATTCGATGGATGACAAAATCCAAAACTAACAAATTTTTACAACACAAAGTCTATATACAATAATCTAGTCTCTGTTCCAGTTTACAAAAAGTCTCTCTCATAAAGAATCATAATATTAGGTATTTCCGTTCAAAACTTCCTGATATCGTTTGAACGGAAAATTAAATCAAAAGTTGGACTGAAATGAAAAATTTCGGCAACTCAATTATTATGACAAGCTAAAAAATGTTGTATTGCCGTGATCCGGGGTTTGTTCACGACTAACTAGGCAGATTTTGATCCTTTATAAATTGAAAACCCTTCGGGAAAAATGCAAAAACAACATTCGTGTTTGATAGTGTATTCACTTTTCAGCTGTAGGAAAACCCGAAAAACCTACAGCACCACCCCGGGTGGTCGGTGCGCACTTCAACCTAATACCAGAGGTCGGGATTGGCATTTAGGCAATCCACATCACACTTGGTCTGCAACAAGGTACGTGGCCACCTAAAGAGACCCATGTACTTGGGAAAAAAGATTCTCGCATACCGGAGCCTCGAACGTTTGTCTGATGCGAGCCAAAAAATCCACTGCTAAATATCTCAGCCACTGGTCCACCGACCATTATGATGGAATTGATGTAATGAATCCATCCTTGTTCATTTTTAAATGAATCAATATGAAAAGACCTATACCTACAATAAAGATGGGCACTTTTCGAATGACTTTCTATATGTACTCAATTCAGAACTCCCCCTTTGGACTCAATAGCTGAGGGGACGGCATAAGCCTAACTTTGACTTCCTAATCGAACTATCATTGGCCTCATTCAAAACTCTTGTTTTCTGTTTAAAAAACCAAACGAATTTAGGAACAAGTTATGTTTGAAGACGTAATGATGATTATTGAATAACGATAAATATTAAATTAAACTATATGTTCGAAAAATTTTTGGCAGTATACTGATATAACGTATACACATAATTATTACTATATTCACGAAAAGCGAAATTCAATAATATTTAGCTCCTTGAATTATTTCAACGATATTCAGCTCTATGCTGTACCACTTCCGTTAAAAATAACGTCACCGTTATTCGCCATTTCCGTGATTTTGCTATTACCAAGCAATAACAAAATAACGGAAATGGCAAATAACGGTGACGTTATTTTTAACGGAAGCGATACAGCATAGGGCTGATTGTCATAAAACGAAAAACGATACTAAAGTCTGAAACTATTTACGCTCATAATCTGTACACTTTTTATGTTATTCGCTCTCTTTTTGATTGTGTTTGCCCATTAATTTATGAAATTTAAGATTGAATTTTTTTTTTCTATTACGGAATAAATATATAATTCAATACAAAAAAACTTTGTACAATAACAACTCCTTAGCAGTTTTTCTCCAGTTAACTGGAGATGGAATCAATTCCAACTCTTGAGATGATATGATGTTCACATGCAGCTATAAATATACATAATTTTTCATTTTTACTTTGTTATTGTTGGGATCAATATTCCCATAAAGAAGAGGTTATATTTTCAAATGGAAATCAATTTGGATATTGTCACGAATTTCATGAACAAAACACGTACTGTCATTGTTTCGAGAATGCCTCCTAGCTGACCTTGGCATTATTTTTTCGATTATGTTCTTCATTCACTGTCAATGCCTAACTATATAACCTACATTTAGCCTTCACATTGTAGAGGAAATGAGGTAAAAATTAAAATGATGTTCACGTCTAGCGTACTCCAAGTAAATAATGCCATATTTGGGTATAGTAATGAAAATAATTGTAATAATTCAATTGAGTTTTTTCCACTGTTTCCGGTGATTACCGATTAAAATTGTAGGAATATACTTTTCCATTTGGTGGCTGACAAATTGTTATTACATCATGATATCATTTATGAGATCCATATAACATTATAAATTGATAGACGATAACCATATATATCAGATATAAAAATAGTTTTTTTCTACAAGCGTGCGTGTTCCGCCCTATTCCCGCACGCAATTTAGTTTGAGAGGTGTCATATTCCCGCACTAGTGCGGGAAAAATTTTCCCGCGCGCTAATGTCACTTCAAGTGAGTTTTTCCCGCACTAGTGCGGTAATAATTTTTCCCGCACGTGAAAGTTTGTTCAAGAGCATCACATAAGATGTTTCAATGCTCTTGTAGAAAAAATCTTGATCCTTACTCATACGGAAAGGTACTATCCCGCACTCGACTGCTTACCCGAACTCCGCTTTTCGTCGTTCGGGTAACGGCAGTCTCATGCGGGAATAGTACTCTTTCCGTACTTGTTAGGATAATAACTATTTTCCACAAGCGTGCGTGATTCATTCTGTACCCACACGTGATATAGTTTGGGAAGTCTCATTTTTCCTCACTATCGCGGGAAAAGGGTTTTCCTGAACTCTGAAGTTCCTTCAAGTAAGTTATCCCCGCACTAGTGCACTCTCACTTCTAAGGATGATATTTAATGTTTGATTACATTTAGCACCTGAAGTAGTGTAATCCTTGAGTAACGTTGCCCAAATAGATTTCAGATATAATTGAAATGTTTCAGAGAAGTAGCTGTTTTTTTGTAGATATATGCCTTATATTTTCCCCTTTTGTGATGTGGTGTGGAGAGAAGGCTATTTCAACTCAGTATTGGAAAATGAAGCCCAGTATTATTATTATTGAATTATTGTGTCAGTTAGTTGATATACTCTCTAGAACAATTTTCGAACCTTAATACCCTTCACACCACTTTCAATTCCAAAGCTCCATGTCAGCCTGTGAAATCTGAAAAGACGAGAAAGGAACCTGAACGATTTGAATACTAGGTTGGGAGATCGAACAACTTGGTGGAATTTAATGCGAACAAAACACAAGCTTGTAATTTCTCTAGAAAGACCAAATAGGCAGTGTAATTGTGTCAGGAGTATCGATACCAATGAAGTACTCCATTTCACTGCTTGGTATCAGCATTACCCTTTTCTCCTTTTCTATTTCGTGTCAAGAGCTATTTCACCTCCTGTCAGTTGATTATGATTTCTAATGCACAGATATCCGACCTGTTCCGTAATACTGTTTCCATATATGGAGTTGAACACATATTGAAACTTTTAGATTTTGTCCAAGAAAGAGAAATTTGTCTCGTTAATAATGCTTAGCTTGCAAGCTCGCTCACTTCTCTGAAATACTGGAAAAAGGATTACGATCGGTCTTTGTTTTATAGATATTTTCATGATCGACGCTCTTCAGAAATACCATCAATTGTTCCTCCGTTAGTGGTACCATCGAGACTGACCTGTCAAGCAGTCTTCACATCCATTTGTTATCATTTTGAAGATATGCCGAACATCTCCAGCGCTCGGTATTTCAAAGAACAACGAACCTTTGGAGTTCACTGAGGCATACAGCCTACAAAATTTAAAGAACACCAATTCATACTTACTTTTCCTCGGCTCTTACGATGTCCTCTGAACGTTACAAAACTTTCCTCTTCATAAGAACCAATATTCAGAATATATTCAACTTCGACTCCACTTCTGATGTTCCTTTCGAAAGAACCAAAACATAAGAAAATATTCATTTTCAACTCAATTCTTCATGTAGAAGTACAAATTTATCGAAATTCATGTGCATGAAAACTGAACCTTTATTCCTTAATTGTCAGTTGGGAATCATATCATTCCTTATTATATGCCAATATATCTATCGCTATTCAAATTGTCATCATAGAATTGATTATCCTTTATAGCACAAAAGACAATAGAACTCCATGAATACAAAGGTTGCGCTGACAAACGAGGTCTGGATTTTCTGCTGCTCAAAAATAGCAGGACAGTTGTTTGATGAGAAACGATTCGCAGAATTCTACTAATGCATGTACTTCTTGAGGTCCAGAGAAGCTGCCCACTTACCAAAAAGAGAAGCACGGTCCAATACTGGTATACAGAACTAAGCAGTGGGGCAAATACGAAGCCTCTCCATGTACAAAAGAAGGCATGGAAAAATTTCTGCGAAGCAGAGAGCACGGCTCACGGCTCACCAAATTAGAGACAGAATCTCTAGAGATACTCCTTGATACTCACTTTCCTGACTCTATGGGAAAAAATGACCCAGTTGTGTCCCAGAGAGTACAAACAGTCGAGGTCAAGCCCACAAGGAAACTTAGGACATGGCGAAAAAAGTCATCACCTTCAGGAAAGTAGAATGGTCTATAGAAACCTTTAGTCCATTCAAATCAGCAGGGCCAGATGAAATCTAACTTGTACTATTACAGCGAGAAGCCGACCTACTGATTCCATACCTAGTCAGGCTGTTCAGGGCGAGATTGGCTCACAGGTACGCACACAACACCTGGCGAAGGTCTAAGATGGTCTCCATACTGAAACGAAGGAAATCATCCTATGCCCAGGCCTAGATATTCAGTCCGATTTTCCCCTCATCGTTCATGTTCAAGACGATAGAAAAACTAGTTGATAGAAATGTCCGATATAATGATACAGAGTATTCAATCTTCTCGAAGTACAACTATCAACTCGGAAATCCTGTCAGACTGTGCCCACAGTCTAGTCTGCAGGATTGAAAAATCACTCTCGAATAAAGACATTGCACTCACAAGGTTTCTTGAGGTAGAAGGGGCGTTTGATAACACTACAGCTCTCAGGGCCGGTTTTTCAATGTACTTTAACTTCGAGCAAATTTTAACTCATGGTTAGAATATGTGTCGATTCCTTCATTTAGCGAATGTCATATTCATTCTAACCACGAGTCAAATTTAACCGGGAGTCAAAGTACGCTAACTCGACATTGATAAACTGGCCCTTAGAGAAAGAAACGTTGCTCCAGTCCTGAACCAGTGGATATCTGCCATGCTGAGTTGTAGGGTAATACAAGCCTTTCTATTTGGGGACACGATGCAGGTGGAAGCCTCCCCCCCTCAGGGGGGAAACTATCCTCACTTCTGTGGAACCTCGTAGTAGACAGCCTCCATAGACCTTAATCGGGAAGGTGTAGATCCCCAGAGCTACGCTGACGATATCGTTATAATGGTGAACGGAAAGTATTTGGAATTTGTGTGGATCTGATGCAACTTGGAGCCTAACAGAGCTCTTCGAATCTTTGAGGAACGCTTACAGGTGTCAGGAGAATCAAAACACTTGATGCTGAACTTAGACTCGAAGCTAACCTGGAACAAACATTTAGGAAATGTGCCGACAAGGGAAAGGTCATTACTAATGATGGCCAAGCGGTACAAACAATGGCTTTGGCTATACACAGCGATAGTGAGTGAGACCCTCGATAACGTATGGGGTCCTGCTGTAGTGGCCTAAGACAGAAAAAGTTACAACTAAAGGGAAGACTGGACCTGCTCGGAGTCACTGCCGCAATATCCAGCACATGGACGATTACCCTGGAGGTGATCCTGAACCTTTTTCCTTTGCATCTGCTGAGGCGAAAATAGAAGACTAAAGTGCCTGGGTCAATGGAAGGGCAACAAATTGATAGAGGGCAAAAGAATCGACGCATCTGAGTTGCCGTCGGACAAAATGATAGAAAATTCACCACCATTATTTGAAATGAGGAAATCACATCAAGGGCCCAACCAATGAAGTCAAGGGGGCAAATATGGTACGCAGATGGCTCTAAGACAAACAATGTGGGGGGGGCTGGAATATTCTAAGCCGAGGTAACAGCTATTTAAGTCTGCACAAGAGAGGTTCTAGGGTGGGTTCCTAGACACCAACCCAAAGTCATTCTCTCCGACAGCCAGGTGGCAGTAAAGGCTCTGCGACCATGCAGATTTACTTCCAAATTGATTTGAAAGACTCTCAAAAACCTCACCTAGGAGCATAGAACAGGATAAAACTTATGTGGGGTACCAGGTCACTAGGGCATCTAGGGGAATGGGAACGCCGATGCGCTAGCAAGAGCAGGGGCAGCATCAACTCTCATTCGACCAAAAATATCCTGTAGAATCCCATTTGAGGACATTAAGGGGGGCAAGCAGAACCACACAAACCATCATGAATCTTCCTGGGAAGATGCCACAGAAAATACTCACATGAACATGATGATGGTGATGGGGCCAACTGACCAACTATTAAGCTCGTGAGAAATCTCCAGGAATTCATCAGAAGATCTGTTGGAGATTACTGATATTATTTCATCCTGTATACGAGTTTTGCTTTTTATCCTGTAGACAGTGACGGTTGATTTTGGAGTGATAAAAGTTATTAGAATGTTATTTTGATGAATACAATTTGTTGTACGAATATAGTCTTTTATAAGCCAATATATTAGTCAATCTCTAAGCCAATATTAGCCAAAACATTGGTCCTTCGAGTATCCAACAATATTCATTGAATCCAGCATCGCAGAAGGAAAATTCAGAAGAAATAAATTTCATTGACAAAAATTTCAAAAAATTCAAAGTCACGTGTGAGTCATAATAGTGATATTTTGGGATTTCCTCCAGTACCAACTACAAGCACAGCAAAGTCTAAAGATTCACAGTATCAACAAAGGAAATTAATATAGAATTAAAGAAGTTAGAACTGAAAAAGAAAGAAGATCCAGAAGCACTAGAAATTAAAGAAATGAGGATGCAAAGTGATAATGAATCTGAAATGAAAAAACTAGAATTAGAAGAGAGAATATTAAGAATACATATTTCACAAAGCAGTAGAAGCAACAGTGTAAAAGAAACAATTTCATTCCACCAGATAAGAATGTTGATAAATCCTATCATGCAATAAAGAATAATTCATGTTCTGGAATTAATAATGTGAATCAAGCGAATGAGAACGCAATTAATATAAATACATTTATTTCTCGTCAGTCCATTCCATACTTACAGGCGATCCGATGGATCGGCCACTCCATCGGTTTTATTAGCCAATTCAGAGAAATATCCGAACTATGTAATTTTTCAAATAAAGAAAATTTATGTCGTTTGCAGAAAAGTTTACGAGGAAAAGCTCGAGAATCATTTCAATATTTGTTAAATTTTTCCGAGCAACTGGAGAAGGTGATTTCTATACTAGAGAGAAGATTTGGTCGGTCAGACCACATAATTGAAGAAATCATTCAAAAAATTTAAAAAATTCAATACATCAAAGAGTTCCAGTTTGAAGCTTTGATAGACTTTACCAACCAAGTCATGAATCTTGTTGCAACTATAGAAAGCTTGAATGCTTATGGTCATTTGCAAAATCCACAGATTTTGAAAGAACTTGTGAAAAAATTGCCTGCAAATATGCAGTTGCAGTGGGGGAAAAAAAATTGTGAATGCCACATGCAAGCTGATTTGCAAGTTACGTGTCGAAACCGATTTCATATGAGAAAAAGAAGTAATTTCACGTACATGAAGAAACTAGCTTAGTAACAGTTGAACAGAAACGCAGTTTAGAATGCATTTTTTGTAAAAAAAAATCGTCAAATCACAGCATAGAAAAATGTAAAAAGTTTGAAAATTTACCTATTGCAAGAAGATGGGATTGGGCGAAAGAAAAGAAAATATGCTTCTGTTGTTTGAGAAATAATCATCAAATAAAATACTGCTAATTCAAGAAAGAATGCCAGAAAGAAGGATGTTTGAAGTATTATCATCAACTGTTACATAACAATTCAGAAGCTGATGAAAACTATAATATCAAGGAAGATTCAAAAGAAACCGTACCAGCAACATTGCAGAGGAATGAAATAGTAGAACCTTATTTTAATACCACAATTCAGTCCTTCAATCACTTTAAAGTCATGTTGAGAGTTGTACCGGTTATTTTAGAAGCACCTTGAGGTGATAAAATACAAATATACGCACTGTTCGATGAGGCTTCCACTGTCATTATGGGATGAAGATATAACTAGACAACTGAACTTGAATGGGGAGAAAAAACCTCTCTGTCTGCAATGGACCAACAATCTATCCAACTATCTAGATAACTCTGAATTTGTTAGTCTCAAAATATCAGGAATAATGAAAGACAGTAAAATCTTTATTTTGAACAACGTAAGAACTGTGAGATTTATCTTTAGCAGTACAAGATATTGACATTGATGAAATTTCGAAAAAATGGCCATATATTAGAAATGTACCTATATCTTCAATGAAAAATGCAAAACCAACTCTTTTGATAGGTCAAGATAATTGGCCACTCACATTACCAAAAACCTATATAAAAAAGGGATGGAATGACCCAGTATTGACAAAAACTTATTTGGGGTGGGTGATACATGGTAATATTCCCTATGGTGATAGATTAACAAAAAGCGAATTCAGCTATTTGATTTGTGAGCATAATGGAAATTCTGAAGATGATTTATATTCTTTAATGAAGAAATCTTTTGAAATTGATATACCGGACAAATCATTGACAGAAAGAAAAGAGGACAATTTGTATGCTCAAGAACTTTTAAAAACTACTACAAGACGAATAAGCGAAATAAAATGGGAAACAGGACTCTGGTGGAAAAAAGAAGTGAACTTACCTGAAAGCAGAGAGAATGCTATGAGAAGATTAATATGCATTGAGAGGCAAATGGAAAAAAATGAAGCATTTTCACAAGCTTATCACGACAAAATAAATGATTATGTAAATAAAGGTTATGCTAGGAAATTAACTGATGAAGAGCTAACCAATAACAAAAAGTTTGGTACCCACCACATTTTGTTACATTTAATAAAAATATAAATAAAATAGAATAGTTTTCGATTGTGCTGCAAAATCGGATGGTACTAGTCTCAATGACATGCTTCTATCAGGTCCTGATTTGTATAATTCTTTAATTAGCATAATTTGGAAATTTCGACAGAAGAAGATTGCTTTTAGTGCAGATATCAAGGAAATCTTTCTTCAGATCGCGATAAAAAGGGAAGATTTAGTGGCCTAAAGGTTTTTGTGGAGAGAGAGAAGAGATATAGAGCGAGAAGAATATCAAATGGTGGTCATGCTTTTTGGAGCTGTATGTTCTCCTAGTTCTGCCCAAACTGTGAGAAACCAGAATGCGAAAGAATTCGAAAAGGAGTTTCCAGAAGCAGCTTATGCTATTATAAATTACCATTATATGGATGACTACCTCGATAGTTGTGATAATGATAAAGAAGCTATTGAGAAAATTAAAAATGTAATTGAAGTCCATAGAAGAGGGGGTTTCACCATTTGTAACTGGAACTGCAACTCAAAAGAAGTACTCGATAATATTCCAGCAGAACTATTATCAAAAGAAAGTATAATTTCAAATCTAAAACAAGAACCCGCTTATGAAAGAGTCCTACATTGGAATCCGGAGAGAGATGATTTTGTTTTCAAACTGAAATTTCATACCGTGTGCCCTGATATTATGGAGGGAAAATGTTTACCAACAAAACGGGAACTTCTGAAGATCGTTATGACGATATTTGATCCACTTGGTTTTGCTGCAAATGTTTCAATTTATGCTAAAATTCTTTTGCAAGATTTATGTAAAATTAAAATAGGCTGGGATGAGAAAATACCAAAAAAAAATTAAGAAAAATGTGAAAAATGGAGAAGAACAATACTAAAAATTGAAAATTTGCGAATACCAAGGCAATTTTCGACAAGTGTTAATAAGCAATCACCTGTTCAACTACATATATTTTGTGATGCGAGTGAATGAGCCTACTCGGCAGTTGCCTATTTGAGAATAGAAAACGACGAAACTGTTGAGACAGCTTTGATGATGGCCAAAACTAGGGTAGCACCTCTCAAATATTTATCCATGCCTAGGTTAGAATTACAGGCGGCTCTACTTGCGAGTAAAATTTCTAAATTTATCGAAGACAACTCAAGATAAGACTTTTCCAGAAAATATTTTTGGTTAGAATCAAGAACAGTTTTATATTGGTTAAGAAGTGATGCAGGAAAATTCAAACAATATGTTCCACATCGAGTTGCAGAAATTCAAAGAAATACAGAAGATATAAAAAATTGGCGATGGATTAGTACCAAGGAAAATATTGCTAATGAAGGTACCAAGTGTTCAGTTGAGCCAAAGATAGTCACCGAATGTAGATGGTTACAAGGTCCTTCATTTTTAAAATTACCTGAAGATGAATGGCCAATAGAAGAAGCCTATACCGCCGTACTAAAGAACCTAGAGAAATAATTAGAGATTCGCAAAGAACATGTAACAATCATTACAGAAAAAAAACACTGGTCTTCCTGATTTATCAAGATTTTCGAATTGGACAAGATTGATGAGAACTACCGCATACATATTATTATTCATAAAAAACTACGCAAATTTGACAATTCTAAATATCTGTTACCAGATCATATAAGGAAAGCAGAGATATTATGGTATAAAGAAATCCAGAGAAATAGCTTTCAGGAAGAAATAAATTACTTGAAAAACGGAAAATGTGTATAGTCGAATTTATCAGTTAACCCCGTTCATGGACAAGGATGATGTACTGAGAATGCAGGAAAGAATTAGTTTAGCAGAAGTTGGGGATGAAGATATAATAATCCAATAATATTAGACTCAAAAAATTCATTCTCATATCTTTTGGTACAATATTTCCACAAAAAGTGTAATCATTTAGGACAAAACTACGTTATGAACCAGATACGTCAAAAATTTTGGATTGTGAACATTCGAGGAATAGTAAAGAAAATTGACAAAAAATGTAGTAAGTGCAAGAAAAATCAAAACAAACCCAGAAATTCCTATCATGAGTGAACTCCCAAAATGCAGGCTAGCAGCTTATGAACTACCATTCCCCTTGAAGTGTCCGTTGGAAGGAAGCGAGAAAAACGTTACGGTGTACTCTTCACGTGTTTAACCACAAGAGTAGTACATATCGAGTTTGCCAACAGTTTGGATACCAACTCAGCTATTATGGCTATCAGAAGAATGATTTCCTTCAATGGCACTAATTTCAAAGCCGCCGAGAAAGAATTGAAACAAGCAATGAAAGAATTAGATGATACAAAAATTGGAAAGGCATTAACTAACAAGCAGATTACATGGCATTTCATACCCCCAGCTTCACCACATATGGGCGGTTCTTGGGAGCGTTTGGTTAGATCTATAAAAACGGCATTGTATGCAGTTTAATCGGAAAGAACGCCAAAAGAAGAGATATTGAAAACTTTATTAGAAGAAGCTGAAAATGTATTTAATTCAAGACCATTAACTCATTTATCCTTAGACCCTAAAGACATGGAGTGTTTAACACCAAACCATTTCTTGATTGGAACCAATAACCGAATCGAGACACCAGGACTATTCGAAGAAAAACATGTATCCTTGCAGAGACAATGGAGAGTTGCTTAACAATTAACGAATATATTTTGGAAGCGGTGGGTGCAAGAATATTTACCGGAATTGACGAAAAGGACAAAGTGGTATGATGCAAACGTTGATCCAATGAACATTGGTGAATTAGTTCTCGTTGTCGACAATAATGCTCAAAGAAACATTTGGCACATGGGCATCGTGTCCAAAATATATCCTGGAAGAGACGGGCGAATTAAGGTTGTTGATGTCAAAATCAACAACACTATCTAGAAGAGACCTGTAGCGAAATTATGCAGACTGAAGATTGACGAAGAACTTGTATAATTCAGTGATCATACGAGGGGGAGAATGTTGGAGATTACTGATATTATTTCATCCTGTATTCGAGTTTCGCTTTTTACCCTGTAGACATTGACGGTTGATTTTGGAGTGATAAAAGTTATTCGAATGTTATTTTGATACATACAATTTGTTGTACGAATATAGTCTTTTATAAGCCAAGATCCGTAGTACTAACGAGATGAACCTGACAGCGGGGAGCAGAAAAGTTCTGCATTTCGGCCGATGGCCAGCTCCGCCGCATAATAATAATAATAATAAGTCTTGAGGTATCACATTTTGAATCTGGTGATATTCAAAGGGACGTCACTTATGATTCATTTGAATCTGGTTTATTAACAAACAAATTGATTATAAATAATCCAGATTTCATCATAATCCTATACTATAAGATTGTCGGCGAAAAAAAATATTCAACAGCTCCATACGACTACCGAATCACATCTGCCAAACGCCTCGCAAAAGTGTTTCTACAAGAACATACATTACAATATTTCCTGTAACAATCACCAAATGGTAATCGGAAACAGGTTACTATCTGCATACTAGTTTCACGGCTCGACCAGCGCAGTCACCGGTTCCATGCATGGCAACACACGTTAAAAGGTAAGGGCTACGTCTTCCCTTGCTCGCACAAGTATTTCGAAGAATTCTGAGGGTTGCTCGTAAGACTGCATCCGGTTGACAAAAATAACAATTTTATCAACAATCAGTGCAGACCCAGGCAGATTGGAAAGCACTGATGATCGGGTGAACCGTGAAACTAGTCTTTCAATAATGAGTATTTTATGAATCCACATTTTGATTCATCTGACCTGTGTTTCGATTTCTTCAGCCAAACAAAATATTTCCATTTGTTTCGCCGATATTGCCATCTAGTATAATATTTGAAAACTTGAGTCGTCCTGTCGAATAGCAACTGCATGATTCTGCATGTTTCAAGTCAGTTGTATGTTTTCCATCATAGATGGCGATACCTATTCGAAAAGCATATTTTTGGGGAGTTGCATGTGCATGGTCAAGAGTATCAAGAACTGAATAAAGTTCATTAAAGTGGAATAGAAGTGTTGATGACTACTAGAAAGCATAGGAACAGCGTAAAAGAGCTGCAGTAATTGGAAAAACGTATGCCAATTTTGTAGAATTAATAGTTATTGTTCCCTAATTGGAATAATTGGAATAACTTTCTTTGTCGTATATGTACAGATGATGTGGGTATTTCATTCAATTTTGCCGCTCAACCTGAAATAGAAAAATATTGATGAAAAATAGAATGACCCTGGCACTTTTGCGAAGTTCTTCGTGAAAAATTATCCTAGCCAATCATCGTGTATATGAAGGGTTATGTGACGTTACAATGATGCACCAATGCGATGTTAAATTTTTACCTATATTCGACGGATATTTGATATTACAGTAACAATAACACATCACAAACAGGAACACTAAATTGAAGTTATAAAAAAAATTAACCTATTTATTTTATTAGTCAAGAATACTAAAAAAATGTATAAATAAAATACCGAATGGTACATCAATAAAAATCAATTGAATAAAAACATAAAACATTCAAACACTATGGTTAAGTCATAAACCAATACATAAATATGTCAAAACATTACAGAATTGTAATAAAGTCACAAAGGGTAAAATAATGAACATTGAAACACTAGAGTTAAGATAATAACCTAAAAATAAAATAAGTCAAATAAATTACACACTAACAATAAAGTCCCTAATGGTACACCAAGGGAGCTTTAATAAAAAACACATTCAAACACTAGAGGTGACTTGAAAATCTAGAAATAAATTAACAATGACTATTTAGAAGTCCAGCGAACAATGGCGGGATTAAGCTGTTTAATTGGCATTTTTTTTTAATTTCAACTGTGATACATGAAAGAGATCAAGTTCTAAAAAATACGTATTAAATTTTTTTTGAAGTCTACAACAAAATGCCATTGTCCCATAGTTAGTCCTATGGAACCGTAACCCAAATGAAAAAATGTTATTACTTCTCAGGGTTCTGGAGTTCACAGAAAGACAGAGCTCTTCTAAAAGAGGAGAACAATTGAAGTAAGAATTTATTATTTTATGGAGAAATAGAACCATTGCAAGTTTACGTCTATCCTCAAGTGACATTAAATCCAATACAGAAAGCTTCATTTGTGGGTTAAATCCAAAATATGGTAAGCCAAAGTTTCCAGATGAGGTATTTAGTGAAACGATTCTGAACTTTTTCCAGTCTCTCTTTATGACAAGTATATATAGGACACCAAATTACACTATTGTACTCTAGAACACTCCGAACCAGTGATAAGTATAATGTCTTTATAGCGTCATAGTCTGTAATATGGCGAGTATTCCTTTTTATGAACCCGAGCATTCTGAATGCTTTGTTACAAATATTATTGACGTGATCATTGAAGTTGATGTCTTTATCGAAAATAATCCCTAAATCGCTTAAGCTATTGAGAGACTGAAGTGCAACATCGTTAATGGAGTAATTACAAATGACAGGCTGCCGTATTCTATAAAATCTCATTACATTACATTTCTTAGCGTTGATTTTTAAAAAATTATCATCACAGTATGCACAAAAGTTATCCAGGTCATCCTGGATACAGTCAATATCATTGCTAGATTGTACCGTTTTGAAGAACTTTAGATCGTCAGCATATAGAGGGATATCACAATATTGAAACACAGATTTAACAAAAAGTAAAAATAGCACCTGAAGTTACATGAATTGATTCTGACATACTACCAGTGATCTTTTCATTCTGCATTCTATTAGAAAGGTAGGATTCAATAAATTTCAAATATCTGCCAGTCACTCCGAGATTATTAAGTTTTTCATGACAAACTGAATCGAAGGCTTTAGCAAGGTTCGTGTATATAACATCTACTTGGAAACCTTGCTCAAGCTTATTTGTAATGAAATTTTGATATACTGCCAAATTGGTGGCGGTGGACCTCCCTTTGTAAAACCATGTTGTTCGTCCATTATGACATGTTTGAAATTACTAAAAAGCTGGTTGTGCGATACGCGATCAAACGCTTTCTGTGTAGATTACATCTTCTTGAGAATCTAGAATCGAGTGCTTCCGCTACAAATTATGTAAATATTCACAGATTTGTCGACATGCCTCGACCTTTCATGAATCCAAGTTGGCATTGGGAAATGAGACGGCGAGTGTGTCAATTCAAGACAAACCGGCCACAAGGATTTCGAATAATTTTGACAGGGCAGAAATCAGTGCAACAGGTCTATACTTTGTAATCTCTGTTGGTTTTCCTAATTTGAACATATGCGTGAGAATTTTGAAATATTAGGGAAAGTTTCAGTTTTGAAAATCATATTGAATATCACCATGAGGGGGTTACATATTGTGTGAATACATTTCTTTATTACTTTGAATGAAATGTGCATCTTTTGTACATAGAAATATGATGAATATTAACATTTTGTACATCCATTATACGTACATATAATGTACAAAAAAAATTGCTTTTTGATATATTATTCTGAATCTTCTTATTCGTACTATTTAGATTTGATCTCAGGTGGGATCAACTGGGGAAAATTCACTCAATCAGCCAATTGATGTATATAGTCCATGCAGCGTCCAGTGGTAAACATCCATTGGACATTCAATTCATACACATTCATATCCACTTTAGCAAAATTAATTGAGAAACTGGTGAAAGTTCGAATGAATGAATACTTACAAGTGAATAATATACTAGGGGAACAACAATATGGGTTTCAGAAAAATAAGAGCATAAACGATGCTCTCTTCTCCTTCATGGCCGAAGTGTACTCGGGGATCAATAGGGGGTCTACCGCTGCAGCGGTGTTTTGCTATTTCTCCAATGCCTTCGACTGCGTGAAACACAGAATATTGCTCCAGAAGCTGCTCCACTACGGTTTCACAGGCAACAAACAACCTTCGATGGTTTGAAACCTATCTAACCGGTCGTGAACAAGCGGTCAAAACTAATGGTTTGTCAAAAAACTCACATATAAGACATGAAGTGTCACAAGGATCAGTCCTTGAAACTCTTTTATTTTTACTCTACGTGAATGACATGGTGTCGCTTGATATAAGGTACAATTACACTGTTTGCTGATGACGTCACCTTCCTGTGGCAAGAAGAGAATAATACAAGGCTACATTTACACATGATGAAGGATATACAAGTTATTAAAGACTGGTGTGAATCAAATCTCATTTCACACAATAGTAAAAATTCAATTATATTTTCTTTCCACTGCAATATCCCCAATTTAGACATTGGCGATGGGGTAATTTTCAATAAATAACAAACAGGTTTTTGGGGTTACAGATAGATAGCAGGCTGACGTTCATCAGTGATCATGCAGGAGCCTAGGATAACCCTTGCGTCCACTCCGCGATTTTGGCGGCAGACCGGCACAAACATTCACAATTCACATTCACCTGTGGCTTCAATCCATATGCACATTCGTGCGTGGGTTCAGTTCACTTTGTCCACTTTCACGCCAAAAATAATGATGATTATATTGCCAATAACAAAGAAATGAATGATCTTGATATGGTTGAACAGGTTGACCAACAAGCTACAAGATACAAGACATGAATACATTGGCGTTATAAAGTCGATCATCGTATGGAAATGCTGATGCGATGACACGTGCCTCTGTGGAGGGGTTGGATAGGTCGGATAATTTGCAACCGCCAAATCCTTTTAGATAACAGTTAACATATTTACGTTTTCTGGAAATTATTGTGTTGGTGACTATAAAGTTTCCGTAGCTTACAGAGTTATTAGTTTTCTCCAAATGATGTCATATTTTTATCCCAAACTGACTCAAATCTAACAAACATTTATTTATATTCAACGAATAATCATCAAAATATAAAATTTCTTGAAATTGATTAATAAGAAATATGCTGACTATAAATTTTTGATTTTGCAGGCAAAGTAGTATGTTTTAAATTCAAAAGATGAGCAGGTAACGAATATTTTGATGTATGGTAATACTTATTTCTGAAATAACTGTGTTTTGTTCAACGAGATTGTTTGAATACCAAACAAAATTGCTAATATTGAGCTAACTACGTTTGAACAAATTGATTTATTATCTACAAAAAAACCTTTTTCTCGGTGTGTAGTAAGTAAATATGTGTAAAAATTAGCATCTGGTTGCTTTGCTGTCAGAATCATTGCTACACCGAGAGAAAAGATTATTAGTATTTAATAAAATTTATGTAAGTTCATTAGAAACATGGGGAAAGTTAAAATTCTACAAACAAAATATTTATTTTACACCAACAACATACACATATGAATTTAAAAAATATTTATTACCTTTTCTAAGCTGGATGGTAATAAACGTAAGGTTCAGTAAATTATATCAGCTTATTCTGAAATATTCAATATATGTAATGATAAAATATTCGTTACTTTTTAGAATGTCTCCATTTATAATAAACCAGTGGAAAGCTTCTTTGTAATATGTGATCAATTATCATAATAATTTATATGTTTGCAGCAAAACTATATAGTGATTGAGGCTTTCACGACCCTCACTCAATGTTCTGTATGGCTTTTGGGTTTTCGGTCGTGTATCCATTTTTCTTGGGTTTTGACGTTTCGCCTACACGTGCGGTAGGCTTCTTCAGAAAATTACGAGTGTAAGTATTCTACAATCACTGAAGTGGTACTCTTGGTCTCAGATTATATATACCTGATTTCTCATTAACGGATGAAGTTATTTTGTCCACGTATGTTTCCCGGGATCGTAAGTTGATTATTGTTCCCAGGTACATTTGATTGTGAAATTAAGTTCGAGGGGCCAGGTAAACATCTCGTTCTTTCTAAGGTTGGGATCCAGGTATTGTTCAATATTATGGAGTCTTCAATTTTGTTAAAGTTGTTTTTATTCTTTCTGATCTCGATTAGTTACTCGTTAGGGAGGTTGAAAAGTTATTTTGTGGAGTTATTATAAAATCGCAATTATAATATAATATATAATCATAGAATAAGTTTTAATTTTTGTATAAAAATAAAATGTTTATCATCTGAAATTGTTTTTTGTTATATAAACCTACACCGCAATGATCACCATTAGAAAAAGGTACATTTTGCAGACTCCAATGATTTTGATAAAATATGTTACTTCTCCAGTATTAAAATACTGAATAAAATGAGTGATTCTGATTCAGGTTGAATATGTTAAATAGACATTGATATTGATTACATATCAATGAAATATGATGACCATTAGAAGTTGGAGAACATAAAAAATTTCCTTGGCATTGCAAATGGTATCACCAAGAATATATCTCTTCACTATCAACAATGATTTAATAAACATCATTCCACGATATTTGCTACAAAACAAAATTTAATAGAATACATTTTTTTAAATAGTATACACCAATAAATGTTCTTGGTTAAGGAAATATTTGTAATTTATATTAAAATCTATATAGTTTTGCTGCAAACATATAAATTACTAGCAGACCCGGCCACGCGTTGCTGTGGCTAAGGTTTTTATTATATTACATAGTAGTAAATTATTCAAGGGAAACGGTAGGAGAACACCAGTCACGGGGACTACCATGCTTTTTTACACAGATGTCATTTGTTAAAATACATGGCGACCGCCATCATTGATTTTCTACTACCGTTGATATTGATTCTGGAGCCTTGAGTACCTCATAATCATCAAAATACATATATCGTACATCGTGATTTGATGTATAGCAAATATATAATAATAAAATATATAATAATATAACTACGTGGTAATACTTACATGTATATACTTTAATTAAAGATTGTTAAATAATGAAGCACTAATAATTAAAAAGCAAGAAGGATTCAACTGTATTACTTTTACTATAATATGAATTCAATTTATAATTCAGTCTAAATAACACGTGGCCGGCTATGGTAATACCAAAAATTAAGAACGTAAGAACAATTGAACTTCACTGTATTGCGTTTACTACGAAATAAATTTAAGTTATACTTTAGCCTCAGCAACACGTGGTGGTTATGCCATTAAATTGTAACTTATGTGAAACGTTAGTACTTTTAACACTGCGCCATCTGTTAGAATACTTACTCAATCCAGTCAGCAGATACCGCCATCTGTTAGAATCGTTTGGGACTGACAGATAATTGTGACTGTCGAATAATAAACAAATAATGCTTAGTAGACGATAGTGTGGAAACTACGAAGCATCGCACAAAGAGGAGACCGAGAAGGTGTAATGTGTTCTGTCTCACTCTCTCGCCATCAACAAATAATTTGCAAGAAAATAATATTGCGGCTATAAATTGAGATGTGAGCTATGCTATCTGTTAAGTTAGATTGAACTGCACACGGTGTGCAAATTTGATTGAAATCGGTTAAGTAGTTTGGGAGTCTATAGCGGACAAACAACGTGACACGTAATTTATATATATCAAGATTATGATAATTGATCACATATTACAAAGAAGCTTTCACTGGTTTATTATAAATTCTAAAAAGTGACGAATATTTTATCATTACATATATTAAATATTTCAGAATAAGCTGATATAATTTACTGAACCTTAAGTTTATTACCATCCAGCTTAGAAAATTTATTTTACAAGTAATAAATATTTTTTAAATTCATATGTGTATGTGGCTTGGTGTAAAATATATATTTTATTTGTAGAATTTCAACTTTCCCCATGTTTCGAATGAACTTACATAAGTTCGGCGCTATTCAAAACAGATATTTGTTGGATACAAATAAATTTTATTAAATATTAATAATCTTTTCCCTCGGTGTATTGAGTTAGGATGTGCATCTGCCAAAACACCTTATTTTGCCCTTCTCGAATCCCACCTACGATGTTAAATTGCTTTTTGGAGAGCATGCAGTAATTACTTATTCCAGAGGAGTTTTGGTTTACAAAAACGAGCCATAAGTTATATGTGTTAGGCGAATCCAAGGGACTATTGTAAGGACTTATTTAGGAAATGTGGCATCCTAACTAGAAACAGCTTCCCTAATTCACAAAAACAGACATTCACTACTTCTCTTGTATCTTCCCAATATAACACGAGCCATGCTGGTCAAGTTAAGTTGATAAAACCCCGCACCGCTATGCTATAAAGGGATTAATTTGTATATACCGGGACCAGGACGAAAATATATAATAATATGCCCGATAAATTGCATGCAATAACATTTTTCGAGCAAAAGTTGAGACAATTCACGCAGATAAGCCATTCTATAATTTGGATGAATATTATCTATACAATTTTCAATTTAAGCAGAGGGTAATCTAAAATTCTTGAACTGTAATAGATCGCGATCATAAATAAGCTCATATGAACCATCTTTTATTTTAATAATTAATAATGCTTTTTTTTATCTATTGTTACTTTTTGTCTAAGAAACTGAAGTGTTACTCAAACTTTCTAATGTGTTAATAATATGTCATGTTTTTTAAATGATTTTATTTATAGTTATCACCTGTCAAGAAGCTGATTCGTTTCTCAAACTTTATAACTCTTTAATTTGTTAATGATTTGTATTGCTGTTTTTGTGAATTTCACTTGATGTTTTTTAGGTTCAACGAGCTTTGTCAACGAGTGATATCCTGCGTGTGAAAATATTAAACATTGATAAAAGAATGACATAAAGTTTATTTCATAGATAATGAATCATTATCAATAGCTAAATTAACTGCTTGGGGACTATAAAAGAATCATCACTTAAAGAAGAATGTGTAAGGTGAGATTTGAGATCATTTGGATTTACTGTGAAACTTAGTGCATTCTACAAAGGTAAAACTTTTGTATTTTGGTGAATTCAGTATATTGTTACGTTTTGCTAAATAATAGGCCGAGCACACTACTAAACTGTTTATTTTCTAACTTCACTATAAATAAACATACAACACTACACTGACTAATAAAACACTTAGATCTATCTATACAACAATACAACTAGCTAAATATTCCAAACACTTCTGCTTATTATCACTTTCTAATCTTCTTAAATAATTCTCTTCATAAAAACTTCCTTCCCAGTCAAACGTCTCCGTTTATATAGGTGCTCATCACGTAGACTGGATTAAATGCGATGATTCGAGAATACTCAAAACGGAGAACTTCTACACATTTCCAGGAATTGAGCGATGACGCGGCAGCTCCGTTAGAAAACAATCCATCCAAATAAACACTTCTTGGAATTGATTATGGATGAGGCGTCCGCGGAATGGACTCAGCGGCGCAGCTAGGGGGCTTTTATCAATCTCGTAACATTATCCCCCTCTCAATTTTGATCGTCCCGATCAAACAATGTGTTGTTGTCTCCAATATAACGTTTGAGTCTCTCTAGGTGAACGACCTTCATTTTCGCTCTCGGGCTGCGTTGAATTCTATAGACCACGTCGTTTATTCTTTTCACTATCGTATATGGTCCTTCCCAAGATGGTGTTAATTTAGGAGAAAATCCTTTCTTACGACGAGGATTGTACAGCCACACTCGATCTCCTTCTTTGAATCCACCAGTATTGGCCTTAAGATCGTATCAAGCCTTCATTCTGTCACTAGTTATCTTCAATCTTTTTCTTGTAAATTCGTGGATCCCATTCAAGCTATCTCGCAGTTCGTCTGCATAATCCTGTACCTCTTTTTCCTCAGAACTTGGTGATCCGAACACCAAGTCACAGGGCAACCGAAGTTCTCTCCCGAAGATGATGCTGGCTGGAGTGAGCTTTGTGGAATCGTGCACAGAGGCCCTATAAGCCATCAACAATAGTGGAAGATGTCGATCCCATGTCTTTTGGTGCTCCTCTACTACTTTGGAAAGATGTTCTTCCATAGTCCTGTTGAACCTTTCAACCATGCCATCAGACTGTGGGTGGAGGGCCGTTGTTATGGTCTTGCTAATTCCCATCAATTCACAAACTTCCTTGAATAAATTTGATTCAAAATTTCTTCCTTGATCGGAATGTAGCTCCATTGGGACTCCAAACCTTGAAAACATGTTATCCACCAGAGCTCTTGCAACTGTGGATGCTTCTTGATTAGGCAAGGCATAAGCTTTGTTGCCATCATTCGTCATCGGAAACAGTCCTGCTACATCGATGGCGATTCGTTCGAAGGGAGCACCTACATTGTATTGTTTCATTTCTCCTCTCGATCTTGTCTTGGGACCTTTGCTTGCTTCACACTTCAGACATCTTCGACACCATTTCTTTACATCTTCACGACATTGGACCCAGTAAAATCTCTGCCGTATTTTATCCATGGTCTTATTCACTCCAAAATATCCACCTGATTTTCTGCCATGGATCTCCTCCAAGACATCACTTATCCTCGACCTAGGTACAATCAATTGAGAAATCACTTTTCTGCCGTCGGCCAATTCCCAAGCTCTCTTCAATTGACCATTCTCAACAATCAGGGAATCCCATTGAGCCCAAAATGCCTTGAAAGCTGGTGATCGTAAGGAGATTTCCTTCCAAGTGGGTCTTTCCGCTCCGCTTTCCTTCCATCGTAGAAAATCTGCAATGTTTGAATCACCTTCTTGGTCCTTCCTCATTTTCGCTGTGGTCCAATTGTCGTCAACCATTAATCTCACCTGGTTGATCCCTTTGCGACGTACAACGTACAATTCGCACACAATTATCCGAATCAGGTCTTCTGGACAAGGTATCTGTGTTGTTGGGCAATTCAGTTATTCTTAGCCTCTTATCTGGAATGGCCTCGGGGGCTTCATCATTGTTAGTCGGCATGTGCCCCGATATCAATTCGGTTCTCATTCTCTTCACTGGTATGACCCTGGTTGTTAGCCGGTGTGCGTCCCGATATCAATTCGGTTGTTTGTAGCCTCTTAACAGGGATGATCCTGGGGGCTCCATCTTTGCTAGCCGGTATGCGCCCCGAAATGTTATCTGATTCAAATTCTTCCTGCCGCCAATTTGAGGACTCGCTGGAAGACCTTGTCCACACAGGTGATAGCGAACGTTGTGGCATTCTTACCCTGCAGTCTCTAATAAAATGTCCCAATTTTCCACATCGATAGCAAGCCCTATTATCCTGAGTGCCCATTCCGCTTTTCAAAGATCTGAGCGCATCCAGAACCTTCTCCAATAAACTAGTAACTGTGCTTGCTCGTTGTTCGGGTTCTTTTATTGAAACCGTTCGTACTTTCGGACTCAAGGAGTTGAGGGCCGCCTCAACTTCTAGAGAACGTACCAAGGCATCACTACTCCTCTCGAAGTGTGTTAGTCGCAGAGCCCTTTGGATTTCGGTTTCTCTCAGTCCATCTATAAATAACTGCACCGCTAACTGTTCTTTGAAATCTCCCGGTGCTTCTGGGTAAGCCAGCTGAATTAGGCGTCTCACATCCGATTCAAATTCCTGCAGACTTTCACCTTATTTCTGAGTGCGCGTTTTTATTTGAGCCCGATACAGCTGTTCTCGATGTTGATCGCTATACCGTAACTCTAATGCAGTAATCAGGTCTTTATATTTATTTTGCTGTTCGATAGGTATCGTCTGTAACATACCCAAAGCTGGCCCTCTCAAAGCTACTATAAGGGCAGTAGCTTTTTCTTCTTCACCCCATCCATTAGCCACTGCTGCAGCTCCAAATTGTCGGCGATACATGGACCAAGAGGACTGTCCATCAAAAGTCGGTGGTTTTACGGAAATTCCTGATGTGGCAACCCTGTCTCGCCGACCTTGGTTTTTAAGGAGAGCTACCTGGTTTTCGAGTCCTTTCACTTTCTTATCAAGCTCATCGTCAATTTACTTGATGTCTTCCTTTAGTTCTTTTTTCAGTTCTTCTTTCAGTTCCTCCATTTGTACTTCGTTTTTCTGTAATACATGTTGGAAGAACTTGTCTTGATGTTCTAGAACCTTCTGGAAGTCTGTTTTCCTTTGTTTTTCTATTCGTTCGAATTCATTCTTTTGTTGCTCGAGAATTTTCTGGAGTCCCTCTTCTCGTTCTTTCTTTTCATCATCCAACCGTCTCATTTCCTCTTCTTGTTTTTCATTTTCTCGTTCTTTTCTCTGTTCTTCGAGAATTTTCTGGAGTGCCTCTTCTCGTTCCTGTTTTTCCTCCAACCGACGTGTTAATTCTTTTTGTTTTTCATTTTCTTGTTCTTGTTTTTCCTCCTGGCGCCGCTTTTCCTCTTCTTGTTTTTTCTCCTGGCGCCGCTTTTCCTTTTCTTGTTTTTCCTCCTGGCGCCGCTTTTCCTCTTCTTGTTTTTCCTCCTGGCGCCTTCTTTCCAAATCCGCAAATTGATTTTGGATAAATTTCACAATGTCCTCCATCGTATCGTACGATGTACTCCTCGTATTCACCATAAGTAGTTTATAAATAGTTTCTGTTTTTCACTAATATCCCGCTTCGGACACCACTGTTACGTTTTGCTAAATAATAGGCCGAGCACACTACTAAACTGTTTATTTTCTAACTTCACTATAAATAAACATACAACACTTCACTGACTAATAAAACACTTAGATCTATCTATACAACAATACAACTAGCTAAATACACTTCTGCTTATTATCACTTTCTAATCTTCTTAAATAATTCTCTTCATAAAAACTTCCTTCCCAGTCAAACATCTCCGTTTATATAGGTGCTCATCACGTAGACTGGATTGAATGCGATGATTCGAGAATACTCAAAACGGAGAACTTCTACACATTTCCAGGAATTGAGCGATGACGCGGCAGCTCCGTTAGAAAACAATCCATCCAAATAAACACTTCTTGGAATTGATTATGGATGAGGCGTCCGCGGAATGGACTCAGGGGCGCAGCTAGGGGGCTTTTATCAATCTCGTAACAATATCTTCGACGAAGAATAGCAGATAAGTATACACATCACCGGCATTTACCTGTTTGAAATGATAAGAGGAAGAGCCCTGAAAACTTTTTTGAAAAAATATCATAAGAGAGCATTGCGAAAGGCAATTGAATTTGAATGAGTGTTATTCTGATGAATAAGAGCTTGAGACATTTCAAGATCATTCACAAATGTGTCTTGTCACGAAAAATTTTTGTGTAGAAACTGCTAATTCTGATTCACAGGAATCTAACCTTTCATCAGTTTGAAACATCAGTAGTTTTGAGTATTAACTACTGAACAAGTGAACACATCTGATGATGATCCAACATGCATTACTTTTCAATTTCAATATTTATCCTTTTGAACATAAAAAAAGTGGACATGCAATCACTCCCCAACCACACTTTTCTCAGGTACCTACCAATGTATTGAAAACTCCTCATAAAGTATGTCCACCTATAATTACCTACTCTGATTCTTAATTGGGAGTATGCATTGATATTGATTGCTTGCCTATAAAGCTCTTTCAGGTGAGTTAGACTGTAGTAAGCATATATTGACAACTACTGTAAAAACATGCCCCATGTACGAATATATTCATTTCGCCCTTTGCGTTTTGCGTTTCTGTGATTCGAACCCAATTGCTAACTAATCGTTGTATTGCATTTCACAGTTGCTTCAGAGAAAGCATTTGAGATATATAGTACTGCATACTGAAATAGCCGAAAAAAGCCCGTTAATAAATTATTCCAATTATCTTGTATAGAACACTTGTTCCAAAGAATTTACCATTATTTGCAGGAAATCCAGTGTACTCTCTATTCGATGGATTCATTTGCATTTTGGATATGTTTCGGTTAGGTTTGAACGTGGGTCCATACCAGGCCCTCCACTGCGGCCAATGGCCTATTGTGGCTCACCCTATGGTTATATTTCTCCCAGTATATCCAATCTCTTGAAATTGAAATTGAGGAGTACGTTGGGAGATCAATTTACCAGGTTCTCTGGCCTTACTGTTGTATTGCCAAATGTTGAAAATCTGGTTCTGGCCGCTACGGGGCATGTACATAAAATGCAGTTCCATACTTCTGGATTTAAAGCAATTGGATTCAAGCGCTTTCAGTGCTGCTTGACTGTCTGAAAATATTTTTATTGTTTTTCGTGTGTGGCGTCGATTTTCCAGCTCCCTTGCACACATTTCAATGGCATATACCTCTGCCTAGAGTACCGTAGCTAATTTACCCATACTGAATGAGCGTTTCACTACTGGGTTTATCCCGTATATTCCGGCTCCGACACCTTCCAAAGTTTTGGAACCATCGGTAAACCAACGTTCATTTGCCCTACATAGGTCAGTTTCATTCCGAACCCAGTCTTCTCTTTCGGGGAAGACCACAGTGTAGGACGTGTGAAGGTTGATAGTTTTAGGAATGATGTCTGAGGGCATTCCCAGAATGTTGTGAGCTGTTATGCCCTCCAGCATGCTGCTGCTTCTCATAACTACTGCCTGCGGTAGACTAATGGCCGCTTGGTGGAGTCTGTATGTTGCCCATCTTGCCTCTCTCTCCAAAGAGGAGGTAATCCGAGAAGGGCTTCCATTGCTGCCGTTGGCGTGGAGCGAATGGCCCCAGTAATCGCCAGACACGCTTGTCTCTGTAGTTCGTTAAGTTTAGCCTGGGCCATTTTTTGTTGGCCCTTGCTCCACCAGACTACAGAGCCATACGTGATTATTGGTCGTATGACGGTCACGTACAGCCAGTACACTTGTTTTGGTGACATGCCCCATGTTTTGCCACATATTCTGCGGCATGTCCATAATGATAAGCTAGCCTTCCGGATAGTCTTTTCCAGATGCAAGTTCCAATTTAGCTTTTTATCTAGGGTGCTTCACTCGCAAAAGGAACTGTTACACCATTGATGGAAGGGGGTATTAAATGCTCCAGCTTCCTTTTCCTGGTGAACGGCACTATGACCATTTTGTGAGGGTAAATGGACATTTCCTTCCTCTCACACCATTTATATATGGTGTCCAATATATCCTGAAGGGCGTAGGAGATCGTCTCTTCGGATTTATCGCGTATTACTAGGACCAGATCGTCAGCATATGCTTGCAGATCGACCTCCCACAGCGAGAGAATGGCCAGCAGATCATCCATCAGCAGTGACCATAGTAGAGGGGAGAGGACCCCCCTGAGGGCAGCCCCTTGCTGGCTTGAAGCTGACACTTTCCCCCTGTAGAGAGGTCGTTATAGTTCTGTTATGAAGCATAGTTCTTATCCAGTCACATAGTATTGGTTCAATTCCTCTAGAGACAGTGGCCTCATATAGGGAGTGAGGTAGTGCATTGTTAAATGCTCCTTCTATGTCAAGGAATGCGACGACTGCTACCTCCTATGCATACTGGTGAACATTGAGTGGGTGCTTTGCTAGTACACCACACCTCATGTGCCCGTCCAGTATTTTCTCCATGCTTTTCAACAGAAAGGATGTCAGACTAATAGGTCTGAGCGATTTTGGGTGTGGGTCAGTCCGACCCACCTTAGGTATACAGATCATCCTAGTCGCGGTCCAGTTAGATGGAATATGGTTCCAAACTAAACTGGCTCTGAAGAGTCTTATGAGGATAGGTACAATATGTTCCAGTCCGATTTGTAACAGAGCTGGAGCTATGCCATCCTCTCCTGACGATTTGTAGGGTTGGAACGAGTTAACCGCCCATCTTATCGCCTGTGGTGTAATTATTTTGTTGGCAACCACCCAGTCATCTCTGCTAGGTCGTTTTATCCGGCCTATATTTGTGACTGGAGGTCGATTGTCCAGAATCAGGCTGTGGTTATTAGCCAATAGCTCTAATGTTTCTTTCCTGGAGGCAGTAAAGGAGCCGTCTGGACGTTTAAGCGATCCCAGCTCTTGTGTCTGCTCTCTGGATAGAATCTTGTGGATACGGGCTCCGCTTGATGTGTTCGACACATTTTCGCAGAACCGTTCCCATGATTCTCGTTTTGCTTTCCGGATATCTTTGTTGTATGTGGTTAGAGCGAACCTACAGTTTTCCCATTCACCTGACACCTTAGCTCGGTTGAATAACCTTCGAACTTCTTTTCGTGATTTATCCAGGTTTTTGTTCCACCAGGAATCATTCCGGTTATCCTTTTTTCCCTAAGTGGACAGTTTTCGTGATACGCTGAGATAAGTGCAGTTTGTAGATACTCCGCAGCAATATCTATTTGATCACGACTATTTATTGTGGTCAGTGCGTTTTGGAGACGATTCTTCAGGGAGGTTTTGTATCCTTCCCTGTCCATGCTCCGCATGTCTCGGTATTGTACCACTGGCCTGGGCTTATTTCAATGTTGAATTGAATATGTCTATGGTCTGAGCATGATGGTTCAGAGGTCACCCTCCAGTTGGATATCTTATTGCTTAGAAATTCTGAGTTGATTGTTAAATCTAGTACCTCTTCCCTAATACTAGTGACAAAGGTTGGCTCGGAGCCCACATTGTTAACTGTAAGCTCCTCCCCTATCAAGTAATTGAAATGAAACTCACCCCTCATGTTGATGTTTGTGCTGCCCCACGCTTCATGGTGCGCATTGGCGTCACATCCTATCACTAGGTGGGTGTTGTTCCTCCTGCTGAAGGCAATTAGTTCTCGCACGGCCGCTGGAGGAGGCTGTTTCGCCCCAACATCTCCAGGAAAGTATGCTGAGCAGACGATAATTTCCGTCATACACCCCCTCTCTGGAAACTTCACATGGATTGTTGCCATGTCTTGGGTGCAGAAATCTGAAAGAATAAAATAATTAATGCTGTTTCTGTCTAGAATGCATGCTCTAGGTTTCACCCCAGAGCAGACTGCAATTATCTTACCAGATGTGTTGCCCAGGCCGGTAACTCGACCTGTGTTCGAGGTCCAGGGTTCCTGGATGAGGGCCAGATCTATCCGCTCCTCTACCAATTTTTTTCAAAGGACGTAGGTGGCGGCCTTGGCATGTTGCAGGTTTGCCTGCAAGAGTCTGACTGTTGTATCAGCCATTCCCTTATTTGCCGTCTTTAAGCGGTCCTCCCCCGCCATCTTTCTCAGAGGGTGGTTTGCTCTCCTTCCCTCTGGAGGTGCCGGCACCCTTTAAGAGTGGTGGTCTATTCTGGATAGATTTACCCTTTCCCGAGACCCCCCTCATGGGCTTCTTGGTCCGAAGCGCACCTCCTGGGAAGGATTGACCTCTCCCTTTCGGTCCTCCCCTTGCGACCATTCCCCCCTCGGCCGCCTTTCATACGGCACTGAATCCGACCGATATGTTCTAGACGGTCCAATTTACAAAATATGGACACTCTTTGGACTCCCAAAATGCGCACAATGTAAATCCATTTGACATTTTCTGGGCTTTAATTGTACGTCCATAGTAGTGTCCAGGACGTCCATTGATTGTTCACTGGATTAATTCTGAACATCCACTCAATGTATTCAACTTCCATATTTAACGTCCATTGTACGTACATAATATGCTGTGTGGGTTGAGATGGGAGAAGGGGGTGGTTACGAATTATTCGGACTATTTTTCTCAGTTCTCATGAGTTTGTTGAGAATTATCTACGACTAGGCAAATAATTGTGACATTTTAAGTAATTTCCGGAAAATATCAGAACATTTGAATCATTACCTTAAGTGAAAAGGTTACTAGTGCGCTCCCCCAATTTGAAAGATCTGTTTAACAAGTATCTTCTCACATTCCAAGAACATCTCTGAAGTGACAAATAATTGACCGACGTTCAACATTCCGAGAAAGGGAACAGCTGTACCATTTCATCTCACAAACGATAGCGATCAACTGGTAGCAATCAGCTGGCCAGTCTGTGGGTTGGTCGGGAGATATCGCGTACACCGATGATTCACCCGCGATAACTACTCGTTCGCTGTCAAAGAAATCCAGTGAGCATGGCCGTGTTACTCGAAAACATATCCAATTGCGTTTGGCTCGCATTCGAGGCCCTTCAGCAAGATAAATCGGGGTTCGTGAATAAATCTAAGTTGAAGGTAGTGTAGAAAAAATCACAAAATTATTCGGATGTGACATAAATCACAGGTGACATATAACATGACTAACCCTGCATTTGAAACCGCTAACGCATTAACATCGGAGTGCGCAAAATGTTTGTTGATGATGATTATTATAAACAAACCATAATTCTGTGGACTTACATTTTTATAGTCAGCAGATTTTTTTTCATTCACCTACCTACTTCATGAAAATTTCCGATATCCAGTCAGCTGTATCTAATCCGCTTTTTTTTATTTGTTACATTTTTAGATTTTTGTATTACATCCTCTAAGATGATGAGCATGTGCAATTAGTGTTTATCCAAACTTTTCTTGTAATATAAACCATTCATCTAAGAAACACTGAACAGATGGTGTTCTGTTATTTGTCCAAAAAAGGAAATTGTGCGGTTGAACAGGTTGATTTTAATGTATTATGGAACGTTGTACCTACCTAGTATGTCAAGGTTTTCTTGAATTGCATTTACGAAAATGATAAAACTGTTGATTTTATTCGTTCGTTTCTTGATTGAAAAATAATACTAATTATGCGATATGTGGTAAAATGTATGATCATTTAATGACGACGCAAGGTAATGAGTGTTTTCTCATAAACATGAAAGTATTATGATTATGCATAATATTCAAATAGTTTCCTATGATGAATACGAGTAGTTTATTCAAGTAATGTGCATTGTGCTTTCATGGTTATCATAAATACTCACTGATATGAATAGGTAGGTCGTACATGATTGTCTTCTCACTCTGAAGTAAAATAATAAATTCCAAACTGTCTTCATTCAGTTAAAAAACAATCGTTTGATCCCTAGAAGGTTTCTTGCTATCAACTGAAGGGGTTTAGAATTCTTCTCAACCCTCTCCCCGTGTTTGTCAGGCTGGAGACCTGGCGAACACCTCCTTTGAGGATTCATTCTATCAACGGAAAAAAAATCTTCGTATTTCTCCCAGGGAAATACATTCCAAAGTTACAGATCTTAAAATCTCAAGACCAACACCAATCACTGTTCACAATGCGTAGAGTGATATTTTTTAGCAAAAGTGCGTAAAAAATCAACTATGCATAAAAAAGTGTGTGTAAAGCAATATTTCACGCCCTGCTGATATATTTACACATTTTTGAAAAAAACAATATTTTGTGTAAAATTTTACTTGAAGGCCGTCAATTGATGATAAGATGAAATTTCAAAACTTAATAAGATGAAATATTCAAATCAATGGTACCATTGCAACAAACTTAACGCTAATACAAAAACATCATACTTTACGATCTTGTAAGTATCATGAATAACTGACAACGCTATTTTGTAAACGTAATCTTTCAACACTCTTGATAGTCATTAAAAATGTCAATTTTTATCAAAATCATACAAGAACGTGTTTATGGCGGTACTTAAGTTAGTCCGCATTATTCGGCTACTTTATGCTCAACGTAAAAACATTTTTTGTTTTTGAATCCTACAATATTTTTCATATTTTTTTTTATATCTGCTTCTAATGAGTATTTTTCGTAGGTTCTATTAGTAATACTTTTTTATAGTGCATTATAATTCTTATTAAATGTGCCAGAAAGCGTGCAATGCGTGAATGCTTCATCATATGAAAAAATATAACATCAGATGTCCTTAACCTACTTGTTTGCAGGTTATAAATTGAATGGGAAATTATCCTGATCTAAAATTAATCTCCAGCATTGTTCATCATCAAGTCATTACTCATTATAAGTCATCATACAAGTTCGATCAAAGTACTCGCAACGTTTAAGGGCACTCCGCTTCGCGTCGTGTCGTATACTTGTGGCGCTTGCTTTAAATGCCCACTCGCACACTTGTATCATTATGAACTATTAACATAGAGTGTATAATTCTTGATAATTCATTAGAAATAATTTGGAAACGCTGAAGTGATGCTGCATAACTTCCAGAATAGGCCAAATATCATTCGAAGGAAAAAAAATAACGTAATCCTAGTAGTCAAGTATCCACCTAGCTGCAGTTCACATTTTGGTTCTATCATTTTGCGTCAGTTTGACCTATACGAACACGTGGTTATACTAAGTTGGAAATTCGATGGTAGTTTTGGAAAATTATATTAAATATCTTAGTGAACTGATACATACAACATTCACTTTTTTGTTCCCGATGTAAAGTTCTCTAACCCAAATACATTAATAATAGAGAATATGTAGCTTTAAATTAGGACCAAAGCTTCTAATGAAACTAAAATTATTAAAGTACAAAATCCAAAAAATATTGTCCGTTTTTTTATAATATCTGACTACACCACTGGATTTGATGTTCTCTCAAACAGGTATTACAAAAATCTCATTGAAAAGTATGAATGCCTATCCGAAATATAGCATTAGTTAAAACATGAATTACGCTTTTGAAATATTTCGGATAATCGTCCTGTATATCACATGTAGGAATATTTTAATTTACAATGCTCAATTACACCGCTATCAGTTTGCATTGTGAAAATTTCTCACAAACACTCGTTCATAATATTGGCAATCTCTGTTTTTTCTCAATACGACTCAGATACAGAATTAATATTGAAAATCAAATTTTTAATTGCAGACCTTGAAACTTATATTGCTTCAGATTAAAAAAAATTACATGTAATTTGAAGCTATCATATCTACGTCTTGACAGGCATAAATACTGAATTTTAAACGTCGTTGAAATGTCACGTTTCGGGAATGATTCGATAACTGTAATTCAAGAAAAAAATCACCGAGAGCAAACCAAAAAATACAATGTTGAACCATCAATATACAGGGTGGGGCAATAGTGCGTCAGAGTCCGATTGCTTGAGTTCTAAGATAGTTAGGACGATAATTCAAAAACCAAATATAACTAGAGAACTGTGTCTATATCTGGAAATTATTGTCGTATATACAGGGTGAACCAAGGAAAATCTACAGGGTCAATTGCATTTTTTTCAAATGAAATGCTATGTAGTTCTATCCATTTTTTCAAGCATTTTAGTGATCTCCATCCACACCTCCAATATCCTTTACTATCTCCCAACCACTTAGGAGTTATAATTTTTTTTGTCAAAATAATGCTATCTGCAGATGCATACCGAAAAAACCACCGTTCTCAAGATTATGGAATGCAGGAGGTCATGATTATAATCCTATTCGTCAGACATATGAGTGATATTTCTAAATCATTATCATTCCCAAAAATTATACAGGGTGACTAAAAATGATTTTTCATTTCGGAAGTTTCTGAATAAAATTTTCTCGAGTTCTTCAAATGGAACACTCCGTATATTTTTCGACCATGTGATATAGGATTGGGAGGCGAATATTTTTTGTATGTACATCCCTTGGGATATTTCTAGCCGTTTTCGAGTTCTCCACTCGGACAATTTTTAGTAGCTCATTTTTACTGACACGTCTTATAAGAATGATGGAAACACATCGTTTCAATTATTTTAACGAATCCCAACTTCTTTTATTCTTCAACTTTATTTCGTGTGTTTGATTCCTGATTTGGAATTATTTTCGTTTGCTATTGTGTGCTATTAATTGAACAACATTTATCGTGGGTACATACATTCTGACAGATGAGGAAAATAATCACTTATAATCTCCCAAGTGCTTGAATTATTGCCGAAAGTTTATTTATGTAAGTACTCGAAAAATTTCCGGCAATAATTCAAGCACTTGGGAGATTATAAGTGATTATTTCCCTCATCTGTCAGAATGTATGTACCCACGATAAATGTTGTTCAATTAATAGCACACAATAGCAAACGAAAATAATTCCAAATCTGGAATCAAACACACGAAATAAAGTTGAAGTATAAAAGAAGTTGGGATTCGTTAAAATACTTGAAACGATGTGTTTCCATCATCCTTATAAGAGGTGTCAGTAAAAATGAGCTACTAGAAATTGTCCGAGTGGATAACTCGAAAACGGCTAGGAATATCCCCAGGGATATACAAAAAATATTCGCCTCTCAATCCTATATGACATGGTCGAAAAATATACGGAGTGTTCCATTCGAAGAACTCGAGAAAATTTAATTCAAAAATTTCCGAATTGAAAAATCATTTTCAGTCACCCTGTATCATTTTTGGGAATGGTAATGATTTAGAAATATCACTCATATGTCTGACGAATAGGATTATAACCATGACCTCCTGTATTCCATAATCTTGAGAACGGTGTTTTTTTCGGTATGCATCTGCAGATAGCATTATTTTGACAAAAAAAATTATAGGGAGATAGTAAAGGATATTGGAGGTGTGGATGGAGACCACTAAAATGCTTGAAAAAATGGATTGAAGTACACAGCATTTCATTTGAAAAAAATGCAATTGACTCTGTAGATTTTCCTTGGTTCACCCTGTATATCCGACAATAATTTCTAGAAATAGACACAGTTCTCTAGTTATATTTGGTTTTTGAATTATCGTCCTAACTATCTTAGAACTCAAGCAATCGGACTCTGACGCACTATTGCCCCACCCTGTAAATGGAAACAGTTTATGGATTTCATTAATGACTCCGGAAATATTCTACCGAATTACACTCCTGCATCAAAATAAACCTGATAATTTTCCATTCAAGCATGTTGTCAGTAAAAAAACAGCATTCGGTTATTTTCATATTTTCATATTTTGTAAAATTATCGACTCATTTTACTTATAATTATTATAAGTGACAATTCTATGAAAAAATGTTTACTTATAATCTCCCTAGAGCATGAATTATTTCCGGAAATTTTTTCGAAGTGCGAATTTTCTTAAAAAGTTCAACTGAGGAAAATTTCCGGAATATTAATTCATGCTCGCAGGAGATTCGGTAAGAACATTTTATACCAAAACTCTTTTAAAATAGAAATTAAATTGGTGACATACTTAGGCGACATATTATTATCCATGTAACGGACATCATAGCGTTGTTAATTAAGGCTTTGTCTCACAACAGCGAATTGCGAATAATTTTTTTTGCGGATTTGATATCAAATATTTTAATTTCCCTATGCTTTAGTGAAATGTATTTTAAATAATTGAATAGAGAAGCAAATATTCTACCAAAATCACATAATTTTTTAGTATTAGAGGAAAGGGAAAAAAGTTAAGGTCTACTTCTATCGGACGCCAATGAATTACATCGGCCGCACCTTCATTTATTAATCTCGGATTTTTTGTCAAATATTGTAATTTCCCTATGTTCTATTAAAATGTGATTGAATAATTAAATAACAGATAATAACATGTACCTATAATTAAGTTATAAATAAATATTAATCAAAAATATTTTACGCTACTGTGTTTATTACAGCTGTCAAGCCAGAGGGAAATTTCCACTTATTAATTTCCCTCTACGCAGGGAAATTTCCGAAGAAATTAGATTATTGTCATAGCAACATGTCAAAATGCAGGCATCTGATTGGCTAAAATTAACTGGCATAAAATTTTCTTACTGAATATCCCTCGGCTACTGATAAATTATCATAATTTGTCTTAACTTTTCTCAAGCGAAAGTATACTACAAATTATTTCGAAATTATCAATAGCCTTGGGATATTATAAGTGAAAAATCAGCAAATCAGAACAATAACATTTATTTGGGACATCGGTTGAACGAAGAAGTTGTATTATAATATATTTATTTTTTCGTGAAAATTATGTTTCAGCAATTTGAAAGTATCACAAATCTATTGGAGTAGTCACATTTATTTTAAAATATTGCTGACTTTTTTTGTATTTTTGCTTTGAAAAAAAAATTAAAGGAGGCCTTGCCATTTTGAATTTGATTTCAAGGTTATGGCGGTGTGATAGAGCTATGGAAAAAAGTCGCTAAAATTGGACATCAAATAAAAAAATTAGATGGGTTCCATATAATGAGAGGTGAAATTATAATTGGCACGCAAGTGGTCGCATACTTTGGAGCTGCTCTGGGGGCCATAATTTTTGCGAAATATGAAAAAAAAACTTGTATTATCAGAGTAACAGAAAACACTTTATAGGCCAATCAGGCTATAGGGATTTCGTAACAAAATATTAGAAGGAAAACGACTGTGCCATCATACTGAAGACAGTCCGTGGCTATATTATGTTAGGTTTTGGACTCGCAGTGGTCATATATTAATTTTTTTAGAAACATTGAAATAGAAAAATACGTGTTTTTTTAGTGTTTTGCTCAGAAAAGAATTGTAGAGAATTGAAATACAAGCAAAATATTTTAACGACCCATCGGATCATTAGTTACGCAAAAAACTGGAAAAACTGTTAAATTTTGCGATTTTTCAAATATTCATCATAATAAGTTTCCTCTCATGAAAATATTGAATCATATGTACCTACTATATGTGTGCACAAAACAGGCGCTGTCAGATTATCAGATTTGGTACAATTGCAATTCGAATTTTTTTTGTCACTATCTTGCAGCGTACCTGGATGCTGTAGTGATATATCAATTTCTCAAACAGATTTTGAAAGAAGAAGTATAGTACCACAAAACGTATATTCTCGTTTTGAGCTACAGTGCTACGAAATAGGTGAAAAATGCTTGGAACATGATTGAAAACGGCCTAGCCCACGAGTAGTAGAAGAGCCTGGGAGATGAGGGAAACCGTATTATCACGTAACCGTTCATTAGAAGAAACCGGTGACCTCCAACATCGCGGTAATTTTGTAAAATTCATTTCAAAAGGGCAAAAAGTATTTTTTAAGGTAGTAATAAATTTATCTGAAGAAGTTGTTTACAGTGAAATTATAGGCTCATGTGCAAAATTTTAAATATCTGTCTGAAAAAACTGAAAATTGCAATTTTCTGTTTTATTTTTTTGTTCTTAATTAACTTTTTCTTGGTAATTATTATAAACGTATTTGATCAATAAAATAACATTATTTGAAAATTTTTTTCTTAGAGACTGGTGCAAAATTTATAAAACTCGTTTTCACTATGACTTTTGCAGTGCTCCGTATCTTACGATTTGGATATTTTTTTAACTTTTTAAAGGTTAAGAGTCACAATAGACCAGTTGTTATAAGAAATGACATGTATTCCGCAGTACAACGAGGAGACCTGACATTTCCTACATTAGAGCTTCTTCATTTTTATTATCACCCAAAAAAATATTCTGCTGTGTATTCCCGCCAAATAATGTTTTTAATCTATTGGGACTCTCAAAATTGGAAAATTTATTAAATGATCAACAGAGTTTTTCTGTAGCTCTTATAACAAAAACATTTCCCATATATCGCAAACATCATGGCTTACACTATATACAGAGGAAAATTTATTGTATTGCATAATGAAGTTTCAGACTTGAAATTCATATGCGGAAACACTACTCAAAATGTTATTATAGTTAGGTTACATGGTTGAATATGTTTGTTTACCAACAATCACCTTATAATTGAAGTTTCATCAACACTTAATTACCGTATAAAGTACTACTTTATCCACTAGTGAAATAATGAAATTACTTCATTCCACTAGTGGAATAATGAAAAATAAAATCTTGAATCAATAACATTTTACTCATTTATAATTAATTTTAACACTAACATTTATATTATTCGACATTTCGTTCTTTATTTTATCATATTTCACTTCTTTTCCATCAATAACAAGCTTGTTGATGTCATCGGTATCAGAACGCATAGTGCCTGTTGAAGTTTTGATAAATCTCTAGAATTAATGGATGTCTTCTCTTGCATTAGTATCAAAAGAAACTTGGATTCTTCTTGTTAGATCAAGCTTATTATTCGTTTAATTGTTGTAAGATCATCAGCACCCTTATTAGCCGGTATAAGGTTGTTGAAGTGCGCTTCATACAATGTCCGCTATAAGCTTCTTCATTTGCCAGATTCAAAAATGGAGCAACTCTTGAAGGAACTTTCGACATATTGTTGATTCCAATAGGTTGTGAGTACATTTCTGATTAGCGTATCGCAAAAGGAATCTGTCGTTGGATAACTTCTTTGGACAAGGGAGCATGCATTTTCTAAACTTTTCCGCAGTATTGATAGATCCTGCTTTTATAATTGGGAATTTTCCTAAAATGCTGGTCTTCGTATATGGTATCAAAACAAGCAGGTTTGCGCCCGTGCATGTCTTGTACATCACTGATTTTCAAATTCCTCAGTTCGCAGCATCGACAGGCACCAAACACTCATTATTAGTGCAACCTAAATATTTCAGAATTTATAATCCGAACTACCTAAAAGGTTACGAGATATTACTAATCTTGATCATCAAATATTCTTCATCACAAACTCTGGTCGAGCATTTTTCGACCTGTGCTTTTTCCAATATTGCAGTTTTTTTTGCCTTGTATCCTCTCACTCTTGAGATAGGCAGTGAGCATACTATATTTTTCAATGCCTATGTTTTCATAGACATTTATAGCGGCCTTCAGCATCGAGTACTTCGACCACTTGGAAGGAAATGCATACTTCTTCAAGTTTATGAAATACGATAGCAGGGCTTCCTCATTTATTGGCATTATCCTCCGTTTTTTCTCCATTAATTAAATTCGGTAAATACTTTTTCATAATGTTCCCTGGTAGTCAGGCAATAATTGGCGTTTTGATTCTTCAGCTTCCTCAAGGATTATATATGGAAAAGAATAATTCTCTTGAAGTTTTCTCCAATTTCACAAATTTTTACACATGGAGTCGATAAACAATCGAAAAGAAATAGCAACCATTTAACAACTCCCGATATTTTTGAACGTAATTTCAATCATAAAAAAATTCGGCAATTCAAATTCTGAATGAATGTGATTATGAATAAATATTGCATGCGCGTTGTATAGCTACATTTTATTCGCTTAAGAAAATTAAACATTCTTGCGAGAATAAAATGCTATCTAAAGCACTTATACGATAATAACTACTATGTGTTATGTTTCCAGGTTCTAACCGCAAATATAGGAACTCTCCTCGATCTCTACGGCGTTGAGAAAGGTCTAGAACACTTCCGCAGTACATCAACACTGAACTTTGACCAGTTCAAGTACTACCTTCAAAAAGAGGTTTTTTCATCACTGCCAGCCAAATTACAAGTTCCAGAACTCCGAGTTTACGAAAATAAAATAGCGGAGGTATGTTGGCTTGTTTGCAGAAAAAAATACCTTTTTAGAGAACAGAAGATATTCTCTGAGGAGTCAGTTTTTCAAATTTTCCGGATATTTTGTGTTTTGGCGGATCTGGTACCTGACAAAAATAATGAGAACACGTATCAAGTACTCTTGCATCCTTCTGAGGTGTGTCCTATTGCTCAAACCTTGTCGAATTCGTTGGGATGCATATTCGACGAAGAGGATTTCGCATGCCTCAGCATCTCGATGGGAAATTTTCGACTAACTCCTTTCATAGCGGTGCTAGAATCGAAGTGTCTGAATGGCGTCAAGGACAATGTGGCAATAAGCGAAGCCGTAACTGATATTTACCAGAAAGTAGTTGAAGATGTGGTCAAAAAGGGCTTTCTGTCTAAGAAAGGGTTCATATTTTCAAGCATGAGGGAGTACTGGTTCGTTCTTCGACCATTTGAACTGATTTATTATAAAGCCAGAAATGAAAAAGATCGATGTGGATCTTTTCCCATAGAGCCTGGTTGTAAAGTTGAACCAAAAACAGGGTACAGGATTCTGCTGCACACTTCTGAAAGAACTCTAGAGTTGGGTACCTCGGATCATATGACTAGGCTCCAGTGGATCTCTGCTCTTCAGCTAGCATCAGATCATTCAGGTGAGAGATGTAATGAATTATTGAAGTTTTATTTCGTATCTTCGTCAATATTATATAATTCTCTAAGATTCACATTGATGAGAAAATTAGAATTAAAATTCGGTTAACTAATAGCCACGAGCTATCAACATAATTTTTGGAACTTACGTAGTTTGGCCTCCTGAACAAAAAATCCAAATGAAATTTTTGGCGGTCTCAACTAATTTCGGAGATATGGGCCTATTTTTGAGTGATGAATGGCATTTTTTAGGACACATTTCTACCGCGGAAAAACACTCAAAATTCTTTCTTCTTTCAACTAACACAATGTTCACACCCTAATTGACCTGTTTCACACTCTTTCTTAATTGAAAACGCTACTTTTTAGGAAAAGAACTCATCCTTCTTTTATGATCACATAACCTACAAATCTAGGCAAAATGGTTAGTGAATTTTATTCATGTCAAGTTGGTTTCTGGAAAAAAAGTAAGTGAATATTTTCCTTTTCATGTTGAAATTAAATGCATGGGAAAGATGGCTGTGCAAATATGCTAATTTCAAAGTTACCAACTTGACATAAATAAATTCACTAAACATTATACATAAGGTAAGCTCGGGTAAGTGTGAATTTGGGGCAAGTGTGAGTTTGCTCGCTATCTTCGCTAAACCGGGCGACAGCCGCCATCTATTGACGAATAGCCTACACTCATAATGAATCTATAACCATCATATAAAATACAAAAGAGATCTTATGAAATCCAAATATTTTCCCCAATTTTCTAACCTACAATTCATCAACCTGAACGAGTATAACGACTTTATTTCAAGCTTTGAGTTTATTGTTAAAATCTAAGGTAAGAATCCATTTTATACACTTTTCTTCTGCCTAAACAATGAATCTGACTATAGATTGCCGTTTTTTCATGAAGTTGTTTTTTTTACATTTTTCCATTGCATGTCACACTTACCCCAAAATTAAATGTTATTGGGGATAGTGTGACCTATTTGTCGGGGTAAGTGGGAACCTGGTTCATTTGGCCAATCTAAACAGTAATAATTTTTCAGCTATAGTACGAAATTATATACGGAAATCTCAGAGAGCCAAACAATATACCTGGCCAGATATAGAAGACATTGATACACTTTCTGAGGATAAAATAACAACTGTGCTTCCATTACCACTCGTCAGAAGATGGGATCAATAAAATTCTCATTCGAATTTTTAGATTTCTACCTGTAAATTTTTCTTTTCAACAAATGTTCACTTTCACGATTATTTTTTGTTTTTTTCCAATGGGGCATTTCAAATTCAATATTGAAAAGTTCCTAACTATGTTTTGAATAAAGATATCTCGAAACAAATAAATTGTGGTGAAAGTTCCTTTACTGTTTACTCACACCTGCCCCAAAGAGAGAGAGTGCATTAATATCTTTAAATTTGGCCAGAATCACACTTGCCCCAAATTTTCGGGGAAGTGTAACCTATGGAGATGTACATCTGAATATATAAATAAAATTCATAGAATACGTTTTTCAACAGTTTTCTGTGGCGTATTGAAAAAACTGACCTTCGAAGTAAATACCTGCAAAATTTCATTGTTATATTAGTTCAGGTTCATCAGATGGATTAAATTCAATGCGACCTAATGAAAATCACGGTCACACTTACCCGAGCTTACTATACATGTGTTGTTTTGATGTTTTTAAAAGAAGGTTGAATTTTTGGATAAACAATACCGTTTTCAATAAAAAAAAATAGTGTAAAACGGTTGAATTAGGGTGTGTACATCGTGTTAGTTTAAAGAAGGAAGAATTTTGAGTGTTTTTCCGCGGTAGAAACGTGTCCTAAAAAAAGGCCATTCATCACTCAAAAATAGGCCCTTATCTCTGAAATTAGTTGAGACCGCCAAAAATTCCATTTGGATTTTTTGTTCAGGAGGCCAAACTACGTAAGTCCCACAAAAAATAGTGTTGATAGCTCGTGGCTATTAATTAACGGAATTTTACCAGAGGTACAAGCCGCTAATTTTAGTGCGATGTGAGATGACACATAAGAATAGCTTTATTTCCGGTCGACTGAACTGGAACCGCTTCTGAACATTGGATGCGCACTCAAGTAATTGTCGAAATACAGTCTATGTCCTTTTTCACTCTTCAAGCGTGCTTGAGAAATAGCCAAAGCCAAACTTGGGATTATTGTTGTGCTTTTTCTTCATAAAAATCAATGCGAGTGAAGATCCTCCATTGAAACATACTGCTCATTTCTTGTATTCAAATCCTATTGATTTTTCTTCGATATATTGATTTGCATAATGTCTTCCATGATAAGGAATCAAACTTTCATCTACAGATAGGTGCTTCTCTAATCCTTCGTATTTGAGAAAGTTATTCCTCAAGGCATTCAGTAATGGTCTTAGCTTCCAAAACGTATCTGTTTCGGCCTAGGCTGGATTGACAAATAATCCTTGGCAAAATACTCGAAGGACCTTTTGTTTCGGCAAATTAAAGGAATTCAATAATAAGAAATGGAAGGCAAACAACTCCTATATTACTTGTCAAAATTTGACATAATATCAAATTCAAACAAATACATTTTTTTAATACAAAGAATGACGAGGAAAACCTAAAACAGTAACCAAGTGATTATATTTGGTTTTCTTGTTGAAGTGTAAGTATTGCAAAAGCTACTGAAAACAGTTCAATCCAATACCATTTCATATAATATTTGGTGTATCATCAGAGCTGTTCCAAAACATGTTCGGTTATTTTGCATATCCACTAAGCAAAAACGCACCAAATAGTAGGGGAAACATGTACCTTGCGAAATTTTTCTATTTGTTTCCATTTCTTCGACTTTTCTCAAAATAGATCAATTTAATCATGACTAGTATACCAACTTACTATTATTTTGACTATTGATAGCAACTGATCATCCCATGGTACAGCCGGATCTTGGGAGAGCATCGATTTTTTGTTAGGACAACAAATAAATCAATAAAATACTCCCAAAATATGCATAACAAATTTATTAATAAATGTTATGAGACATTAAGTCTACTGGAAAGGATTACTGTTCCGGATCCTCCATCCACTGATGGTTTTGGTAATTTTCTCAAAATTTCCAATCAGCTGATTTCATATAACTCACTATTCTTCACAAATTTGTTATTATCCATTATTTTTTCAGATAAACAAAGTCAGTTTGATGCCAAATTCTTCTTTATGTCGACTACATAATGACGTACTTTTTTCCCTTTAATTAAACTAGGATCTTCTAGTAACCAGTCTCCTGATATATTGCAATTTTGTATTTCCCTCGGATCGGATGTTTCTGTGAAAAAATTTTTGGTACTTTTTGAATTTTGTTCTTTGGCTTTTTGACCTGTTTTTCTAAATGTTCCATTTCCATCGCATTTTGTATACATCAATATTCTGGTGTTTCTTTTTTTTTTTTTTATTATTTTTTTTGTGCAGCTTTTGGATATATCACAAAATTTACAATTCTTGGAGACATATTTTTAAAGATCTAAATTTGTTGGTAAACGGGAAAAAAACGTAAAACATACCCCCGGGAAAAAATCCCGGAAAAAATAACCCCCGAAAAAAAAAAAAACGGAAAATAAAAACGGAAAAAATACCCCTATATGCGATAACAATGGCCAGTACACAAAAAGTAATGAAATTTCAACTGTGTGTCATGTTAAAGAAACTAGACCATATTTGATTAATTTTACAATATTTTAATTTGTTCTACAGCTCAATTTTCAATGTCAGTCTTTGGCCTATTTAAAGGCACTTATAAATTTGTCTTAGCCGAATATTTCAGTCTTTAAAGGACAAATCCTTGTTACGAAAAATCTCTTTGTTATGTTCTATTGGGAAAACGCTTTTGGGTAGGCAAATTTGGTACAAGGTAATTGCTTCTCCTGGATTTTGAGGCATCCATTCCTTAACAGTCTGATTGTAATAGGTCGTGTAAATCCTTTCTCTTTTCCTTCGTACTGTTCTTGGTATTTTTCAACATTGGCACACTTGTTGAACACGACAGAATAATGCTGCTTTTTTTAATGATAATTCTCTATGTCGTTTCTACCTGCTTTTTTCTCCCTCGACTGTTTTGGAATTTTTTGTTATTCTTATTAACATACTAATTAGCTAATTTACGGATTTCTTGTTTAATCTTGGCACAGTTCTTACAAAAATTGCTTTGCAAAGTTCTTTAAATATCAGCTAAAACTATGTTTCCATTTAGGAATCTAGCAGACATGATTCAATAGTCGTAGAGGCAGTGGTTGTTTTCTGTTAGATACTTGCTGACCAATGAACCTATATTATAGGTTGAAGCGGAAGATCCATTTTTCATTTTTAACACATATTTCAGTCAAAACATACCTGTAACAATATGCATGGTGAATATGCATATGAATTTGGTCCAAAGAAGTGTTTTATAAAGGTCGTTATATGAACTCCCATTGCTTTTGAAAGTACACACCAACTCCACCAATGATGATAGAACTTTGAGCAGAGTAACTGACACTTTTTCTGAATACGAATCTGTCCAGCTTCCCACTTTTCGGCTTTAATTTTTTGGCAGGCTTCACGCACGCTAATTTGTATATTATTCGTGTTCTATCTTATGTTTATTTGATCTGAGGTATTTCGCTAATGAAAACTAATTGACAGTTAATAAAACAAGTAATTTTGGTAAAACTGAAAATATACAACTCTCCGCACATTCTAACAAGGTGAAAAATATGAAGCAAACGTGTAACAACTAATTCTCCTTTACAGACATTTAATTTTATCTGACGTCCATATGTGCAAGGTTCCTTTTGAAGACAATTGCAAGTGCTAATTGTGATAAAGAAATTGAATGTTATCCTTCATTTGTTTGGAAATAACTAGATGCAAATATGGAAAATGACCAATGGGACATCACCAATACTCTGAACCCAACTCTCAACACAAGCCTGATAAAAGTTCTTAAGTAAAGAACAGGGTTACAGAATTTGGAAAAGATTGAAGGGGTGATCTTAAAGTATTTAATGAAGTTTACTATTATTATTATTATTATCCTTGTGCTGGTGAGAGGTAAGAACCTTGAAACATGAAACATGTATGCAAGTGGCCGTTTTGAAACAAATGTAGGATAATGTTCAATAGCTTCCTACCACTGCTGTGATAAAATGTAACTAAGGACATGGTGTGTTCAGATTGGGTTATTTATGGTCATTTGATATATGAATTGTATTGTCCAATAAAGAACGGAAGTCGATCCTTGTCCTATAGTTACTCTTGCTGAGCATCTCATAGGCGTAGCTGTCAACCTGTAGGTACATTATTTTACCCAGTAAAGTAAGGTAATTGACAAATGAGACCCCTTTTTTTCTTTTATTTTCAATAGTTCTCATTATGTCAGTTTTGAATATATTGACTTGTCAAAGAATATAGTTTGAAGATGTTTTATTCTCTATCCTCAACGAATAACTGAGTGGTGGATTTTATGGTAGTTACAAATCATTGCTGATGAAATAATCATCGTAACGGGTTTGGAAATATTTGAAAAGCAATTAGTATTTTTTAATTTATAATATGAAACTGGCTCATATATGCCTTCCTTGAGTTAATACTTTCTCTATTGGTTTTTCAATTTTTATTTGCAAAATTTGATTGTTAACTACTTTAAACCAAGAAGTATGTTATTATAATCTGATATTTTGTAGTTGTCCCGCTACTATAGTTTTTATTCCTTCAGGTACGAGATCATTCCTCTTAGAGAAATTTTATTTAATTTTCAATTTTATGATTTTGAGAAAAATACATGAATCACCACCATATTTTAAAAGCAGAAGAGTACTCTCATGAGAAATGTCCCTAATAATATCTAATCACTAGTATTCTAACCAATTATTTTTAAACGCATAAACTTAACTCCCACTGACTTTTATTTGTAAAATACTGAAGATCAGTTCTCTCAGAATTGTTAAAACAGCATTTTTTATAAAAGTTGCCGCTGTAGTTTGGGCTTCGTCCACCCATGCTCCTGTGCTGGTAATAAAAATGTTACCTCGCATATTCAATAAATGGTTAGTTGTCACTGAATTTTGTTAATATTAAAATTGTTCGAGATAAGTGTATCTGAAGTTGAAATTAGTAATATTTATTATACTGAAGTTTCTAAATTTATAGAAAATATGGTGTGAGTCTTGTCATAAAATGTTCGTGAGTGTCAATATTTTCCAAACATTTTTTGAATTCTTCCTTTTCTCGATAGTTTTGCGAGAGATTTGGTCCAGGGAAATTAAAATGTTGGATAAAAACTGTAATAATTTAGGGGTTCCATGAAATGAACAACATCGTAGTTCCAATTTGACTGGCTTCATTGCGCACACTTTTTATATTCCAAGTGACAAAAGATTCTAGGAAATATACTGGGAGGCCCCATCCAAATTACGGAACTCTCCGATATCACACCTCCGCCCTAAAATTGCACATAAATAAAACTCTGAACTTCCCTATTTCTTATGTAATAATCACTTTCTCTAGTGCCACATTTCAGCTGAACCTGATCAAAAAACTAAAAATAGCTTTCTTTCATGAGACTCAATTATTATCTCTATCACTTATTTGGTAAACATTATTGATTCATTTGTTTGGACGCAGATTATACCCAGGTGCGTTTTTGACAGTCTCAGAGTTCACCACAATGTCATTCCCTTAATTTTGTAGATACTCCTATCTCGACACTTTTACCACTACCACCATCACTTTTCCTATCAACCTTATGATCTAAGTTCAAATCGTCATTTTAGTCATTAAAAATATTTTCAGTTTTGATATTTTCATCGGTAGGGTGCATGGAATGCCGAGAGCGTCTTATTTGACCCGTATGCCTCTCATGTTGCCTACCCCCCACTGATGCAATATCAAACAAAACATTTCCAATATATTTTGTAATCACACCTTCTGTCCACGTTTGATTATTGATGTTGGTGTAATCCCTATACAGGCCGTTTCTTTTATCATGTGGTAACATTGCTACATTCTAAAACGTTATAGATACAAAGACGATTAAATGGGAAAAAATTTAACTATTGTGGTGAGCAGTACATTGATCAGAGAAAATCTACGGGGACTCTCGGCCTTCCCGACTTATACAGGAAAAACTAAAAATGCTGTTTTCGGTTTTTTACGAATAGAATGGTTATTTCTGAAAATATAAAAAAATTAAAGAAGAAAGTTTTATTGTATTCAAAATGTACTAGAACTACGAAATGATAAATTTTCAATTGAACGTTTCGTGTCAACATGGCCACCATCAACTATTTTTTTCTATTCGTAAAAAACCGAAAACAGCATTTTCAGTTTTCCCTGTATAAGTTGGGAAGGGCGAGAATCCCCGTAAATTTTCTATGACCAATTTACTGCTCACCACAATAGTTACCTTTTTTCCCATTTAATCGTCTTTGTATCTATTACGGTTTAGAATATAGCAATGTTACCACATGATAAAAGAAACGGCCTATATAGAATATTGTCACCCACACTCAATTCTCTATTCCCATCTCTATATCCTCTCATTTGTTCTTCTACCTTGGCATCCACGTGACCTTCACTATTTGGTATTGATAAATCAGGTCTACGTTTTAGTTTATAACCGAACATCAATTCAGCTGGACTCACTCCTGTTGTAGTATGTGCCGTAGTTCTATAATCAAACATAAATCCATAAATGATTTTTTTTTTTTTTCTCTACTTGATGACGCATTTTTCAAAACATTTTTACTGTCCCTTTAACTGCACCATTACCGAACGGATGATATAGAGCTAAGAACAGATGACGTATACCATTTATTTTTATGTACTGTTCGAAAGTATTTTATGTAAAAGGTTTTTTTTTTAAATATTTGTTTGAAATAGTTTTTTCCGTTGACCAGCTGTCATCCCCCTACGAACGACAGCCCTCAGAAGTCGAAACTTGTGCGAGCTAAGGATTAACGAGGTCTTACCTTTTAACGTGCGATTCCTAGCAAGGTGGGCCGTTATAGTCCCCCCCTGTTAACTTTTGAACGGTTTGAAGTACAAACATAAAAAAACCTCGATAGACGGCGCGAGGGGGCACATCAACTAAAAAAATTTAAGTTGCATGTGGCACATCGTTGAAAAAATAATTCAATTCTCTTTTCAACAATCTAAAGTTTTAAGATTTTCGTTTACGTTCTTTCACAATATGCAATTGAAATGTCAGTATAAGTGCAGATCTGGCGGATCTGAATCCCTTTTCTTACCTGACCACGATAACTATTGAATGGTTTGATGTGAAATATCGGGACAGAATTTTTTTTTATGGAACGAACTTCCAAAAATTTTTCGATGATTGAAACGAGAATTGAATTATCTTTTCAACGATGGGAAACATGAAACCTATGCCATTTAAAAAAATTTAGTCGATGTGCCTCCCCGCGCCATCTATCGAGCAATCACAATGTGTTTTAATTCAAAAAGTACTATCGGTGAAACCTTCCAAACTTTTTTTTTATGTTTGTACATCAAACCCCTCAAAAGTTAACAGGAGGGGGAATATTAATAACCGCACTGTATAGTATCTGGTAACTCGAATTGCGAAAAACGAATCCTCAATTTATCAATAGTACCTTTAGTTGTTGTACTCTGCATTTCAAATACCTCCAACCATTTACTGTAAGAGTCTGTCAAAATTAGAAACTTTTTAATATAAATAGGTCCTAAAAATCCAAATGCAGACGGGGTCCAAGGGACCAAGGTTTTTTTTTGGTAAAGACTATGAATTCATTGTGGATTTTAGCGGATTACAACGTAAAGCATTACATAATCATGCAATTGCTGAAATTTTCTTTTATTTCTAGATCAATATTAGGCCAGTATACAGTGCATTCCATTTAAAACGAGCCACCCCGAATAACTGTTGGTACAATGATTTTCAGGAAAAATAAAAAACACGCCATAAATAGTATACAGGAAGACACATTTTAACTTATTCACATTTGATCTAACTTTTCCTGTCGCACAATTCGCACTCCAAGAGCATGTCACCATTTTTTTTTAAATGGATCCCCCTATATTGTTTCGCATTATCAGATGCTCCATGATGAGCAGATTTCAACAATGTATAGAACATATGGCCTGAAGCTTATGGTTCGGGAGCTACAAATTATTTGAGTTGAGAACGAGCCACCCTGAATAATTTTTCAAACAATGATTTGCAGTAAAAATAAAAAACAGATCAACAGTGGCCACATTTTGAGATATTCGTTCTAGAGACAAATATGGAAGCAATAAATCAGAAAAAGAGATTTGTTATTGAATTCTTGAATAAAAATCTGATGACTTGACAATGAGAAGAAACAAATTTTCTATAGTAAATATTCAAAAACGTTCCCACCAACTTCCATACAATGGTACAAACGAGCTTCCATTGCCGCCCTCACATGGTTGAGAATCTCGGAAGTTACTTCTCTGCAATGCCTGATCTAATGTTGTTGATTCTATCTCATACACTTTAGACTTCGGGTGACCCCATAGAAAGAAATCTAAAGGAGTGAGATCCGGAGACCTTGGTGGCTATTCTGTAGGACCTCTTCTGCCAATCCAGCGACCAGGAAAATGATCATCCAAAAATTGTCGCACTGGAGCTGCATAATGAGGAGGTGCACCATCCTTCTGAAAAATTATTTCGTTTTCGAATATATTCATATTCTCCTCAATTGCCCTATTGATGCAGGGTATTATTCGATTCTCCAATATATCCAAATATTTCTCACCAGTCAAATTATCATCACTAAAAAAAGGTCCTATGATGTGGTCACCTAAAATTCCTGCCCAATCCTTCAGTTTTTAAGGTCGTTGGGTATGAACTTGACGGTATAAATGAGGATTCGTATCACTCCAATATAAACAATTTTGCCGATTCATCTCTCCATTCAAACTAAACGTACTTCCAATTTAAAAACAAGATTTTCAATTTCACTTTTTTCCGACAAAATTAATAAGGATCTTCAGGAATCCGACGCTTTAAATATGTCGACTTGGCGACTCCCAAGGTTTTCTCTCTGCGAGATCTTGTCAGACTCGTCACACTTAAAGATGTATACAAAGTTACAACTTGCTGGTTATCACTTCCGATTTTGTACGACGCCTCGTGTACTATACAGTAAACCGCTTTCTCTTTATTTTGTTCTGTACATCCACCACAATTCCAACGCGTTCAGTAATGAAAACGATGTAGTGTGAGTAATTAGACATCCATTTAAATAACTCTTTTTTATAAATTGAACAATATCCGAACAAATCAAAACTTGAAAATTCTCTGTATTCCAGGTGGATTTCAGAGCTTTCAGCGACTCCAAGCGGCTAAGAGAAGGCTGCAGAGACAGGGAAGGGTGCAAGAGATGATCCGAGCACGTGCTCAGTTACAGCAGGAGAGAAATGCAAGACAAGCTGCAGAAGGACAGGCAAAAGAACTGGAAGCTGTTGTGAAAGAAGAAGCAAAGAAACTGAACCAGTTAGATCAATTGCGGGTCAAGTTGGAGAGATTATTAGAAGAAGAAACACAAGCAAAGAGAGACGAGGAAATTGTACGAGGGTGAGTGATGTTTGATTCTCTTCTTTCACTTGATCACTGATTTAAAATAACTGAATATCTGTCGAAGTTTATTTCGAACCGAAAATAATTCATTGGTTATATACGTTGGTAATGAGACTTGCGCTAGGAGGGCATTTTCTTCAATCATTTAACATCCTTTAGAAATAAAAGAACCATGAAGAATATCAGTCCTTCTTTGTTTGGTTTGAAATGTTATACCTGACGAAGATCTCCAAACCAGATTCAATAGTATTTTATACAATATTTTGTTCGATTTGATATTAGGTTCATTCGTTTCTAAAAAAATCACAGTAGTAATAGAGGGACACGAGATTTTTCAAATAATGTATCATTCGACCCACCATTGAAAAAATATGGGTTGTGGCTGCTGACCGCAAGGTGGTGAAGTTTTAGATATAAATTTCATTTTATAATTGGATACTCCCAGTAACGTAGATCTGTTCTTTGAAATTTTTTGAGCACACGTTCGTTTATGACTTACAGGGAAGGATTTTTTTTTGGTTGGAACGCACGTTTTAAAGATATGCAGAACTACGTGAATAAAGCCATCAAACAGCATTTGTTGCATTCAACTTCAGTACATCAGAGGATATGTCGAAAACTCTACAACAAACCAATATAAAGAGGTAATGTTAGCGGCTTTTCTAGACATATATAAAAGGGACTTTCGACAATACCTCTCTAAACTCAATTACTAGAGCTGTAAGACACAAAGACGTCAAGGAACCATGTGTTGCCTGAATTAAGGAACCGGCTGATACACATAAGTGTATTAGAGGAAACCGTAATAGTAAGAGCGACCAGAGGATGTCCATAGGATGGAGTATTATCCCCGCTACAATGGAATATGATCGTGGACTCGCTGCTGGAAACCTTGAACGACGCTGGATATCGAACCCTTGGCTATGCTGACAATATACCTAGTGGTCATAGCACAGGAAGAATATAACACAACAATTAACAATTAGAGATCACATGCAGAAGGCTCTCAATCTGGTATGGAGATGGACGGACTTGGAAGGGCTAAACGTCTACCCCAACAAAGCAGCCCAAGTCGCATTCACTCGAAAACGAAAAACAGAGAGGGAAAGACATACAGATAAAGGATTAAATCAAATATTTTGAAGTGAAAAATCTGGTACACAGATGGATCCGAGACTGGAAATGAGGTGGATTCAGGAGTGTTCTCCAGGAATCCTAGTCAGCTTCCCTCTGGGCACCTATACCTCTGTCTTACAGGCAGAGTTGTACGCCATCCTCCAATGCGCGAAGAAGAACAATAGGAGAAACGTTCAAGGCGCGCATATCAACGGTTGATGGTACTTAAGGCTTTGTGCAGCAAGATAGCGACTTCCAAACTGGTATGGGACTGCAAAAAAGAACTGAGAGCACTAGCAGACCAAAATCACGTCAAACTAATATGTGTTTCAGGACAACATATGGAGTTGCAGGCATTGAGAAAGCAGACGAACTCGCAAGGTTCGGAAAATTCTCCAAACCAAGGACGGATGCTAGTGGTACCGAAGTGTACAGTAAAAGACTGGATTGGGAACAACTACAAAAACTACTGGGAAAGTATCCCAGGAAAAAAAGATGCGGAAGAATACATCAAAGGACCATGCCATAAAAAATGGCAGACCTGTTAGTGATGAACAGGGGCCAGCTAAGAATCGTTGAAGGAGCACCTCAACAGAATGGGACTGTATAATGGACACCTGACCTGCAGACTGTGCGGTGAGGATTCAGAAACAGTGACACATACTGTGCTGCTACGAGGCACTAGACAGGCAACTTTCGAACAGCCATCTGGCAGTCCAGAATTATACAGTTCTCACACAGCAAGAGACTTGAACAAACTTCAGATCATTCAGAAGAGAACTTTTCAGAACATCGTTTGGTTAACCAGTTTTTCAGAATGAGACTTTCCGCAGGAAATTCCAAACATAAACCATGAAATATTTTCACTGGAATGCTTTGTAATATTACCAAAGAATAGGTTATGACGATTTAATTTTTTATTACTTCATATCTTTCAGGTTACAAGCCAGAGTTTTAGCAGAAGAATGGGAGAAGAGAGAAGAACTAGAAACGTTACAAAAAGAACAGCGACTGTTATTGGAGGAAGAGAGGGAAAAAAGAAGAGAATACGAGGAACGTCAAAGGGAAAAAGAAGAACAACTGAGAAGTGAGTGTTACATATAATATGCAACTTTTCATCTCTACTCCATAAAATAGTCAGCCAACCACCTATCACCATGACATAATGATCGCATGGCATGATCGTTCAGTACATAATCAAGGCCTTGACCAGCAAGACAAAAAATGTTATTTGATTCCTTGCTAAGCCCTACGTCTGTAATCTACTGTAGTAAGAGTGTACTAATATCCATTTTTCTAGCAACACAAACTCGAATGGATAATGTTGGCATTGATGTTTTTATGTCATGACATATGGGATAGTAGAGTTGCAAACCTTTTTATAGTTTAGAGGTATGCTGTCTGAATGATTACCGAACATACTAAATAAGAACCAAACTGTCTACTGATTAAACATGGTGTAAATAAGCAGTACATTTTTCTTGTGGTCTGAATTTGTATGGTCAACTTGGCCAGAGTACCAAATTCTCGCAAGGTATAAACGGCCATTAAAACAAGTGGGATCAACCTCCACGAGCTCATATGAATCTGGCGTAATTTTGTTTGGATTTGGAAATTTTTTGTCTTATTCAACATCTGTGAATCTTTGGAAACTCTCCAATTTTATCGTCAAAGACACACTCTGAACAATATGTCACCAATCTCTTCGCCCCTGACAATTAACACTTTAAAGAGAAAGTGGTGGTTCATGGGTAGTTGGAACTGTTGCAAGTCTTTTCAGTTTTGTCATACTTGTCATATTTTTCTTCTTTATTCGGATCTCAGTGGAAAAAAATATGATTTATCAGATTACTCGAATGAAAGGATTTGATTTTTTGCTTAGCTTTCGTAGGTTCAAGCCGCCTCTGTTTAAGAATAATCAATTTTGAGAACACTCATAATGAAACATCATGTATCTTCGATTACTTTCAGAATTCTCCGAAACTTTTAACACGATTATTTGGATTTCAACTTTTCAATACGACAATATGAAAAGAGTATTTTGCCATTTGGGAAATGGCAGTAGTCAGCATTTCTTTATGGGTACTTCTCCGTTTTGAGAAAATGTTTGATATTTGTTGGAAAATATGGTTGCTGCAATTACATGAGAAGCCCAATTTTCAGTTTTTTTGTTCGATTGTACAATCAGTTGTATCTCCGCCATTTTTCAACCGATTTTCAATTTTGAAGAACAGTGTTATCACAAATTGCGTGTTCTTCCGGATAATGAAAAAAAATTGTACAGGATGTCATTTGAAAAAAGTTTGGGGTCACTTCCGGTTTAACCGGAATTGGAGAATTTTCGTTAATGGAGTCAAAATATGTGTATTTGAGTAATATATTGACTTACCAAATTTGAAACCTGTATCTTCGAAACTATCACCTCGTGATCACCCAGCATGGTTGTAATTCAAATGCGGTCTTACATCAGTCAGAATCAAGGAAATTGCCTTCAAACTTTAGTTTCTAAAACTTTATCTGGTTTTCACCAAATTTTTATAATATTCTATATCTTTTTCAACTTTTCCTCACTTCTAACGATTTTCTTCAAATGTTGCATTATAATTCATTTTCAGATGTTTAGGTAAAAAATTATGTTTCAAAACTTCGATTAAAATAAAATGTTAAATTCATATATTTTGTGATTTTTAAAAAGAATCAAAAATAATTTAGCTTATGATATTCATTTGGAATATAACATTTTTATATTCAGTATATTCAATTTTCATCATTTTTATAAAGCTCTGATGAACTGGTGAATCATTTCCTATCGCTGTTATCTGTGGTATTCAATGGTGTAGGGATATTAATATATTCCAAGAAATGTTCTCAGTCATAATAGGAACATTCATCAAAAAATACTTTTTCTAGATGATACCATAACTTTCTTGATTAACGTTAGTAACGGTAATACCCGAGAGATCAGAGAGAAATAATTGAAAGAAAATTACTTCGGACAATAAAAAACAATGCGATATGTTTGAAGGATAACTTCTTGGAGAGATATTGTCGACAAGCTGAAGGATGGGAAAAAATTCATCGGGTGGTTTTCTGCGGGTGAAATACTAATAATTTTTTTTCTGGCTAACAGTTGCTTACTGATGAGTAATTGCAAAAATTAGCGACATTTCATATCCAATAGAGTTCCTTATACGAAATTCACACTTAATATTACTAGGCGATACTTCTAATTTTTAATATTATATGCAAGATTCCTTCTTCAAATAATTCCAAAGCATAATCACTTCAAGTTCTGCCCATTTGCTACTTGAAATCACCGTTACCTTGGTCAGTGGTCTGAAAATACAGAAGATATAGTACTTACGACTGGATTGGGTGACCATAATATAAAAACAAATGTGGGTTTCATACAGTTATGTGTAGGTGTTTCGGTTTGATGTGTTTACGCTAATAAAACATTTAGTATAATAAAGAATATCATTGGAAGACTAATTCGTATAAATTATAGTTCTTCAATTTTATCTGAATGACTCGTTTTTGTAAACAAACTTGAAATAATAAGCATGATATTATTACCCAATGATTCCATTCTTTTTTGAATATAGGTCTGCTAAATCTCGTATTTTACATCGTATTTTTATACATACCATGGTTTAGGCTTAATTTTACCAACTAGAATCTTAATGTACTTGTCATCGACTTATTTGCTGAGAATTTGTTATATCCGTCAACCGAAGTATTCGACGGATTGTACGAGCTAGGGACGACGAGGCCCTTACCTTCAAACGTGCAATACCATGCAAGGACGATGATTCAAACTATTTAAGTCCTTCTACGAACGTCAGTCATCCATTCAGCGTTGTTTGACTTCAGCTATCTACATTATTCGACTTATCCGCTACAGTAACTTTCTTTTTCTCGACCTGACTCGATTCAGTCCACCCTTAATTTATTTGAAACATTTTTGGGATCTATTTTTTTATAAAATTAATAATAAAATATATACAGGGTCCTGCAACAAAGACGCGGTCTTCCATATCTCCGTTATGGTAAATAGATAAATGGATTATTTTATCATCAAAATCATACTATTTTCTGAGCTCTACAAAATGAAAATGCTGGCATTTACACAGAGTGTTCGATTTTTTCTGGGCGTGTCCCAACTTAGTTTTATAATGAAAATCTTTTTTATTTTATTATTAATATTATATACAGTTTCCGAGAGTTTTAGCTTTGTTAGCTTTGTTTTTCCAAAAGTCGTAATTTATAACATTTGAAATCCTAAAGTTATGCCAAGTCCCATTGAAATTAATTTTTGGTCAAATATTGTACGTGGGTGACTTTTTCAAATGATAGGTATATCTAGAGTTGACCTGTGATAAATAAGGTGCAAAAAACAGCTTGCCACACATTGTATATAAAAATGAGCAAAATGAACACCTGGTATATTCATATTTTATTGAATATTACCTATGGTTAAAATCAATTGTTTCCTCAAAAAAACTGCTCTTTTAAAAAAATGTCAGTCCTTCCTATTTCTTCGCCATAATCCTAATGAACGACTTTTTGCATTTTGTGTTATATCTTTTTAATTTGTACATTGTATCTATTTTAATTGACTTTTGTTTTTATGTTAAATTTTTCTTTAATGTACTCATGACATATTCCATATTATGTAAATGATCGAAGGAACAAATAAACTATTATTATTATGTTTATGAAACATGCTTCCTAGTGGACTATCCCTCGGAGCAACTTTGAGAAATATTTGAAATAGTATTTTCCATACTTCTCTTAGTTCTTTTGACAAAATTTCTAGGAAAATATTAAAAAACTATTAAATCGAAAGCCTGATACAAGCGAATAGTGATTAAAGAATTTTCAAACGATAATGAATGAATATGAATAATTTGTTCTAATATTCTATTTGTATTTTATAGTCGATACAATTAATAATATTAGTTTCGTATTTTCTGTTTTGAATAATTTTTTCAATTAAATGTTCTATAAATTTCAGATGCCGAAGAACGACTTGCTCAACTTGAAAAAGAACGACAAGACTTGGACAAACAGCTCAAGACAGCGAACGAAAAAATGAAATTCGCCGAAGATAAAAAAGAGCTACTCGAAGCGAAACTATATCAAGTTGCTCCGATGCTGAGGGATGGAGACAGAGTGAGAAGGGCTCATTCTTTCGTTCCAAGCACCAAAGAGAGACCTGTTATTCTAGAAGTGCGATCTGCAACCCTAAAGAGGTCTAGCAATACGTCGTGATGTACACTTTTTGATAGGGCCATGTTCCCAGTAGAAATTCCGATTGAATAGTTTCAAGGGAGTTTCCAATTATTTATTTTTATGTATTTTTATCAATTTACTTTTTCAGTCATCATTATCAGTGATTGTTTCTCAATAAAAAAAAGTCTTTAACATTTACTTGAACCACATGTAAACTCAACATCCGAAAGTTTCGGAGAAGTCTCAGAGGTTTTCTGAAGAGTATTAGATAAATGAAACTGAGCTGCGGCCAACACACTGTGGGTCGCGGCTTTATTCGTTCTATGAATAGGTGGTAGATTAGGTGGAGCACAGATGACAGGGCCGATTGTACAAACGGGAGTTCAGCCGAAGTTTGCTGAACTGAAGTTTATCTGAAACAAAGCTTAAGCTTTTGGTTCGTTGTACAAATTGCGTTCAGAAGGAGTTCGGTCAAGCTCTAAAGAACATTATTTTTATATGATTAGTTACAAGTTCAGCATGCGTATTCCACGAAGTGACAGTATAAGTGCTGTAATTGAGATTTTATTCGGAACCTGCAACCGCAACTGCGTAATTCTCACGTGTCTCAAGCAAATAACCCTAGTGAATTACTGTAGGTAGGGAGAGTAACACTTTGAACTTGAGCACTGGTTTCTGCCTAGCTATCGTATCTTTTATTAAATTAATATAGCCATATATAAATTTCGTTTATGCTCTACAAATTTGTATGGAAACTTACCCCATTATTCGCTGTTTTTTATGAATTATCAGAGAACAAAAAAAGTTGCTGATCGTTGCTTTCGACCCCGAGGTCAGGGCGAAAGTAACATAGTGTGGGTCGAAAGTAACGTGATAAAGGTATATGAAATAAATATAAAAATCATGATCAAATCAATTAATTATTAATATGTATTCGTAACACAAATAAACATTTGTAACTTTTAACATTCAACTAGTGCTTCTAGTTGTTTGAGGAAATCTCAAAAACAGGGTCGTATGTCGTTTTTAAAAAAACAAGTGAGCCATTCCTCTTCCGTAATTTTTCTGGAAATTTTTACCATTTTCAATCGCTAACTCATACGCCAGCTTACGTATCCCAGATGGGACCAAATTGAATAGTCCTGTAGTAGTTATTCTTCATCAATAGTAAACACACAGTTGACTCAATGGTAGCCAACTATTGCATTAGTATTTCCTGCCTTCTTTTATACAGAACTGGAATAAAATTATCGGAATATTGGTCCAGTCTACCAGTACAAAATATACAAGATACATGCGATGGAAGATCAAGTATTTGACTGAACTATACACCAGAGTAGTCCAGTTGAATACTTGATTATCCATTGCGTCTTTCTGTTATATTTTGTATTGGTCTACTGGACCGATATTCCGATAATTTTATACCAGTTCTGTATACCCGTACAATGTCACATAGCAAACATTGTATTTTTTGCCGAATGCTCTTATTTTTTCACTTTACTCAAAATGTTCGTCAGCTGTATTTCTGTATTCATTCATGTCAGTGGTTCCTCGGGCCGTCTTCCTTAATCGATGTAGGGACATTCTGTTGAGATAAAGAAATGTTTAGTTACAGTATCATGAAAAGAATTCGTAAGTGAACCATACTCGTCACATTACAGGGACAAAAGTAGCATGATACTTTTGTCCCCATAGTGCTATGATACTTTTTTACCTAACCACTTTTTTTCAATTAATGAATTTCTACCTAAAACCAGGACGTGCTACACAAAAACCAATTAAAACACTGTACACACAATTTCATCAAGAATTAATCTGCCAAAAATCACATTGATATCATCATTTTAACACTACGTAAATACTAAACGAATAAATGTAAAAAAACTTACTTTTGGGTCGTAAAACCACATTGCGTCCGCTTAGTAACATAACCCTACGCCGTGATGCTCGCGCGACGATTTACTGCAAGCGGGGAGGGCTTGACGGCTATCTTTTGACACTAGCGGAGCAGCGTTGCCCCTATCGGATGAACCTACAGGGGTGCAATTTTCAAACCGTTTCGTATGCGAATTGGATTATTCGTTTCATACCAACACACACGAAATATGTATGTCTATCTGTCTTTATTCGCATGCGAACTAAAACTGAACGATTTGAAAATTGCACCCCTGAGCGATTGTTACTATCGACCCGCTGTTACTTTTGTACCCGGTCTCCCTACCTATATTTCTTCAAGACTTTTTTGCTCAGTACACTTTGTTCTTCACTATTTACAATATATAAGAAAAGGGCTGCAAACTTCAGTGCCATGAAGGAAAGTCTCCTTATAGATCTGGTAAAAGCACACGAGTGCAAGTTAACAGACAGCAGGACGCATACGGAAAATTCAAAAGTATGGGTACAAATTGAAAAGAATTTTGATTGGATGTCGGGTTAGACTTTTCGGCCAAAAGAGGTTTAACAGGAAAAGTACAATTTAAAAAAGGGCAAAAAATGCGGAAGAATCTTGTTACACCCGAGGAACTGGAGGTGGCCCTTCCCAGAATTCCAAGTTTACAGACGTGGACAACATTAGCAAAGAAATTTTGGGAACCAGAATCAAAGGAGATCGGTGGTCGGTAGCGGGAAGGTTAGATGCCGGCCTTTGCATTGCATTTGGCCAGGTTCGAATCCTGGAAAACGAGAAATGTTTTCTCAATTTCATAGGAGTCGATAGGCAATGTAAGTTCTCTAGATGCCAGTTCTAATTTCTGTTGCTTGCTTGTAATGCGCACCGACCACCTGGAGTCGTGGTGCTGTAGGATTTCCAGGTTTTCCTATAGCTGAAAAGTGAATACGCCTTCAAAAATCGGTAATTCGCTCCGGAGCGCCAGGGCAAATAATAATAATAGCCGTCCTCTATCCGCACAGGCTTTGCCTTTGGGTACACTCTATGAGGGTTTATGAGGGAGTATTATTATGAAATGGTGAGTGTATGCAAATTTTGTTCATTGTTGTAATGCATACCATCTTGAATACATACTAATATGTATATATTATTGTTGTAGGTGTTGTGGCTGCAGACCTCTATGAAAATGCTGAAGATCCAGTTAATTTTTGTGATGAAGAGACTTCTTCTTATGATGACATCATACCTTCATGAAATATGTCAAACAAAATTATTTTTCAACTCATCAGGAGAAACGAGAGAATCTCATAATAGTAGACAATAAAGATTCTTCATTTATGAGTTCTCATGATGTTCCTGATCGAAATCTTCTTACGAACTCTGCATCATTCCATTTCTCAATATGGTTTTCAAGGAAGCGAAATACTTTAAGGAGCTCGCTGTCAGTCGATTAGACCTACTAAGTCAAAGTCAAAATATACTTTATATACATCCATGTTTGTTATAAAATATAATATCCTGAATTGGCGATCTTATTTTTATTCAACCCAATCTTTCCGTTGTGACAGTTGTTGTAGATTTATATCGGTTCTGTCGCGCCGAAGCTCAAACCGTCAATTTTGGAGATTCAGGTTGAGCTCAAGCTCAGAGTTAAACCGCCAATGTACAACTCACATTTTCAATAAACTCAAGTTCAAAAATGTTTAAAACAAATCTATTTCACAGTTATAAACTAAGCAATAATTACTAAAATAAAACAAAGTTTAACCGATTTTTTGCCGGATTTCATAGTGAGCTAAGTACTATTTAGTTTAAATAGCTGTTAGACTGTGACTACCAAAATTGAGTACATTAGGACGTCGTTAAGCAGAAAACGTCCAACACACAAATTGTCAAAAATGTGTTTTATATATAAACTGTTGTAAAATTATCATTTTGATCATTTGCAGAAAACGTCCAGATGAATTTAATACTCGATGTGAAAATAAAAAAATATTTACTGAAGTGCTAAGCGACATATGGGCCAAAAGAATTTTTTTATTTAATAATAATAATTGCTGCAACACCTTATTACATTCGATGTATTTAGTTATAATGTAGATATTTGTCATACAGTGAGTCTGCTTAAGTTGTGAAATATAAAGTTACTTTACTCCTGAGAAAATTTCATATTTTTTGACATATCTCGTATAAGATTGATGAAATTTGATATCTGATGATTGCATATTGGGTTTTAGATTATGCAGAACTTTTTATGAAGAATAACTTTTTTTCGTAAAATCAATAATAAAAAAGTTTTCTATATGTAGCCAACTTAAGCAGACTCACTGTATTTCAATAATATTAGCAAGTTAGGTGGCTGCATAGCAAAGGCAAAGTTCGCACTTCTTCAATTGGATAAATAAATACCCAATTTCAGAAACCACGCTCTTCCACTCAACCTGGAGATATGATGAAATAGAACTATCTAAATTAAAGGTGAGAAAATTTAAAGAACTGAATTAATCTGTAACAATGCTAGAAGACAACAAAAAACAAAAAGGACCAAAATAGTAACTATACACATGGATAAATGAGTAAGCATATAAATTTCGAAGTTTTGTAAAGTAACTAACAATATTCATTATTTAGGAACTTCAACTAGATATGATCAATCATGGAATATATATGCCTCATAGTCATAATACTGTTACGAGATTGATAAAAATTCCCCTATCTACGCCGCTGAGAGATCCATAAAAACAAATCGCATACAAATGTGTTGACGAAGCGCCGCAGGTATTTAGGTAATCGAGCAGTTCTAAGAAGTGATTGTTTGGACGGCCTTCTGTCCCGAGTATTCTAGGAAATTTCGCGAATAATCCAGTCGGCACAAATGGACTATATAAAGAGATTTCACTGGGATCAAGATTAAGAAGATTATGAAGGAGTGATAAGCAGTTTTTGAAGAAGTATAGAAGTGTTTGGAATATTTAGTTAGTTGTATTGTTGTATAGATCTAAGTGTTTAATTAGTCAGTGAAGTAGTTGTATGTTTTTAGTGAAGTTAGAAAATAAACAGTTTAGTGGTGTGCTCGGCATTATTATTCAGCAAAACGTAACAGTGGTGTCCGAAGCGGGATATTAGTGAAAAACAGAAACTATATTTATGGTGAATACGAGGAGTACATCGTACGATACGATGGAGGACATTGTGAAATTTATCCAAAATCAGTTTGCGGATTTGGAAAGAAGGCACCAGGAGGAAAAACAAGACGAGGAGGAAAAGCGGCGCCAAGAGGAAACGAAAGAACGAGAAGATGAAAAACGAGAAGAGGAAATGCGACGGTTTAATGAAAAACAACAACAAGAACGAGAAGAAGCACTCCAGAAAATTCTCGAAGAACAGAGAAAAGAGCGAGAAGGTGAAAAACAAGAACGAGAAAAAGAAAAACAAGAAAGAGAAGAAGCGCTCCAGAAAATTCTCGAACAACATAAGACCGAATCAGAACGAGTAGAAGAACAGAGGAAAACAGACTTCCAGAAGGATCTAGAACATCAAGAAAAATTCTTACAACGTGTATTACAGAAAACCGAAGTACAAATGGAGGAACTGAAAGAAGAACTAAAGTAAGATGTCAAGAAAATCGACGATGAGCTTCATAATAAAGTGAAAGGACTCGAAAACTAGATAACTCTCCTTAAAAACCAAGATCATCGAGACAGGGTTGCCACATCAAGAATTTCCGTAAAACCACCAATTTTTGATGGACAGTCTTCCTGGTCCATGTATCGTCGACAATTTGAAGCTGCAGCAGTGGCTAATGGATGGGGCGAAGAAGAAAAAGCTACGGCACTTATAGTAGCTTTGAGAGGGTCAGCTTTGGGTATGTTGTCGAACTGCAAAATAAATATAAAGACCTGATTAGTTTCTGCATTAGAGATGCGGTATGGCGATCAACATCGAGAACAACTATATCGGGCTCAAATGAAAACGCGCACTCAAAAATCAGGTGAGAGTTTGCAAGAATTTGAAGCGGATGTGAGACGCCTAATTCAGCTGCCTTACCAGAAGCTCCGGAAGAATTCAAGGAACAGCTAGTGGTGCAGTTATTTATAGATGGACTGAGAGACACCGAAATCCAGAGGACTCGGCGATTGACACACTTTAAGAGGAGTAGCGATGCCTTGGTACGTTCTTTAGAAGTGGAGGCAGCCTTCAACACCTCAAGGCCGAAAGTACGAGCGGTATCGATAGAAGAACCCGAACAACGATCAAGCGCAGCTACTAGTTCATTCGAGAAGGTTCTGAAAGAGATTAAATCTTTGATAAGCGGAATGAGCACCCAGAAAAACAGGGCGTGCTTTAGATGTGGGAAATTGGGCCATCTTATTAGAGACTGCAGAGTAAGAATACCGCCAAGTTCGCAATCACCTATGAGGACAAGATCTTCCAGCGAGTCCTCAAGTGGGCGGCAGGAAAACTAGAATTAGCCAGCATATCGGGGCGCATGCTGGCTAGCAATAATGGAGCCCCCAGGGTAATCCCTATTGACAGGATAAGAAGAACAACCGATAGCCTTACCAATTGATTGAATGAAGTTGACGTCATATGCATCATAGACACCGGTGCTGCAGTTTCGTTGGTACGCAGTGACATTCTTAGGCCAGAAAGCGTGAAACCTATTTCTTCAAACCTTGTGCTTCGAACAGTCATTGGTGAAAACGCACCTATCCAAGGAGAAGCTGAGATTACACTGATTCTTGGGCGACTCAACATCACAGTGTACGTCGCAGTTATAGAAGACGAATTTATACTTGGGATGGACTTGATCAGTGACTACGGGTTTTCATTTGACAATGAAGAGAGGATCATGAAGTTTGGAGGAGAAGAATTTGTCCTCACAACTCCAACAGAGAGGACATTGTCTGTGAAACTGCGATTAGTGAGAACCGTGAAAATTCCGGGATTTTTGGAGAAAGTAGTTTATGCTGCATTAGATGGAGACCCTGGGTGCTGCGTTGGAATAGTACAGCCATGTGTTGAATCACCACGCGATTTGGTTCTTGCACGAGCCCTAGTACAGAAAAAACATGCTATTCCTGTGAGAGTTGCCAACATGTATCCCGAAGAAATAACAGCTAGAGAAGGCGATATCATTGGAATCTGTGAACCTATTTCATGGGTAGCAAACTATGATTCCTGTGACCACCAGGAAAGAAAGGAAGCCTCAAAAAGTATTATGACAATTCTTGAAAAATCATTTGAACACTTTTCGACAGAAGAATTGAGAGCTGCTAAAAATTTCATCAGAACAACTTGTAGCATTGAATTACTAATAAACATTATTATTCGGCTAATGACCATAGCAGTCGATGCCAAAACACCAAGGAAAAAAAAAGCATTATTATTTTTGTTAATTGGCAGCTTGTCACAGTCTGACAACGATTTGAACTAAATGATACTTTAGATGCAACGGTAGGTGGTCGGTGGATCAGCGGTCTAATGCACAGGCCGTTCGAAACTCCAGCATAGCGATAGTCGGTTCGAATCCGATGTAGGTACGAGAATTTTTCTCAACTACTTTATATCGGATTCCATAGGCGGCCGCATGCCTTGTTGAAAAGCAAGTGTATTGTGAGTTGTCTAGATGCCAATCTCGTCTAGTGCTAGCTTGGAGTGCACACCGACCACCCGAGGTGGTGCTGTAGGTTTTCCGGGTTTTCCTATAGCTGAAAAGTGAATACATCACCTAAAACATCAGTAAGTCGCCCCGGAGCGCCGAGCAAATAATAATAATAGCCGTCCTCTACCCGCACAGGCTATGCCTTTGGGTACACTCAACGAGTGGTTATGAGGGAGTATTATTATTATTATTAACCAACCGTTTTACACCAAACTTACACCTTATCAGACATGACAACATTGCAATTCATAATCATGGAACAAGAAATGTTCATGAAAAATAATATAATAAGGTATGAAATTGGAAAAAAAATATAATGCTACACTTATTTATAATAAACCACCGAGCAAATTGAGAAATATTAGGTGTTCTTTTAAATTCCAGTTTAAATTGAAACAATATTTTGAAAAATGGATCTGATTTGATAATACATTATATTGTTACAGTCCTTTGTTTGTTCATCTATTTACGATTTTATTTTGATATTTTCCTAAAATAAGCAGCAAATGTTTATTAGGAATAATACACCTATTATTATTATTATCCGACTCCAAGCAATCCATAGCTAGAATGGCACTTTCTTTATTCAAAGTATTTTTTCAGACATATATACGTGTACAGATCTAGTAGAATATTATTGGCAAATAGAAGTCTCAATACGTTTGCTTGATAGTTCGTAGAGCCTGTCGACCACTACAAAATATAATACGATGGATATGTAAGTGTTCAACTAGACTACTGTTTCCTCACCTGCTAAGTTTGCCACGAGCACGTGTCAGTGCCAGTCTATCTATCAATCGCTCTCGCATCAATGCCATTATCAAGTCCATCACGAATGAAAGAAAAAGATATTCTTGCGGATTCTACAACGCTAACGAAAAAAAAAATTGCGCTCGACGTAAATAGTTCACAGAAAGGAAAACAGTAGTCCAGTGTAATACTATCACGACCTATCAACCAAACGTATTGGAAATGCTATATACGTAGATGATATTTTACCAGGGCTGCTATTTTCTAACTCATGCGAAACTGTTCGTATGCGAATGCTCGTATGCGAATGCTCGTATACGGAAATTTTTCGCATAATACTAATTTTCGGTATTTTGGATGCCATGCGAAAAGCAATTCGTCTCGTACAATTACATTCGTATAAGTTAAGCCGACAACGCTGTATAAATGCAGCTCTACCAACGGAACCTCTACATTATTTAAGTCAATTTTGAATTTTATTTTGAAATGGCAGTGATTTTGTTGTTGTTTTTGTTTGATAGGTGGAGTATTAGTATTAATAATTGTGCACATAATTATTTATATTTGAAATTCATAATGAGGGAAAAAAAAAACAGTCAAAATACGGAATTGATAAATATTATGGAAAAAAATCCACAGCTCCTGTCTGGAAAATTCACCCAAACTCTTACTTTTAAATATTTTTTATTTAAAATGTGATAAAGAATATAAACTGGGTATGAACTTATTTATCGCGACAATCTTTTAATTTATTAAAGTTTCTTGGTAATTTAATGTACTCGTTGAATAAGTCAGGGTTATTCAACACATCCGTTATTTCCCGAACGCAATTGCTGACAGAAGCTTGGCTTACACAATTGCTAAAGTTTTGGCCAATACCAAGTTGGTAGCTGCCTGTAGCGAAAAAGCGTAACGCTTCTAAAACCTAGAATTCTATTTAGATTCTGTATTCTTAATGTATTTAACCCAGTAAATATCCTTTTTAGCAACAGTCAACCCATATGATTTTATAGGGGCATCTATGTAGGGCTCCACTAAATGAATCAGGTACTGCGTCAAATGCTAAATTTAATATCGCTGAAATCCTCAAAAGAATTTCTTAAATGTTGGATTTGTCTTCTCCTCGGCCTATTTCCTATAATATCGGTATCTTCCAACGCTGCTAAACCCGCTAAATTAATCATATTATGAAACATATGTCTACTTTTACTATCTTTGTTTATGTTAAGAATCAAACATTTGGTATGCGAATTCACCAATTCGCACCCCTTCGACCATGCGATGTATTTCCGCAGAATAAATTCGTCTACGAATATTTTTCGATTCCTTCAAAATACGGTTTATGTCATTTCATACGGAAATACCATAATTCCGTATGCGAAAGTCACTCACATGAGTTAGAAAATAGCAGCCCAGATCTGTATATCCATGTGAAGTTTGAAAATATTCATGCACGACGCTTTGTTTACCCCTATTGAACAAATATAATTGTTAAAATATGATAATAAAATAGAGAGACTTATACTTCATTTGGAATGAAAAGCAGTGATTACAAATGCCGATCTTTTATATATAAAATATCTCAATGTGTTGTTATTTTGACATTTCGTAAAGAGAAATATTTTTCGGAGGATATCACTGGACAAAGTTACCACTCTTACGAGACCGTAGGGGTGGATTTCCGGAATAAATCTGGATCTTTATTTGTAAGTTCCTCAAAGACGTGTTCTTTTATTTTCCTGTCACTTGAAAGAGCGACGATAGGATCCTTACCCCTGGTGATGGTAGTCTTCGGTGGAATAACTGAAATAATAATAATAAAGTCTAAACAAATTTTGGAGTGTTTTCAGAACCTCAATGAACTGGCGAAACACAAAAAGGTTACACTTTTGTGGGTGCCTGACACCTTTAACTTAGCTAACTCCAAAATGAAACATGACTTCAAGCATTTGAAAAAATACAACGAAATATACAGGTCCTTACTTACTTACTTTGATATTATTTTCATTTGCATATATCGTTAGTCTACAAAAAGTTGCTGACAAAATGTCGAAAGTTTTAAAAAATCTTCACAAAATAAAAAGATATAGGCGGAAGAAGAATTTAGAAATTTCGATTCTTTCTGTAAAACTCCAGAACCAGAGAAGCTAAATCAGATTTTTTTGAATCACGTAATTGACCTTTGGAATTCGCAACTTTGCCCGCATTCAAACACCCTTTTATCTTTTACCGTAACCGGAGATCCCCATGCATAGACTTGAATATTATATATTACTTACATTTGGCCTTAGCTATCCTTCCTTTTTCATGAAATGGAACAAAGTTACTTATTAGTTGCTTTTCCTGAAGTTTTCTTACCACCCTTGCCTTTTCCTGCAACAAAATGATTATTATCTAGTTGACTTGAATTAATTTTATTTTTCGAAAATCCCGACTCAAATATGAATTAACCACAAATTTAATACATTTTCGATATATTTTCCCAAGTACATTTGAATCTTTACCCATACTTCGGTATGACTTCACATACAAAATCATTAATACAGAAGATCGTTTCAAGAAGTGCAACAATGGCAGTTATGGAGCGGTTATATCGTCGGGTTACAGGAAAAACTCACATTACAGAAATAATCATAATTGACATATTTTCACCAAGTACATTATCTATTTATAAGGTGTTCCTGGAAAAACTCATTATCTCCGACAACCGCGTCACAACAGTTATAAGAATTGTAAAAATTCATCAATTGCATAGTTTCATGCGAGTCCGGCAGGAAATAGAACAGAATGACTAGATGTTATTTCATTATATTGGTCAGTTGCTTGAGAGCATTCATCAAGTGGCTCTACCTAAAATGGTCGTTCAAATTTGATACCGTATCCTAACAGCTGAGTCATCTGGATTAGCATGAACTCGTTATTGAAGTAAAATGTATAATGAAATAAAAATAATTCTAATGTACCTAGTTTGATGCCGTCTTGTGGAAAAGACATAAGCTCCGTTACTATGAAGCATATTTTAAATTCAACCTTCCGAACAGATGACGTATTCATCAAAGTTTATACTATACGAAATGTTCCCCAATACCTTTCTTTCCTTTCCTTTTGGCTCTTCTTTCTCTGTAAGCTCTCCAATATCTCTGTATTTTTCTAGCTGAACGATTCGTCAAGAACTGATAAGCCATTTCATTATAGATTCTCTCCTCTTCAAGTCTTTTCTCTTCCATCAGTGTATTGTATTCATTCTCTTGTGCATCGATCAGTTCTTCAAATTCATCCATTTCGCTTTTCTTCTCATCGTATCTACATATAAATCGTGAAACTTGTAAGGAAGATTCAACTTGAAGGAAACTTAATTTTCAATGATACGATAAGAGTATTATGTTTAGTCAACTATGTAGTGAACTCACCCAGACTGCAAAGATTTATAAGAATGAATAGTTTCAGTACTTTGTGAATTCGATCCAAGATTTATTTTGTTGTAATGTTCAATTGTTTTATTGGTTTCATGTAAATAACGGCTCACATTTCACGGAAAATAATGTTTTTTATTTTTCGTGAATACGAGAAAGAATTCATTGAAAATGAAACATTAATTTGTTGTTACGCAAGTAATACAAAATAAATTCAACAAAGATTTAATTTGTCGTTTTCAAATATTCTGTTTACCAACACGATATTATACGAAAGCGCAACAGTTACACAACAGTAATCCACTTCGTAGTTAGATGATAACGAAAACCACAACGTCAGGTATCAGAAGTTGAGGTAAAATCTGTGACTTGTAGTTGTTTTATCTCCTTAAAATATACGATTGCGTGACTACATCAACAATATTATGTTCGGAAACCTCATCCTTCACGGTGACCGTCACTGTAGAAGAGTAGTATCGCTATTGCATTTTGTTTCAATTTCATCACTTACTCTTTCTTCAAAATCTCATATTGTGTCTGTCTTTCCCCGATGTCTTGGTCATAACTAGTCAGCCAATTCTGCAATTGAGTCTCCGTCTTGAATCTTTTTGATCTAGCGGCTTTCTCTTGTTCTAAATGATCCGCCAGCAGATTGTCGTACTGACTGGCTAGTCTTTTAGCTTCTTCCGCTAGCGTTGCTTGAATAGAATCACTTTCAATGCTCTTATGCATCATAATCTCCTCAGATTGGTGTCTGAAACACAATGAGAAAACGTTAATATTTCAATTGGAGTTTCTCCCTGAATGCATAGTAGGCATTTCCAAACTATGTATCCAATTGTTCCAATAATGAATCTTGAGTCAGGACATGATCCATTTGTCATGACTCATAGAAAAGATTGTTAAATAAACTGTCCAGGATTTGGAAGAAATATCATCTTGGCTAGATGAACTGAATTTACATGGATGGTAAAAGAATATGGAAATTCTTACAAGGTTTTGCTTCTCTGAATTTCGAAATTTTCCTTGATTGTTTCCATTTTTTTGTGGTACTTTTCGAAGACTCCAACTTTCTGGTCCAGCTGATCACCCAGTTCTTTTCTTTGCTTCACCAACTGTTCCTTCAGATCTGTTGAAAACTTTTATTTAGAAAAGTTTTTTGATTAACCTCAATATTCCCTTACAGTTGAGAAAATTCTGATCTTTACTTTGTGTTTGTATCATTCGAATGTAATTTAATTTTATATTTCCAGTATTATAGCAACTGTTGAATGTTGAATGTCTTATCTTATAAAGTTTCAATTCTCGTCCTATTATCAAAATAGACTACCGAGTAGAATTTCACACATATTGTCTTTTTTCAGAATGCATTATTGTTTGAACAGTGCTTGAATAGTACCTATATTATACAATGAGCACAAAATGAACATTTTGTTGGGAGTTGCATACTATAATTTTTCTATGACAATTCACGTTTAATACATGCATACACTGCAAAAACTTTGAAAGAAATAAACTGATGATATTTCATTACTCCGAATTCGCCGCTAATGAGCTTTCTATCAGAATTAAAATATGAATTGGAGAAATATGCAAATATTTTCTTTATTGCTATTTCTAATAGGTACACAGAAATAGAAGCCTATAAATGTATATTTTTATAGAAAACAACTATGAAATAACTCGTTACCTACTAAAACGATCTGCTGACATTTCATCAATTTGTCGCTGGACGTCATAATTTGACAAGCCGTAGTCGTCGTGGATTTAGAGTGAAGCTAGACCTAACACGAAATATTCCATTTCGCATTTATTTTGTTGCTCAGCAGCTTGCCTAGCGACCGATGCAAAAATGAAATTCTGTACAAAATGTGCTTGTTTATTTATTGAAGTTACGGTTATAAAATGAATATTTATCGATGTTGTCGTAGAAAATGGTATATTATGCAACGATCATGTAATGATGGATTTATTTGGTAAAGTTTCGTTAACTAATAGCCACGAGCTATCAAAAAATGTGTTTAGGATATTACACAGTCTGGTCTCCTGAAAAAAAATCCAAATACCATTTTTGGCGGTCTCAAGTAATTTCGAAGATATCGGCTCATTTTTAAGTGATTACTGGGATTTTCTAGCCACATTCCTACCGCGAAAAAAACACTCAAAGTTCTTCCTTCGTTTTACTCGTACTTTTACACATCCTAATTTACCCGTTTCACACTATTTCTTCATTGAAAATGACATTGTTTATCAAAAATTTCAACCTTCTTTCAATAACTTCAAAAACAACAAATCAATGCAAATTGTTTAGTGAATTCATTCATGTCAGATTGGTAACAGTGTATCTTTGCATATTCACATGGCCAACTTTTCTAGCCATTTAACCTGAACAATCAAGAAGAGCGACGTTGTCAGTTCTTTTTAATTTTCTGCAAACCAATTGAAAATTTAATTTTTGTCGTGAAATTTTCAAAAATATCGAAAATTCTAGAATCTGTTATTTTTCGGATATTAAAAATAAGAAATATGATTTAGAAAATATCTATTTTCAAGTCTATTTCTTCTGGCTGCCCACATTTTCGGTCATGGACCCCATTTGTATCAAAAATAGGAACAAAAACTAACCTAACTTACCTAACCTTACCTAACCTAGCTATCAAGGTTTCTGGTAATTCGATCACTAATTAGTATGAAAACGTGAAATCAATGCAGATGATCGCTGCGCTCGCATTTTATGAATTACCAGAAGAAAGAGACACGCCTTCGAAAACGTGAACAGCCACGTTTTCGGCCGTGGACCTAATTTCTCAACGTAAAAGAAGAGAACAACCTAACCTAAACTAACTAATCCAAGTTGCTGGTAATTCGATTATTAATTAGTATGAAGAAGTGAACTGAAAGCAGATGCTCGCTGCGCTCACATTCAATAAATTACCAGAAGATAATTTTACCCCGCACGAAAACATATGGGAAAATGGCTGAAATTGTATTATGTTTTAGAAGCATGAGTCGTAAGAAAAATGTGTAGCTTCTATAAAAAATTATCTATAAAATATCTAGGAGTCAAATTTGACAGACATTTGAGAAGGGTTCATAAAATTTTCTTCCTTGTTAAAAAATTGAGATGTATTCTACCCAAATTCAAGATTTTTAAACAATTTCTCACGCAGAAAATTCTTGAGATGATATATTTTCCATTAATACAGTTTTAGTTGACCTATGGTATTCCTGGATGGGGTGGAGTAAAACAAAATTTAGTGATTTGTATCATTTAGAAGTGATACAAAGGCATATTTTAAAAATAATATATAATCAAATTTTTATGTTTCCTTCTGATATTCTGTATAAAAAAAGTAGAAAATTAGATATTGTTCAATTGTTTATATATAGAATGTTGATTTATATTTTCAAAAACAAAAATTGTATTAAGTTCAGTAATCATTCTTATGAGACAAGACATAAAAATAATATAACTTTAAAAAATAAACTCAATGGAAATAAATCTACTAGAAATTATACAAATATTATTAGAAACGTTTTTGATATAGTTCTACAAGAAATAAAAAAATCAAAATCTTTTTATTCGTATAAAATCAAAGTGAAAGACTGGATATTTAAAAAAGATCGTAATTTTTTTCAAGACATAATTAATGTATGAATTTCCTCAACTATTTCATTAATTTTATTTTAAAAAATTGTTCATTTTAATATTTTTATATTCATGTACTTGTAAATATATTTATGTATTCATTTGAATTTTTCACCTCACTACAATTTATACTTCGTGAGGGAATGTGTTTATTCATACCACTATATATTTTATTATAAAAATAATTGTATTGTATTATGAATAAACTTTATTATTATTATTATTCATGTATGTATCGTTTTTAAGATATTTATTTTTCACTTGCCCATTATTGCTTTATAATACCTTGGCAATGGTTGCCATTAACCGACCCATAATGCCCGGGGCGTTATGGAGGGCATTATGAATCATAACGCCCGCTAAATATTTTTTTCTCTAGTTCAAATTAATTACTCAGAAAAGTTTTATTCACAACTGTACATAAAAAAGGGACTAATCATTTTCTCTCAAATAGAAATTACAATTTTCAAATGTTCCTGAAAAATGAGTACCAAGTTTGAAGTTCTGTGAGTTGACCGATGATGAACTCTCAATGTGCATTCTGTTTCGTTCGGAACGTTTTCCTTTTCGAAAACGGAATGGGCTATCATTGTAGCAATTTTGTCCTTCGAGGAGATACTTTCTCCAATATAGCTCTCCGCTATCATAGTACTCTTCAATTTTCCTTGTGAAAAATAAAAAAATTATGAAGTAAACAACGTCGTTTGGGATAATTTTTTCGTGAAAAATAAAATCTTGTATGCACCACGAGCGTTACTAGATCCAAAGGCACTCGGGTGAATGTTACCCTCCGGGCGTTAGGATCTATATTACTTGTACATAAATAGCTAAAGTGGTCAAAGTTTGTAAAAACGTCGTAGTTTGGTAAGATTATCACAGAAAAAAACTGTTGATCGGAATAAGACAAATTCAGGATGTAAATTGGTTCATTATCCACAGACAAATTCTTGCCAAAACTGAAGGATGAATTGTAACACTATGAAACATGGCACGTAATTTGGACCTAATTTTTCTCATACCATTTTAAGAATGACGACTAAGGTCTATAGAAGTTTTACAACTTTGTATTACGGTATGTGGGGTTGTTACTATCGTTGTAACAAAACTTTGAGGAACCTTTTGATAGTATCAGCAACCCAAACTAGACTCAACAACAAAATTTAACTCGACAATAAACGCAAACTCAAGAACAAATTAATTATTATGATTGAATCATTTGAACTTACACATTTTTCCTACGACCCATGCTACCGAAACATACTAATCAGCCAATTTGACTGAGAACCAATTTTCATAAGTTTTCGTGCGGGGTTCTTTAGCAACGTCGCATTTTCCAGTTAACTAATGTGAGCTTCTAGTCGTTACCAACCTGACATGAATAAAATATTGCAGTCGTGTACGGAGATCATTATAAGTTTGTTGTTTTTCTAGTCATAAACATGGGATAATTTAAAAAAAAAACAGCAACGTTTTCAATAAAAAAATAATGTAAAACTGATATATTTGGGTGAGTACATTGTGTTAGGGTGAAGAATAAGGAATATCTGTTATTTTTTTTTCGATAGAAATGTGTCCTAAAACGTGCCAGTCATCACTCAAAAATGGGCCGATATCTCCGAGATTGAAAAAAATGTTTTTCTTAGCTCGTGGCTATTAGTTAGGGAATTTTACCATTTATTTTATTTCCCTGGCAACCCCTTCAAGGCTTTCTTATACAGTGCTTGCCAAAAGTCCTCTCCCCCTTTATCTCTGGAATTATTATACATAATCAAGTGAAAGGACCCCGCACATTTCTAATGGAAAATTCCTGAATTTGGTATGTTGTAGTTCGTTATGGACAGTTTTCGAGAAATGAGCTTTGAAAATGGATTTTTTCCATTTTTTGGGGTATTTGCTCAGCCATCGGAGAGCTCCCATTTCTTGTAGGGATGGAATTTCAATATTCTTCCTCAGTTATATTAGGCACCGTTATCAAAAATTTTTCATACACTGCTCCACAGTGCCTATGGAATGGGGTACAATTTCCAAGTTCTTCCAAACACCTTTCCATGCTCAGGATGACACTAGAAAAATTTATATTTCCGGGAAATGTCATATTTCCGGTATTTTTTGAAGAGAGGCCGTAATGTTTGATCCCAAATATATATAATATCCAATAATATCTAATATTTTCTCCAAAATGTTCATAACGAGGCCCAGCGATCTGTAATGAGGGAAAATGAAAAAATCTCAATCATGTATCCTCAGAGATAGCAATTGTTATCATTATTGATGTCACATATTATATGTGATTTGTTTCTCACAAATCTCGATAATCTAACAACACAAAGACATTTTCCTCAGAATGGCTGGAAATGGATAATAGCTCCTCACAGCCAAATGAATCCGTGAAAATGTCTGCATCTTTGATACGTGATAGTACTTTCCAGGTAGAATGGGGTAATTCAGGTGTTGGAAGCAAACTATGAATGGAACTTTCGATATTCACACCCAAATTCTTGAAAACACTATCTTTTTTATAAATAAAACATTAAAGTTTACAAATATAAATAACTGTTTATTCATATGATTGTCTACAAAATGAATAAGTGGAAGAATCGAAAATAATATATCAGTAAGAATAACGTTCATAATAATAACAACGACGAACACAAAGTAAAAGCATCCATTGTAAATACAGTCAATTAGAAATCGACAGGTTTTGACGGCATAACCAATTTTTTGCTGAAAAAGCTCCATGCAGCACATTAGAATTAACAACAGAAAAATTAACAACAATAAAAACATTCTGGATTGGCTGACAAATCATAATAATAATAATAATAAAACTCCCTCATATACACTCGTTGAGTGTACCCAAAGGCATAGCCTGTGCGGGTGGAGGACGCCTATTATTATTATTTGCCGTGGCGCTCCGGGGCGACTTACTGATGTTTTAGGTAATGTATTTGTGTACTTTTCAGCTGTAGGAAAACCCGGAAAACCTACAGCACCACCTCGGGTGGTCGGTGTGCACTCCAAGCTAGCAATAGACGAGATTGGCATCTAGACAACTCACAATACACTTGCTTTTCAACAAGGCATGCGGTCGCCTATCTAGCCGATATAAAGTAGTTGAGAAAAATTCTCGTACCTACATCGGGCTCGAACCGACTATCGCTATGCTGGAGTTTCGAACGGCCTGTGCATTAGACCGCTGATCCACCTACCACACACACACCTAATACCTACCTAAAAAATGAAAACACAGAACTAGCTAAGAACTACAGACCGATTACCTGCCTCAAAAATATCTACAATATTCTTACAAAAATAATATCTGTTTCCAGCCGAACAAAAAAGATGTGTAGAAAAACAAGTACAGTTGTAATAATCGCCTTCTAACAAGCAAAATGCTATTATATTAGAATTGCAAACAAAGAAACAAATATATGTCACTAGAATGGATTGACTGAATATCTATAGAACATCCTCTACCCTCATTTCTTTCATCAGCAAAACAATCAACAAGTAGAATACCGATCTGCAACTGATGTCCGACCCCAAAAGCAACAGTAACACCAACAGCACCATCATTGAAAATTTACAAATAAAGAGTGAGATATTCAAAGTGGATTCGCTGTCACCACTGCTATTTTGCATCGAGGGCAAAATGATGTAAGTGGTATGTAACATAAAACTGTGTAAGTCGCACACCTAAGGTACAAATGTTGTGACACAAATGCTCCTCCACAAATGTGTCGTACAATATTTATCGCTCGCTGGTTATTTAAACAAGATCCACATACTTGACATGCAGTTGACAACAGAAGGCATTTGATGACAGGCAGCATTTGCATTACTCGCCATACGAACCAACTTGAGCAATATTTGTTGCGACCTGTGTAGCGTTGAATTAGAATGAAAGATGAAATTATTTTGTCTATTCAAGCAATAGCGAAATATCCTCAGCTTTATGATTTCACTTCATCAGAATACAATAACAAAAGGACGGTGGAACTAACCTGGGCCAATATTGGAAAACTATTTGACAAAGTAAAGCTATTTTTTATTTCGAAATTTTTGGTGGGGAGGTAAATGTTTAATGTTAGATATTACAAAAAATAACATTATTTTTATCGTTTCTTCAATTCTAGAAGAGTCGTTTTCTAATTTTCAATTTCAACATGAGTACTTTCCAAGAGGACGGAAACGATGGAAGTGACTAAAGTTTGTCTTTCAGTCACAGACGATTGCACATCTGATTTCATGAATATCAAGTTCATATATTCGAAAAAATTAACGAGCTATTTTTCAATGCAGTATGAAAAATGCATATTGCATGTATTAGATTTGAGTACTAGCACAAGTGCGATACAGAATAGACCATTCAAGGGGGCACGTCTAATTTATGGCTCAAATATTAAGATACAATAAATTTTTTAATGTTAGGTATATTTCTAGATCTGCAAACAGAAAAGCAATTGAATGTCAAATATAATAAATTAATTACAGGGTGCGTCAATATGTTTCATAACTTTAAATAATAATTTTCCATAAAATTTGATTAAATATTGGAAACCTATATAATTGGAAATTGTCATTTGAAAAGCTGTTTCATTGCGTTTCCGTAAATTTTTTTGTAGTCAGATATTGATACGCTACAAATCATGTACAACATTTCAGTTTTGGAGGTTAAGTTTATCTCAATGAGTATGTAAGTCATGAAACAGGCGCGCCTTATTTGAAAGTCCAGCCAGTACCTAGGTGAATTTACTGTTATCATTTTATATAAAAAATGCACACATTAGTTCAAAGTAGGTATAGAATTTTATTTACATATAAGCACAACTCTAACACTAAAATTATTGAAGTACATAGTTATCTTGTCAAGGTACCGAACCATAAGGTTTTACAAAATATTGAGGCAAATAATCTCTATTATGGATGGCTTGGTCGCTAGGCCTTCCTAGGTTTTGATTTAAATAACGACTGAAATTTGAAATATTTTCTCCAGAGAAATTGGGCTGCACTTTTACTTCAATTTTTATAAAATTAGGTAAAACAGAAGTAGCTTTTACCATTCTGATAGTTTTTGTAACTGAACACGACATAGGTGTTTCAAATACAGGAAACTTTGAGACTAGCATGCCAAACACGCATTCTAAAATTTTCCTTGTATGAATTCGGTAACATTCTATAGTATGATTGCAATTTTTCTTCATCATTTTGGTAACTGCTTCGTTGTTTCAAAATTACCCAATGTGGAGCAACAATCATTATAGGGATGAACACAGTAGCGACGTTTTTTTTTGGTTTTTCCTCAATAATTGCCATATCATAATAGTTATTTATGTATCAAAGGCGTGAAGTAGGCGTTAATGGCCTGCGGCGTGGATAATGGCCCGAAGGCGTTAGCCGAGGGCCATTACATGCCATTACACAGAATACCCAGTATATACCCACCTAATTATGACGTTGTTAAGCAAGCTGGTTGTTGTCTAGCAACAAATTCAATAAACAAGGTAAACGGTCATCTTCATGTTTATCTGAAAAAGTGCGTGAGTGAACTCAACACGAAAATTATGGAATCATCAGATGAAGAACATAATATATACATACCAATGGAAATTTTGTAATCGGCTGAGAGTGCCAAACTCGAACTGCTGCCAACAAACAACAAAATATTGAATAGGGATGAAATCGAACTTTTTCTAAAAGAAGCTCCAGATAATGTATATCTGATGATGATGATAGTATGTTATACCTACCTATATTTATTAAGTAATTAAAAAACTTATATTGATTCTTTTATAGGTTGCATTCATTTTTGGGGTACATGATGCTTGTCGTAGAGAAGAATTAACAAATCTCAAGCTTGATGACATTCAAGACCTAACTTATGCTTTATTGATTACAATTCGAGAGTCAAAAACTAAAATACAACGAACATTCACCATCTGCAGTACTGAGAACCAGTCAGTTAATTATTTGGATATTTATAGAAGATATGCTAGTCTACGTCCCGCAAATACTGAACATGGGCGTTTTTTTATATTCTATAAGAACAACAAATGTACAAAACAAGTTGTTGGGAAGAATATCCTCGGTCAAATTCCAAGAAAAATTGCAGCATTTTTGAAGCTACCAGGCCCAGTAGAAAATACGGGTCATTGTTTCAGGCGTTGGGAAAAGTATCACCAACATCAAGAGACACGCTGGTTGGAAATGAACTACAGTAGCAGAGAGCTACATTGAACAATCTATTTCAAGTAAATTGAATATTGCCAAAAAAATTGCCGGCGATGGTGATGGGCCGATACCAAATAATAATCATTTTGACTTACCATCCACATCTAAAATGAGTGGTGAGGATGTTTCCAAAGGGAATAATTATTTTCAAGAGGAAAGAGAATATCCCCCCCTCAATATTCAAAATTGTAACAATTGCATAGTTAATATAAAATTCTAATTTTCAGGGTTATGGAGCAAACATGTAGATTATGAATAAAAGTTGTTAAATGAGTATTTCTTTATTGAACTGAATTCTTTGTTTCGTGGTAGGTCTTCCGTGAAATGATGTGCGTAGGTATATATGGACAATTTTAGTATATTGTCTACTTTACCGCCCGCGGGCCATGATGCGTAAAATCATTTTCATCAGAAGACGACGTCATCATTTATAAATTCGGCAGAGAACTGAACGCCGATGTGCGTGCTCGTACCGCATTTGTACTGTATTAAACAAATGTTGAACGAGATATGTGGAAATACATTTGCAGCGCAACATTTGTACCTTAAGGCGCAAATTCATACAGCAAACGAAGACGAAGGAATTCGCTCGAATTATTTCGCCCGAATTCGTTCGGGGTTTGCAGAAAAATTGGCATTGTATCCACATATAATCGATGGAATGCTTTCACAGTCATTTGTTTATGTTCGCGTGTATATTTTGAATGAAACAACCGATTGCTGCTGTCATCAAGCCGTACTCACTCAAACACAAGTCAAACGAATTCGTCACAAATTTCTTTTGATGTACCGCCTGTCGAGCGAACTCAAGCGAAGGCGAACAAACGTGTTCGGCCTTGTTTTTCGTGACGTCCACATTAACCGAACGAATTTGTTCGGTTGCATTTGTTCCCGTTCGTTCGCTGTTTGAATACGCGCCTTTAGGTGTGCGTCCGCACTACAATATCAACGAACGTGTAACAAATACAATCAATCATAAATAAAGAGGGAAAATCAAGCTTGATGCAGGGTATCTAAGTGCTCGATCATTGGTTGGGTGGATACTGCCTTACTCAATTTATTAATATTTATATTTTATGATGATAGTGATGGTTTCATGTTACCAAATAATTCATTCTGCCCTCGATCTGACTCATAATATTTCAAATAATATTTTGCGATGCTGAGATACTTCACTTATTTATTGTTCAATATAATTTTTTTTTCTTTGGTGTTTTGGCATCGACTGCTATGGTCATTAGCCGTATGTTCTGGATAGGCCTTGTTACTAACTCCATACGCCACCTTAGGAGCAGCACTGTTAATTAATAACGCAGCAGTGAATCGTGGAGGATTATTCCCATCCGACACGAGCTTCAATAATTCAGACTTTCACATATGAGAATGGGAACCGAACCTGGAACCTCTCAGTTACCAGGCTGGCGCTCAACCACTGCGCTATTCCCCATCCCAATATCATTATTGTTGTCGTTTTTGATTGATCCATTTATTTATTTTGCAAAAAATCATATGAATAGATAGTTCTTTATATATGTGGAAACTTCAACGCAACATTTATAAAAAGAGTTAGTATTTTCAAGAATTCAGGTGTAAATATCAAAAGTTCTATCCATAATTTGCTTCCAACACTTGAACTTCCCATTCTATCTGGAAAGTACTATCAGGTGTCAAAGATGCAGAAATTTTCACGGATTCGTTTGGCTTTGAGATGTTTTTATCCATTTCGAGCCATTCTGAGGAAAATGTCACGGCACCCCAATGGTAGATTATCGAGATTTGTGAGAAATAAATGACTTATCATACATGAATGACATTGATAGTGATCACAATTGTTATCTCTGAGGATATATGATTAAGATTTATCCGTTTTCCCCCATTACAGTTCGCCGAGCCTGTTATGAACATTTTGATATTATTGTATATTAGATATATTTGGGATCAAATATTACTGCCTCTATTCAAAAAATAATGGAAATATGACATTTAACGAAAATATAAATCATTCCAGCGATATCTTGTAGCATGGAAAGATGTAGGGAAGATTTTGGAATTTGTACTTCGTTCCATAGACAGTGTAGAGCAGTGTATGAAATTTTTTCGAAAACGGTGCCTAATATACCTGAAGAAGACTATTTTTCAGTCGGGTTCTAGGCGCTGAATAGTCGAGTTCCATCCCAACAAGAAATGAAAGCTCTCCATTGGATGAGCAAATACCACAAAAAAACAAAAAAATTCATTTTCAAAGCTCCGTATCTCGAAAACTGTCCATTTGTGAGCTTTGTGGCTGTGAACACTTTTGATCAGATCATCAAGAACTTTAACATACCGAAAATTCAGCCAAATTCACGGAAAGCCATTTCCCATAAGAAATGTGCGGGGTTCTTTGGAAACTGAATATTAAAGGTTGGAAACTTTCCTACTAGTGATGATAGATGACGAAATCGTCTAAGATGTAATTAATATCATACTGAATGGTATCATTGAATAGTTTTTTTCGATACCTTTTAAAAGAGGTGTCGCTTGCCGTAGAGTTCCATTTAAAAATTGGTCACAATGGTCTTGTGACGTCATCTTTGACGATTTCGTCATCTATCATCACTAGAAGAGAAGTTTACAACCTTTAATATTCAATTTCCAAGATAAGTAGGGGGAGGGGAGTTTTGAGAAGCACTATATATTGTCTTAATTTTTTAATACATTATTTAGACTAAGGAACCATTGCAACTTCATTTCACTTCGAGTCAACATTTTCTTCATGATTTATGTTGATGATAGCAAAACCAAATATTTCATGAATATTTATCTACACCAGATTTGCGTACGTTCAATCAGTGATACAGTTATTACAATACGTTTCAATTTTGGCAATACCAAACCGCACAGGAAAAATAGGGAATGTTTTCCAATTATCGTTAGGCGAATATAAATAAATACCTTCAATAACAGCAGTGAGTAAATCGTTGGACTTGTAAGCTCTTCGTAGTTCCTTTTTCATTGCGTCTTCTTTGATTCCACACACGTAGAGCTTATTTTTGGCGACTGCCTTCAAATCTTTTAGAGCTTTAATGAGGTTCATCAGGTTTCTATCCAGTTTTGGATTCTCAGTTTTTTCAATAACTGCTCGAATGCATTTGTTATAGAACAATATGTCTACCATATGAAATATTTGCGGATCCGCCATTCCATCTACGAAAGATTTCATGGCAGATGAAGAACGTACCTTAGATTTGCCCAGCTAGAACATAAAAATACAGGTTATTCTTCAACTGTCTCTCTTCGTTTTCTAATACTTTCTAGGGGACCAGTACAAAGTAGTCTGATCATCTCTCCCTTTTTTGTTCTTGTCAACTATTACAAAAACTAAGGTGACATAGGAAATTTTAAACTCACATTTGTTCAGTCTCAAATAAATTAGTCGATACAAATATTGAATATGGTAACAAAGAAATCCAATTTGAAAATGATACTGATTATTTGTTGACAATTCTTGCAACCAATCGAAACCATCAATTCAAAGCATTCATGTACGTTCAGGCCAATCACAGCAATATTATAGTGGGAATTTTCTGCCTTGAAAATTGCCGTCGGAATTTTTTGTGGTATTTTGTTTTTATTGTCTGACAACTGATACTTTTAATCTGACGTCTGTCATCAGTTTGCATGAAAAGTGAAAAATGATTCGAAAAAGGTTTAGTACATCATCATTCGATGAAATTTTAAAAAATTCAACGAAAATGCATGTGAGAATACTATTTTGAGTAACGTGACAATGTGGAAACAATATCAATTGATAACGTAAGGGACAGAACGAAAGCAATAATTTTCAATCCAACAGAACAAAACAATGTTGTGAAATCCTCCAGCCAAGGACAAAACATCCATAATAATTGTATATTTCATGCTGAGAACTTCAAATTCCATACTTCATTCTGTTTAAAGTGATTCATGTGAATTGTTGAAATTAAAATGATATATAGACAATGGGTCTATGATTGGGGTATCAAATATAATCTATTGAATACCACACGAGAGTTCGATAAAGTAGAAAATAATTCTCCAGATTTTTTCTCAAACTTGTTACCAGTTGGCAATAGCCACTCAAGCCCTTCGGGCTCTCGTGTTTATTGCCTGGCAACAAGTCTTCGAAGAATCTGTCAAATTATTTTCACTTTATTCTCACTCTCTTGTGATATTACAACTGAAAATATTTTCAAAGAGGAATTTGATCAAAATTTTAATTTTATCAAGAGTCTTAGGGGATTCACTGAAAGTAACTTGAAACTATTGACATAAATATATGACAGGATTCGTTCATTAAAATACAAAAAATTCAAATATCATCAGAGATGCTGGAATCATAATTGTAATGGGCCTTGGTGGTCATGATGGTAGAGTGCTTGCCTCTCAATCACAGGGACGTGGGTTCTATTTCCAGCATGGTCACTGGTCTCGTGCATGGCATCACACGTTAAAAGATAAGGGCTACGTCTTCCCTAGCTCGCATGAATTTCTGACTTTTGGGGGTGGCTCGTAAGGGTGCAGCCGTGTGACGGAAATAACAATTTCAACAACCAAAAAAACTTAATTCTTGGATCATATTCTAATATAATAATATATTTAAAATACAACACACACTTTTACACTTAAATGCTTTAGTTCTGCCCTCCTGTTTCCAGAGCGCAGGCAAAGTCGTTACGTGGGCCATATGAATGTAAGTGGTTGGATCTCAGCTTGGCTGTTTCTCTGCCTCCTCCAGTTTAAGCAAGGGTGTTACAAGGGCTGTTTTCAGTTCACTGGTATCACATGGATGGAATCATCTGCTAAAGTCCCAGAAACACTCAGAAAAAACCGGTTTAGACATCACACCTCATTTCATAATCATCCACAAGTCGTTCATGGAACAGGTCCAGTGCCTGGTATACAGGGTGTTCCAAATTAAGTCGGCACCATTTCCAACTCCGTTATTATTGATGCTACGAATTCGGTTAAATGGGCAAACTAGTAGCATTTTTAATGGCTGTTTCAGAATATTTCATGAAATGATATTTCTTTCAATGGAACACCCTATACTTATTCATGCATTTCGATTCGTTATAACATTCTCAACAACAAATCTCATTTGACTTTTTTTCGTCAAGGTGAAAATATCAATAGGAAACATTTATAACAAACAGATTTGATAAAGCACTATAAAATATCGAGTAAATGTTCAAAAACACCGCTTTCTTGTCGAACACATATTTCGGCCCTTCTATTGAAACTACGTGTGGTATTCAACACAGTTCGGCCATCAATTCTATTAATTATAGTTTCAATATAATTTTTCAGTTCATCTACATTATTATGTTTCATTTTGTACACCTCATTTTTCAGAAATCCCCAAAAATAAAAATCCAGAGGTGTCATGTCTGGTGAACAAGGGGGCCACTTAACAGGAACATTTGTAGCAATCCATCTGTTTCCAAAATAGCCTCGCAGCATTCCTTTTACGCCACTGGCATTCTCCATCCTGCTGATAATCAAGATCATCGAAAAACTCTTCCAACACTCTTGTTAATGAATTAATGTAACGGGGTCCGTTCAAAGAACCATGGTAGAAAAATGGACCGATAATTCTGCCTCTAAATAGACCAACCACACCAAACATTGATACTAAATCGTCTTTGCGGATTGTGGGGATGGGCTAGAAATGGATAATAAAAATTCTTATTATACCTTCCACGATTTGAAAAATTAGCGTCATTGCTCCATATAATATTTCTATAGAAGTTTGGATCTTGTCTGCATTTATTCATGAACCACCGACAAAACCCCATTCGTCTCTCAGGATCACCAGGTTCTAGTGTTTGCACTGGTCTTAACTTATAAGGAGAAATCTTATGTTTCTTCAGAATTCGTTGAATACAGAGAAACAGCTATTTCTCTAGATAAATCTCTGACGGAATTATTTGGATATACCTCAAGGTAGGATAAAACGTCAATTTCTGTATTTTCAGATATTACAAAACGTTTTTTAGTTCTCCTCTTCTCAAAAACGTTTTCATGGTTCCTGAATCGACGATGAAAAACAGCAAAAAACGCCTATTATATAGGTAATTCACGATCGGGAAACAAATTGCTGTAGTGTTGGAGTGCTCTTACGCTATTTTTCTGGCAAACCAAGTAGGATTCTAACATATCACATTTTTCTTAATGGGAAAACGGCATTTCGAAAAATATTCGAACAGTAGTTGACAGTTACAATAATTTATAACATTTTCATGTTATACTTGAGAATATTTGACAAATAGTATTTCAACAAAGTTTCCAGGCAACTTGATTGCTCATAATAATTATGTTTTATCGAATCAAACACATTTTTTCCAACCACATTCATATGACCCTCCAGTATTTTCTGTTCTGTACAAAAACGGATTCAAAGTTATCATTACAGCAGACATATTGTGATTCACAAAATAAATGCGGCTAGCGGAATGGCTTTAAGTTGGAAATTATCGTTTTGTACATTAATACCAAATAGCTCAGTGGTGTCAATTGAGTTGTGCGACATGATGATCACGGGTTTCACGAGTTCACATCCCAGCGCATTTTTTTTTTTACTGTCTTATTTTGCTATTAGTAATGATATATTGTCATTCGTATGAGTACCAAAATTGGGTGTTTGGACAATCATGATGTTTTATTCGCCAAACAAAGAAATTTTTTGTACTGGTGAAAGAAATAAATATTTCCATAGAAGTCGCTCATTTTCCACTTCCCTGGTCAGAGGGCTTCCAAGGATTTGTTGTCTGCAGAAATTGATGAGACCTTTTTTACGTAGTCATTGATCGTTTCGACGTTGGCCATCTCGTGCAATGCAGATACCCGAATTTACCTGTCATTATTCGTGACGATAGAAAGTACTTTCTGCATCTTCTCCAGCCACACCATCTGGTACGCTGAAAAGCTGCAAAATATTGGACAGGCGTAAGTCATCGATGGCTTGATGACCTGTTTATAGATCAACGATTTATTTTCCCTTGACAGGTTGGAACTTCTAGCTATCAACGGATATGTCCGTTTTACTGCATCCGCAGCTCTTTGAATTGCCAAGCAGACGTGTTTGACAAACGTCAATTTCATCCAGTTGTACTCCCTCCCAGGGACACTATTTTGTTACTTGCCAGGTAAGGCACGACGTGTCTATCCAGGTGTGTTGCCCTTAGTAGCAGCAATATTGCTCTCAACCGCCTGGGTGAAAATAGCCGTATAATCGACTTATATCGCTGCGCTGTGCTCATGTGTTCCGACATCGGAAAGTCTTGGGCATATTACGAGTACAAAAGTGGTGGCAGGCAGAATTCCTGCGGCACACTCGTTTCGACCGGCGTCTTTGCCGAGCTGCTACAATTGATTCTGACCCTGAAAGGAGTCTAGAAGTCTGACCATATGCCTAGGCATGCCTACTCTCAGCATCTTCGCGACAAAACCCTCCATTCAGGTAGTGTCGGAAGCATTCTGTACATCCGACAGGACCATTCCTTTATTGAGGCCTCGGTGGAAACCTCACCCCGTGAACAATTCTTGCCACCTGTGAGGTTATCGAGGTTGTCGAATGACCTCTGCGGAAACCGAACTGCTCATCCGGGATGAGTCGAAGGTCTCCCTCGAGATTCTCAACTCTCATCAACAGGATCCTGTTGGACCATATTGAAAACATCGACTAAAAATATTCCTCAGAAAAGATACCACTTATTCAGTGATTCTGCAACAAAATACATTTTATATAACACTCATGGTTAAATATTATTGCGTGACTGAAAAGGGCAATAGTTAGTTTCACTGTACATATTGTCGAATTATGATTTTTTTTATGAAATAAGTGAAGCACTGTCATCTGATGAACGAATTTTGTCTTTCTGGAAAATTTCCAGATATTCTCAAGAAACCGAAATCTATAGGATCAATTAATGAAATCATGAGCTATAGAAATAATTATATACAACGTCAATTGGCAAAGGTTTTCGAAATGGCATATAACAGATTGAATCATTTCTGAGACTTGTAAGCTTTTAAATGGATCTCAACATGGTTTTCGTAATACAAAAACGACAACTTCCGGCATAGATGAAGTTTGTGAATTTGTATATGCCTTTCTATTCTAGCATTCGATTCAATCAATCATCACTTACTCTTAGGGCCATTATGCAACTTGTCATTGTCATATTCACAATCATTATCACAGTAATAGTCTCAATTGTTGTTGTTTTCGACTAAAACAAAGGAAATTGCATAAATGCTCCTACTGAAATATACTCTTTCAATTTCATTCTATGATTGAGAGAGTGACTGTGATTAGGACTATGATAATGACAAAGTCTTAGCAAATGAATGAATAAGTTCATACCTTGAAAACCGTGAACAGGTCGTCATCGTAGGAAACACCAAATCGAAATCTTGTAGTGCACCAGTCGGAGTGCTACAGGGTTAGATAATGAGACCCATTCTATTTTTGAGTTTTTTAAATGATATCACATTATCATGTCCTATTCCAAATTTTGAGGTGCAAGAACTGCTAGCTGTGCTAACACTTCAGCAAATGAAGTTTATACCTACTGTCTAAACCATATAGATTGGCTGTCAATTCAAGGAAATCGTAAATTATGAGCTTTTTACAAGAAAAAAAAAACAAAATTCAGTTATCTAGTTGAACTGAATCATCAATCTATGAAACAGACTGCCATTCCATATTTTTTGTCTTATTATACAGGGTGTTAAGTACGTGGCCAAATACGAAGGAGTGATTCTTTGAATGACTCTAAGACTAAATGTTCATATAAACATAGGTCCGGTAATGCCTCGTTTTCAAGATACAGGGTGTCAAAATATTTAAATGAAATCGTTATTTTCGTAAATATCTTAATAATCCTTCAACCGATTTTTATGAAATTTTGCAGTGATATCAAGGATCGTAAAGGTCTGATTTAGCTCCAATCATATCGAAAGTATTATGTCCAATGGCGTCCCGGAAGGTACCGTAACCAATATTTTTCACAAGACAAATGTGCGCCACTGATTTTTTTGCAATCTTTGTAGTTGTTTCACATTAAGCAACTGAAATTACAACTTTTTTTCGTATCTTTGTTTTCGAGAAAAAACATAAAAATCATTTTATTGTAAGTCTCTGGGACAACACAATAAAACATTTCAAATACTAATCCATCAAAAACTGGGGTAGTAGTGTTTTTTCCATATAAATATTCTATTCCAGTCTTAGAATTTTTATCAACATTATTTCAATAATAACAATAATAACACGAAAACGACGATTTATTTTGAAAATTTTGACACCCTGTATCTTGAAAACGAAGCATTACCGGACCTATGTTGATATGAACTTTTCGTCTTAGAATCACCCCTCCAAGTTTGGCCACGTACTTACATAACACCATGTAGACGATAACTTGATATGGGAAAATCATATCGATCTTGTGTCAAATAAATTGAGCGGTATATGTTTGTTATTAAGACAGTAGAAAAATAAGTATAATCCTGACGTATGGACATTAGCATGCTTTGCTCCCACTGAATCCGTTCTTTATGGTCTAATATTTTGGGTTTGTTCTGCGCATATTCAAAGGGCCTCCACTGCACAGATATCTAATAATATGTAATATGAAAATACAAGAAACCCACGTAACAAATAGCCCACTACACAATTATGAAACACGCCACTGTATTGATCTGCGTCTAACATTTTCGAAACGGCCTTCAAAATTAGGTATCACTCGACCCTCCTTTCTATTTAAGATTTTAGGGGTTGTTTCCACCCCCACTTATAGGTTGACGTTATTTGAATGAAAACCATTCTACAAAAGGTCATGCACCCATGAAAATGAAGTTGACGTGTTTTTGCATATTTTTAGATTCTCTACGGTGGCTGAAATATTCCGGGTGGTACGTTTTCAAATTGACACACTGTATATTTCATCTATACTGAATGTATTTTGACTTTCACCCACTATTTATATTGAATCTTGAAAACGCTAATGGCCCCTATGTATTTTATGAGTTTTCGTATTTGTACATTTGCTAGCTCTCAAAGCTGAATAAATGTATTGTATTGTATTGTATTGTATTGTATTGTATTGTATTGTATTGTATTGTATTGTATTGTATTGTATTGTATTGTATTGTATTGTATTGTATTGTATTGTATTGTATTGTATTGTATTGTATTGTATTGTATTGTATTGTATTGTATTGTATTGTATTGTATTGTATTGTATTGTATTGTATTGTATTGTATTGTATTGTATTGTATTGTATTGTATTGTATTGTATTGTATTGTATTGTATTGTATTGTATTGTATTGTATTGTATTGTATTGTATTGTATTGTATTGTATTGTATTGTATTGTATTGTATTGTATTGTATTGTATTGCAACTACTTTACCCAGTGTATTGAAGTTCCACTTATACTCACCGCGTTGGATGTAATAAATGGCAAATTCATCTTCAGGAGTTCCTCTGGAAATGAAATTTGAGACACTACTGATTCAAAATGTACACCCCATGACATGAGGAGTTGTAGGACGAAAGCTGCTTCCTCATGTTTCAAATATTTACGTAATATTTCAGCATCGTTTTCCAGCAAGAAAGGTAAGTGAGCCTGCGTGAAAAAAAAATTAAACAACACGAATATACATTTATCCAACAGAAACGCTCCATACAGATCTGGTAAAATATCATCGGCATATAGAATCCCAAATAGGCTTGGTTAATTGTTTGTGTAGCCAGTCGACCAGTACAAAATATAACAGACAAGTACGTGCGATGGAGATTCAAATATTCAATGAGACTACTGTTTCTCTCCCTGCAAACTGTTTTTTGTTAATTTACAAGCCAGTGTCAGTCTATTAATCGCAGTAGTAGCACTAAATGCCGATAATATTTCACCACATCTATATGCTTCCCTGTGTTTATTTGCAATCACACACGAAGATTGATCTCTGAAAGAACAGAAATGCAATCCTAATTGTCGATCGGAGCAGTAGATAACAATTATACGACTAATACATAGTAGAATACTCCCAACGATATAAACAGTATTGCATTTTTTTTTTCAATTTATTGCCATACCAAAAAGTAATCAAGACCCACTCGAATTTTCGGACACATGTGCAGGAGATAAAACTACGAAATTTCAAGGCGGTGCCCGATAAACTTACCTTTACCAAAGTTTGTTTTACAAAGTTTTTTCTCTTCATGTTTATGGCTCTCAGGATATTGAAGAATAACGCACTCAATTAACACCCTGTTTAATTAATGTGATGGTTCAGAGGAGGACAGCATCTGCAGATTTTGTGGGGAGTGTTATGCTATACATCACAAAAGATTGAATATACTGGGATTACAACAGCTGACGAATACACCCCCTTAAAATACTCATATTCCTCAAGGAATTGAGGCTCGAGGGGCTGCTGTAAACGAGAACATCTTGAGATAGCAGAAGAAGATGGGGTACACTAGATCTAATTAGGTCGCAGCGCATCAGTCACCATCCATACTTACCATTACCATTACCAATTAATGTGATACCTACTCATATAGAAAACGTTTGTTGAATACAAAAAGTTAATATAAAATCAATTATTTTCTCCGGTGTGATGACTTTTGAATTAATAAAGGTTAAAGTTAGTTTATTGAGCTCGGCCTTAAAATAAAAAAATTAACTCAACTCACGTTGTTTTGTCTCCTGAATTATACGAATCCGAAGAAAAATCGAGGGGTTCTCAATTACTTTTCGAGTTATGCCTTCTGAATCCTAAAATTTGGCTATTTTCAAATACAAATCATACAAAATGCCTTCTTCTTTTTGACAAAACTTTTTTTATAAGCTAATTTACCTAAAACAACCTTTTTACACAAAAATTCGACCTACCTCAATTACAAACCTAACCTCGTTTTCTTAGTTATTTTCATCGACACAGTAGGTTGGTTACTTGGAATATGCGCGGACCCTTAAAGTATATGTTCAATTGTATAATTTTTGCCATTGTAACGATTGATAAAAATTTGAAAAAAAAAACATATAAACTAAGGGGAAGCAAATGCTCGTCGCGCTCGCATTTTATAAATTACCGCCTCCCGCGGGTCTGTTTTTTCTGGCTGCCTACGTTATCGGCCATAGACCTAATTTCTAAACGTAAAAGAGATGGGAATAAAACCCAATCTAATGCAATCCACGTTGATGGTAATCTGATCACTAAGTAAGTATGGAAAAGTGAAATCAAAGCAGATGCTCACTGCGCTCGCATTTTATAAATTACACGCCTCCGGTGTGTCTTTCACTTCTGGCTGCCCACGTTTTCGGCACAACTGAATGTATTATAAATTAAGGAGAAGTAAATATATGTTCATATTTGAAATTGAATAGTCGGGCGCGCATATTCCAAGAGACCAACCGACCGTGACAATGAAATTAACTAAGGAAAAGGAGAATATGTTTGTGATTGTGAAATGTCAAATTTTTGTGTGAAACGGTTGTTCGTGGTGGTTATAATAATTGAGAAATTAGGTAGATTAATTAGCTTCTGATAAAAGTGTCGTCAAAAAGAAGAAGGCATTTTGTTTGATTTTTTATCAAAAATTTTGTGTTTGAAAATGTGCCATTTTCAAGATTCAGAAGGGCATAAGTCGAAAAGTAGTTGAGACCCCCTTGATTTTTCTTTGGGTTCGTGTTCAGGAGACAGAACTACGTAAGTTGAGACACTTCTTTTAAATTCAAGATAAAACCCGATGAACTCACCCTTACCTTAATAAAATACTATACCCGACACCAAACCGCTTTTTTACACCCCAAAACTTGTGTTTTCTTTACATAGACATTTTGTTTTTCAGGTAGAAGGTAAAATCACACAAACCAGAAAAACAGAACCTACTGCTACTGAAAGGGGTGAAATACGGTTAAATAATAGCCACAAGCTGTAAAAAAAAACTTTTCTGGAACTGACGTAGTTTGGTCTCCAGAAAAAAAAAATCCAAACAAAATTTTTGGTGTTTAGAAGTAATTTCGGAGATATGGGCCCATCTTTGTGTGATGACTGGTATTATCTTTCACAAAAAAACAGTTAAAACACTGGTAAAATTCCGTTAACTAATAGCCACGAGCTATCAACATAATTTTTTTTTGAATTTACGTAGTTTGGCCTCCTGAACAAAAATCCAAATGAAATTTTTGACGGTCTCAACTCATTCCGGAGATATGTGCTTATTTTTGAACGATGAATGGCATCGTTTAGGACACATTTCCACCGCGGAAAAACACTCAAAATTCTTCCTTCTTTAAACTAACACAATGTACACACCATAATTGACCTGTTTTACACTCTTTCTTAATTGAAAACGCTACTTTTTAGGAAAAAACTCGTCCTTCTTTTATGATCACATATTAACCTACAAATCTAGGCAAACTGGTTGGTGAATTTTATTCATGTCAAGTTGGTTTCTGGAAAAAAAGTGAGTAAATATTTTCCTTTTCATGTTGGAATTAAAGGCATGGGAAAGTTGGCTGTGCAAATATGCAAAGTTCAAAGTTACCAACTTGACATAAATAAATTCACTAAACATTTTACATAAATGTGTTGTTTTGGTGTTTTTAAAAGAAGGTTGAATTTTTTAATAAACAATGCCGTTTTTGACAAAAAAAAAGTGTAAAACGGGTCAATTAGGGTGTGTACATTGTGTTAGTTTAAAGAAGGAAGAATTTTGAGTGTTTTACCGCGGTAGCAATGTGTCCTAAACAATGCCATTCATCACTAAAAAATAGGCCCATGTCTCCGGAACTAGTTGAGACCGCCAAAAATTTCATTTGAATTTTTTGTTCAGGAGGCCAAACTACCTAAGTTACAGTTAAAATTATGTTGATAGCTCGTGGCTATTAGTTAACGGAATTTTACCAAAACACTTAACATTCTTCCTTCCTACCACTAGCAGAATGTTAACAACCGATTTATGAAGAAACTCATATTTCTTTCATGACCACATAAACAACAAATCAATGCAAGAATTATTCTGAGTGAGATTTTACGTGGTAGAAATTTGTACTAGAAAATGCCAGTTAACACTAAAAAATAGGCCCACATGTCCGAAATTACTTGAGAACGACAAAAATTTTAATTTTTTGTTCAGGAGACCAAACTACGAAACTTTCAAATAATTACGATTTTTTTTTTTATGGCTTGTAGCTATTGGTTATCGGAATTTTACCAGGAAAGGTCTAAAACCCTATGGTTCTTAGTACCTCCAATGATATTTTTCACTTTTCTTAACAGTAGCGAAATATATTTGAATACCTGGCCTTAATGATCTTTTGTTTTGTACCATCATGAGGGTGATACATTTACCAGTTTATAATCTAGATTTGAATCAAAAGAATAAATGATAATCAGATTCTCACCATAGTACTGAGTTTTGCCATGCATCTGTTAATGACGTAAATCACCCTGTCTGCTTGGATTTTCAAATTCATTTCTTCGGGAGTCATTTCTTTTTCGTTATATTTTTCAAAGACTTCCATAAACTGCTCGTCCATTTCGATATCCGCCAAAATTGACCGCGAGGTATGTTTCGGCATTTTTATATATTTTTATCGACGTTTTTCAATGACGTTTTCTCATTTCTATTTGAAATAACTTCTGTCTGTTGCCTGGCAACAGCTGTTTGGTTCCCTAAGTTACGATTCAGTCGTAGGGTTAACAAACTTTGATTTCTGTTCCGAATTTTGTTTGCTGAATTGGTGAAAAAACACTGTCTGAAATGGCAGGAAAAAAGAAAAAATCTTTGGCAAACAAACTTGCCAAAATGTCTGATGAAGATAGAGCAAGATATCTTCAACACAGATTAGACATCGAAGAGGAAGCAAAGAGGAGGAAAGAACAGTTAATTGCAACTTTCTTGAAGGTAAATAAAATCAATATTCTTAGGATGAAATACCGGTTTATGTAGAAATGCAGAGCAATTTCCTAACTTATTATGATAATTATGTCGTATTGTAGGACTCGTCTGTCAAACCCCGATTCAAATTCAAACGATTTGGGAAACTTTAATGACTAAGAAAATTGAATGATTTTGGAGTTTATTATATTTATAATTTTTTTTTTATAACTTAGTTTTCAACTAATACCTTATAATTATCGAGTGTTAATGATTGGAAAATTCGTTGGTAAACGGAATAAAGTAGTGTATTTAGATACATTGAATCCGTGGTACACATTTCTGGTTTCATATGTCACGTACATCTATTGCAAGTTGAAGAGCGTTTTATTATGTCCCTTTACATATGATTATCAATCGCATACGCGATTATTTGGTTTAGGTAAATCGTTATTTGAATGGATTCATTCATGTCAAACAAGATTTAGGCTACCTGGTATAATACTAATAATAGGTATTTATTTCCATGTCAATTCAAAATGAACATTAGTCACAATATGCATGCATGAATATTTCTTCGTTGAACTTATTTCGTGGAGAAATTCTGCGCCCTAGTCCGAGTCTGCTACATACAGGACGAACCTAGAAAAATATGATATGTTGAATGTTTCTTTTAAATGGAATGCCATGTAAATTAGTAGGTACAATTTTTTAGTGACCTTCATTCACCTCCTCGGTTAAGGTAAATTTATCGGACTCCACAATGAAATAAAAAAAGAGAGTGACTTGACTTAGTCGTAGTTTTGTCTCCTGAACACGAATCTGAAGAAAATTCAAGCGAGTCTCAACTACTTTTCGAATTATGCCCTTCTGAATCTTGAAAATAGCCCATTTTCAAACACAATTTTTTTATAAAAATTCGTACAAAATGCCTTCTTCTCTTTGAAGCTAATCTATCTAAATTCACAATTATAAACAAAAACGACTATTTCACACAAAAATTCGATCTTTTATAACAAACATAATATCCTTCTTAATAGATATTTTCATTATCACGGTAGATTGGATTATATCCGGACTATTATTCAGATTCAAATATGAGCAAATATTTGCTTCCCCTTAATTTATATGTTCAATTATTTAATTTTCGCCATGATAAAACATGTTGATTAAGGGGAAGTAAATATTTGCTCACATTTAAATATGGACCTAATTTCTCAACGTAAAAGAAGGGGACACGATCTAACTTGACCTAATTCAAATATATCAAATCAAATATATTTCTACCATCTGGAATTTTACAGTTTATATCATGTAAATTAGTTCACATTTTCTGTCTTAATATAAAGTATTTTGTTCACAAGGGACGACCTAGGCACAAGTGCCTGTTTTGTCTTTGTCCATTTCAGACACAAAATAAAATAATTACTTAACTAATTATATAATTGTAAGACGGAACAGGAATAGAGGTTAGTAGTAACAGGGAAATGTCAATATGAAACAGAGAACAGTATATCGATATGCAATGAAAATATATTAATGAGGAACGATAGTTCATGAATAGAAATTTTGAAGAAGGGGTGGGGTGTTTGAGAGATTTTTCAGAAAATATCAAATTGTGCGGCGTTGTTGAAAATTAGTTTTTTTTATTTCACATTGGAATTTAATTTTGTTACGAATTATTTTAATGTCAGCTGGAATTATATTGAATAGTGTTGGTACAAAGTGAAGGAAATATCTTTGTGTTACAGATTTTTTAAAATATGTGGTGTACAAATTGTGTTTGACTTTTCTTTTTTAAAATTTATTGACAGACATTACAATCAACAAAATCAGTAACAAAACACACATGTCTCCATAGTTTGGGAAAATAGACAATATTTCAAGTAACATTTAATAGTACGGGAACTGAACGATATTCTAATTAACAAAATGATTTACTTTGACGTTGAGATTGGTTGCTGCTCTAGTGTTGAGAGGCTTTTTTGAAAATTGTTCATGATTTTGATGCATTCGCAGGAGACATCGGTAGATATAAACATGTCTTACTTGGAACAAGCTGGTATCTTGACGAAGTATTTTCGTGGAGAAGAGTTTTTCCTTATGAAACAATATTTTTATTGAAGTGTTCTGAGTTGTTTGTAGGTTTTGCAATGTGCTTGTGAAAGCACCTTCCCAAATTGTTATGCAGAATCTTAAAGTAGATTCAACCAACGAATTGTACAACATATTCAGATATTTTCTTAGTAGTAGGAAGAATTTATGAATAAGAGCTCTTAGTGGTTTTATCACAAAGGTAATGTGGTCGGACCATCTGACATGCTGATCAATCATGACGCCAAGATATTTCAATACTACAACTTTTTGCAATTTGGGACAGCTACATCCAGCGAAATTTTCACTCATAATGTCCCAAGGCTATTGATAATTTCGAAATAATTTGTCGTATACTTTCGAAAGCGAGTTGCCTTAAAGCAACTCGCTTGAGAAAAGTTAAGACACATTTTGAGAATTTATCAATAGCCGAGGGATATTCAGTGAGAAAATGTTTTCGTAGGATTGTCACTTATAATTATATCGATGGACTCATTTTGGATATTTCCATATCTACTCGAAGGGACTGACATTTTGAAAATTTAATTGGTAAACATCAAACTATGTGACTCGATTGTTCAATAATGATAATAATTTACCGGGCCACTTATCAGTTAAATGTTTGTCTGATTGGCTATTTTTGGTCACTTGGTCACTAATACGTAGATTATGATAGGTTCAAATTACATGGAATTTTTTTTCACATTTTTGGGAGTGTAGTTTGATATTCATAGTGAGTTGGTCGCTTATTGTGAGTGAGAAAGTAATATATTTCATTTTCGCAAAATTTAGGCTTAATTTCCCATTTCAGATTTTCTATTTACTTCATCCAAACTTTTTCCAATAAAGATAATTGCTGTGTCGTTAGCATAGCAAATCATTTGACCTTCGAAATTATTGATTCTTGCAATACTGTTTATATATATTAAGAACAGTACGGGTCCCAATACAGTACCTTGTGGCACTCCTGTCTCAACTATTGATTCGGTGCTTAACACATCCCCGATCCTCATTTTCTGTGTTCTGTTGCGTAGATAGTTCTCAAAAAGACCTAGTAATAACCTAGCTATCCATGTTGTACACAAAGCAGTATGAAAAAGTTATATCAAAGCAGATACTCCCTGCGTTCGCATTCTATAAATCACCAGCGGCGTGTCTTTTTCTTCTGGTAATTCATAGAATGCGACTGGCGTATCTTTTTCTTCTAGTGATTTTTAATATGAAGTCGTAAATAGCGAGCGAAGTGAACAATTTTTATTAATATTATCAGTCAGGTTAGATAACCCATTGCGGTGTGAAAAGATTGCATTCAACTTGGATAACAAAGTAAGCTTTGGTTATGTTTGGTTTGATAAATTGCTTTATCCTCAAGCCACCAAGAGTGCGAGCAGAGCTAGCTTTGTTTCTAACGAATGATTCAGCCAAATAATCGCGGCCTTGTAACTTTCTTATTTATAGAAAAAACAATAATGTCCCTCATGCATTGTTTCAATAGTATATTTAAAGCCAGTGAATGCGTGATTTCAATTATCTACCTGTTGTCACCTGTCAAAGATTGTCATGTCAACTATTTTTCAAATGAATTGTCTTTCAACATATATAAACTTCAAACCTTCCCTTCATAATAACGTCGAGAACATTCATTATTCTGGAAAAACGTTGTTAATTTTTCTTTTGCAATGTTGAACACCAACAAGGAAATACAAATTGATCAGATGTTCCTAGTGACGTCCACAATTTTTCCTTGTGATGACAAGCTGAGTGCTTATTCGCTTTGGAGACTGACGCTGTTCAACGTCTGACACTCATGGCGTAATATGTTGTTGAGGACTTCGATATTTGCAAGGGCTTCAATGTAAACACATTCTTTGAGATAGGGCCAGAGACAAAAGTCCTCTATGATAAGATCTGGCGACCTAGCAGTCCTTTCAACACTCGTACAACTCGACGTTTTCATGATGAAAATGTAAAATATTTTATATTTTGGAACTGAGAAAGACAGCCTCTATCATAATTTACAATAATTAATTTGAAATAAAAAAGTTGACAGGAAAATCTTTGACAGGTGACAACATGTATATAATTGAACTCAGTCACTTAATGACTTTCAATAAAACTTTGAAAAAATGTATGAGGGACGTTATGGTTTCTTCTACAAATAAGGAAGTTAGAAGGCCGCGAATACTTGGCTGTTTCACCCGGTATATTGTAAGTAGGCTCATACGCTCTCTCAAGTCTATTTCAAAATTCATGTTTTAAATTGTTATTGATTGTAGCAATTGCAAAAATTGTAAAATTGAACATATAACATTATAAGCATAGTGGTTATGGGAAGGTGAAATATTTGTAAGAAACTGTTGTTTTTGGTAATTGTAGATTAGCGTCTGAAAAGAGTGTCGACAAAAAGAAGGCATTTTGTGTGATTTTTTATTAAAAAATTCTCACTTGTTATAGTTCATTTTCAAGATACAGAAGGGTATAATTTGAAAAATAATTCACTTGTTTATAACGGAGCCCGATAAACTTACCTTTACCGATTTGTAATTGACTTTTATTCCACAGAAAAAAATCAAAAAAGAAGAAGCATTCTCAAGATTGAATATTGCTAAAATCAATCAGAATTGGCATCAGATTCTGCGTAAAGCAAAATGTCAAGAAATGAGGAGTAACGTTGAGGTAAAAGAAAATAATCATCCTATTTCACTCAGTTATTCATAATTGACATTTTAGCATTTGAAGGAGTGGATAGAAAGAATCATAGAATATAAAGACAAAACAATTAAAAAATTATTGAATCAATTGGAAGAAGCCGAAGAAGATTATTTGACAAATTTTCGATCACATTCTACTCATATTGACGATATTTTAGAGCATCAAAGTAAATACGTAGAAAAGCTGACGTTACAATATGACGAAGATCTTGAGGGATTGGTGGTTTGTGCGGGGAGAGAAAAGAAAATGATCGTGGAAAATGCCGACATGGAAGAAAAGTATTTAAAAACTATTTTGTTCGGGCATGGAACAAAATCTAATAGAATCTTAAGAAAAGAATATGAAGAGTACATGCTGAAATGCTATGAAGCTGAGTACGATGTGAGTATAAGTATGATTTCAGTTTTGCATGTACAGTGCGGCTTTTAATAGCCCACCGTGTTAACTTATAAACAGTTTGGCGTACAAACTTTTAAAAACACGTTTGGAGGAAACAACCGACAATACTTTTTGAAAGAAAACGCTTTGTAATTGCTTCATAGATGGCGCGGGAAGGCACATTAACTTCTGCAACTAGTTTACAGTGTGTCCATTAAGTAACCCCTCCTGTTAATTGTTGAACGGATTTTTAGATATTTTTTTTTTGGTGAAGTTGCAGTTCATGAGCTACTTTTTGACACCAAAAAAAATGATATTTTTCAAATAACATCGAGTGATACCCCATTCGAAACGTCTTTCCATCCTGTATATGACAGTATAATTTCAAATAAAATTATTGATTCAAAACAAAGTAGCGGTACTTAATGTTGGAACTATCATAAAGTAATTCCACCCCTGTAAACTTCTGAACCGGTTTGGACTCTTTCTTTCAATTTTTTTTGGTAAAATGGGTGTTCATAAGCTTCTTTTTAATAACAAAAAAGTCGATTTTTCCAGAATAACGTCGGTCCTCCATTTTGATTCTTTTTTAATGGCTATGGGATCGAGTGATGCATCGTTTGAATTAAATTTCAATTCTCTACACGACAACATTTTCCGGAAATATGGATCGGTAGGAGGGGTCCTATTGAATAGCAAGCTCGCTAGGCTGATTTGACCCCTTTGGATTATTTCTTGTGGGGATATCTCAAATCTCAAGTGTACAGATCCGCCCCAGGAACGATAAATGAATTGGGGGAACGCATAAGAGACGTATTGATTCCCCATGCCATTCAAAATGGCGTCGGACCGCCATTTTGATAATGATTATGATAATAATGATTCCGAAAAATTATTAAAGATCCATCGAACCAGGGTTTTTAATCAACATAATATATTTAGAATAGAATGCAATTTCAAATTGTTGCTGATAGATATTATAAATTTTGTATTTTCGCCTAAAATTAAATTGTATACATTTTTATCATACACCTTTTTTTTTGGTACCTTCAAAAATATCCCCACTTTTTGACCATTCGAAAAGAATTTTTAGAAATGGCGTCTTTTTAGTGTTAACGTGACATATATCAAAATTTGTATTCTAGAAGATCATTAATTGACATTCAGCCCTATGCTGTATCACTTCCGTCAAAAATAACGTCACCATTATTTGCCATTTCCGTTGTTTTGCTATTACCAAGCAATAGCAAAATAACGGAAATGGCGAATAACGGTGACGATATCTTTAATCGAAGTGATACAGCATAGGGCAGAATATTTCACAGGCTATTGGTGATCGATTTCTTGCTGTCAGGTTGGTGATGAATTTTGATACTGACATGTCAGTGTATCAAAATACAGTGTTTCTAATAATAAAAACCAAAATTCATCACCAACCTGACAGCAAAAAACCGATCACCGATAGCCTGTGGAATATTATCAATTATTTTCTCATCTATACGTTAGCAATTTTCAATCACACATCATCTCAATTTTATGGAAAGCACAATTGATTTTCGAATTATATGAATCTTGTTTTGGGTTTCTACATCGTATACTAAATGAATCGATTAGAATTTTCAGTATTTGCTCGTTGCCAACACAAGATTATTAAAACTACAACAAAAAATATATATTAGCGTGTTGTCACAAAAATAAAACTAGTTTTTGATGTTTTATGGTCAGTTTTTGTCGAGAAATCGAAATCGTCTGAGAGTTCAAATTCAGGGTGGGGCACCGAAAACGAAACAGATCGAATATCTTCCAAATAAATGTGTTGTGAAGAAAATTCAAAAACACTTCGATTTTTAATCCAAAGGGGAAATCTTCTTATCATAACCTCAACTGTCGTACCTCTCCTCCCACCCCTTGGTCACTATCGCCCAAACAATTTGAATAGGGAAAGTAGTAAGTGTGACACACCATTGAAGTGGTAATTTCATAAGGAATTCAACCATGTTAATTTTCGCTACCCAACTTTCTATTTTGGCGCCCTCTTGCGGAAAAAACAACTGATCTGTATTCCAAATTAGGATACTTCATTTACAAGCTCATTTGACATAAATTCTGTGACGATGCATTAGGGAATTATTCTGAGGAAAAAACAAAATGGTGGCTCGAAAATATCGGATAAGATTCAAAATTATGGTCCGATTTGATTCAAAGTTGATAAGTGATGGTTTTCAAGGTCGGATATCATAAATTGTTTGTCAATTCAGGATGGCGGACGAAATTTGTAATTATGGTTCGATTCGAATCAAAATTAGTATGTGGGAATTTTCAGGGTCGGAAGTAATGATTTTTTGTCGATACAAAAAACAAGATGGCAGGTGAAACGAACCATAACTACAAATTTTGTCCGCCATCTTGGAGCCACCATCTCGTTTTTTTGCAGTGATATGAAACTTATAATTTCCGACCCTGAAAATCACCACTCATCAAGTTTGAATCAAATCGGACCATAATTTTAAATCTTGTCCGCCGTTTTGGAGCCGCGATTTTGTTTTTTTCCTCAGAAAAATTCCATAAGGCATTGTCACCGAATTTAGGTAAAATTAGCTTGCAAATGAAGTATCATAATTTGGAATACGGATCAGTTGTTTTTCCCGCAAGAGGGCGCCAAAATTGAAAGTTGGGTAGTAAAAATTGCCATTGCTGAATTTCTTATGAATGATGTGTCACACTTACTACTTTCCCTATTCAAATTGTTTGGGTGATAGTGACCAAGAGGTGGGGGGAGAAGTATAACAGTTGAGGTTATGATAGGAAGATGTTCCCCATGCATTAAAAATCAACGTGTTTTTGCATTTTCTTCACAACACATCTGTTTTGAACATATTCGATGTTTCGTTTTCGGTGCCCCACCCTGTATCTTGAAATACATTAGATATCACTTGACGTATTGTATAATTACTATCATACTATTGAGACAATATTGAAGGACGTAGGAAATGAAATTCACTGTTTTAAATACGTTTCTTCAACCAAGTATCCCATAACCCCCAATAATCTAAACAATTCATACATTTCAAGGAAAAATCTCAAAACGGTAGACCTCCTGCTGGCCAATCGGCGCAATTAGCTTTTCCTCTTTCCGCCAAACAAGTGATCAGCTTGGTTGAGTACGAACAAGAATCCAGGTCGCTCTCTGGAAGAGAAAAAGAAAGGCAATATTATCATTTCCAGATCAATTATCGAGATGAGATTACCTTCGTTCATCTCTTGGAAACATTCGTCAGTAGTTTCTTGCAAGAAGTTTCGAAGCTCACGTCCCTTGGCACTCTTGAGAAGCTCTTCAGAAAATGTCGTACGATCTGGAAGGCCGGTATCATCAACCTATGAAAACCAATCGAGTCGAATCAAATCAAAATCATTTCAACTGTATTAGGCGCAGTAATAATCAAGTCCCTATCATGTTCAAAACCTTCATATTGTAAAATTTGAGAAGGGCTTCATATAACATTCGTTTTCAATGCAATCCTGATATCCTAGCGATTGAATTCAGATCCAATTTATTGACATTTCTTTTTTTTTCAAGCTCAACGTACATCTATAACGGGTGACCAAGAGACTAGAGCCTTGCTTATATCTTGTTTATTTGAGACACAATTGCGGATTCACACACACATGAAAACATAAAAATGGCCGTCTTCTGGTTTCTCCAGAATAGCCATCAACTTGGATTTTTCAAATGAAACACCCTATATGTTTGATGTTTTTCGGATTCTACGGCTTAAATCACATACGATATACGATCCTCAATTTTTTTTGAGAACAAGAGTTCTTGATTATGTTGAAATCTATTCTAATTGGCATACTAATAATAGTCATTTCATCGATAAGTACAATATGGAATCCTACAAAAATTGAAATTTTTTGAACGCATTTTCAACAGAAAAATTATTTTTTACAAAATTTCAAATGGTATCCATACCGAGGGCCATCTTGCCATTTTATAGAGAATTCAATTACGTATTCAAGGGTATACAGATAATCTCACGATGAAGGGAACATTAGAAGAGAATAAGACCAATTAACTGTTGCCCACCCCCGTACCAATGAATATCAATAAGTATAAGTATGAACTCCACAAATAGTTGAATTGACTGTTTCACCGTTCAAAAAAAAACCATCACTGATTGCGGATGAAACGCTGCTACGATATTGCCAAATTATTAATGACTATCCTATAATTTTCTGAGCAATAAAGAGTATTAATAATAATAATAATATACTAGATTCTACAACTCTTTCTGCTTGTTATCCGCACACTTCTCGCACATCAGCTAATTTCTCGAATAAATGTGTCAACGTTGTTTACCACCGTAGTCTCTCATGGTCGGATAATTATCAAATGCCCTAATTCTATCTATGTTTCGTTCACTGTGAGAAGTACTGTATATACAGCGTGACTCACGGTCGATGGTAGGTTAGACGTTTCTGGAAAACGCAACTCAGGATTTTTCTGAAAATTTTGTGTTATACATTTTCTCACCTGTTCTACCGATCTAAAATATTTTCAGCATTGCGACGTTGCCGCTTCTATCAAAAAGCCCTAGCAACTTCAATATTTTGAATAGAACCCCGTATATTGACACATTTTTAGAATCGCCCTTTTATTACAATACTTTTTTGTTGATAATGCCCTATACCTATCTCTATCGGTTCTCGAGATAAAAAATTATTTGTGTTAAATATAGTCCAATACATAGCCCTAATTGAACTTAAGTAAATAAGTACCCTCAACTCATGAAAAGTTGATAATGTGATGTTAGTTTGGACAAAGTCAAAGTATTTAATCTACACCAAGAAATCGACTCCATATCATGCAGGGCCCGCTAAAATTACTATTATTTCCGTTTTGCATGAAAGTGGTCAAAAGTTCGTTTCTTCAAATGAAACCCCCTGTATATTACTCGATAAATTGAAAGATGAAGAGAAATTCTTTAGGATCATATGCCATGTCCCTATACCTAAATCATCAAGTTTTCTTGATAAAGCCGCTTTTTTAGGAAATATTGTTTTTTAAAGAATTTAATTTTAGGTAGCCGTGAAAATATCAAGTTTATGACAGCTCGGTGACTTTTTTATGTAGTTAATGAATAGTTATTGACAGCGTTTCAAAACATCTTCCAAATTAATGCAAGTATTGAATATTCAAAGGGAGTTCTTATGAAATTATTTATTATTAACAGATATTGTGATCAAATCATTTTCAGAACATGCAGAAAATTTAACCAAATATATCCTGAATTAACACCAATGAATGAGAGGAAGTTTGTAAGATTACAAAATAATTTCCTCAACTACCTATGATGGCTTAAAGTTTCCAGGAAACAACTGTACCAAAAATCAGCTTTTTATCCCGCATTTTTAGGTAAAAAGCTAGATTTACTTGTCTATAACATGTGAAAGTACAAATAACAGAATTAGGAAGGATAAAAATAACTAAATTGTAAACAAAATATCACATTTCCACAATAAATGCTGGAAATGTTAACCATGAAATTTTAAACATTTTAAAATGTGCTTTTGCACGCGACTCGTGGTTGCTTTTTCAATTTCATGGGGATCCAGATCTTCAATACACCGCAATATTCGATGTCGCAGTTCTCCTTTGGTAGGTACTGAAGTACTGTACACCATTTCTTTTATAACGAACCATAAAAAAGCCAAGCAGCGTGAGATCGGGTGATCTCGGTGGCCAATCCTACGGCCCTAAATGCCTCAATTTTTTTTTTAAACTTCTTGGGTGGAATGAGCTGGCGTTCCGTCCAGTTAAATCCACGAATTCCTATATTCCTCTAACGACAAATTTTCGAGGAAATCAGTAACAGTCGTCGTTAATATTTGGAGATATCTCTCAGCATTTAGTGTGTCATTATAAATAAAAAAGGCAATTTTACTGCACTTTAAAATACACAAAAGATTTGGGTAAAATTTTCCTTGAAAACCCCTTTTTTTTGTAACTTGAAGTGTCATTGCCGCTCTCCAAAGATTACCGCGCTCTGCTTCGCGAAGAGCGATAACTCTGTCGAGCAACAATCAATCTCTTTGCGCTAAATGCAAAACGTAAATAATAGTAATGTTAGCGGGCCCTGTATGATATGGAGTCAATTTCTTGGTATCGATTAAATACTTTGTACTTTGTAGAAACTAATATCAAAATATCAAGTTTTCATGAGTTGAGAGTATTTATTTACTTAAGTTCAATTAGTGCTATGTTTTGGACCATATTTAACACAAATTATTTTTTATCTCGAAACCCGATAGAGATAGGTATAGGGCATTATCAACAAAAAAGTATTGTAATATAAGGGCGATTCTAAAAATGTGTCAATATACGGGGTGTTCTATTTAAAATATTAAAGTTGCTAGGACTTTTTGATAGAAGCGGCAACGTCGCAATGCTGAAAATATTGTAGATCGGTAGAACAGGTGAAAAAACGTAGAACGCCAAATTTTCAAAAAAATCCGAGTTGCGTTTTCCAGAAACATCTAACCTACCATCGACCGTGAGTCACGCTGTATACCACATACAAAATGAAATGTATCTGAAAAAAATTGATTGGGAACATTTGACATCTATGAATTTTTTGAAACTTTATTTCATAGTGGTAACTGAACGTATAAATTTTTGATAGAACATTCATTTTATTTATCAGTGACCAATAATATATATTCAAAATGTTGCCTGTTTTTCCTGACACAGACTAGTTCTATTTATTGTGCACCTTATCACATTTTATCCGTTCTTCAGCAGGAATTTCCTGAAATACGCACTGAACTCTATTTCTCAAGTCCTCCAAAGTAGAAGGTCTTCTGGAGTAGACTTGATGTGGCCCCATTGAAAAGTCAAAAGGGGTTAAATTGGGTGATATGGGTGGCCATCTAATTGGACCACTTGTTCCAATCCATCTTTGCACAATAGGTATCATCAGAATATTCCCCAACAATAAAAGTATTTTGTGGTCCTGCATTATCTTGTTGAAAAACATACACTCGATGATGTTTTCACGTAGATTATTGATATTAATTTGAATATCGTTCTCTAAGAGCTCTAGAAATCTTTGGCCCGTCAAAGGTCCGTCGAAAAGAATTGCTCCAATGGTTTTCGTCTCTATGAGTCCCACCCAGAAGTTGAAGCGAAATCTCTCTTGGAAATTACCCACTTTCAATAACCCAGGATTTTCTTTAGCCCAATATCTTGTATTATTCCTATTTAACATACCTTATACCATTATTCGTGAACCTATAGACTCATCTGTAAACACTCATGATGACGCAAAAGCCAATTACAATACGTTAGTCTTCGGACTGGGTCATTTTCATGTGAATGCTGATGCAAATTGGTGTGGAAATGACTTTTGGAAAGAACTGCCGATTTCTAACATCTTATTAAACTAGAAAATTGTTAGGGCTAAGAAGGAATTGAATGAGAACTTTTCAATATGTCAACCATTATCAAAATATAAACCAAAATTTAAAAAAATTACATGCTTTATGGTCTGTCCAGACACCGCCAAGCATACCTCTTATGTCAAAAAATTGCGCACAGGAGTCTGTTTACAACCCATTTTCAAGGAGTCGTTGATTGAATTATATATAAAGCTTTATTTGTACAAGAGCACAAATCTTTGAAAATAATTTTGGATTAACTCATTCAGAAGTTCAGAATCAAGGAGTGAAAAACACAAGTCGACAGCCATTGAAACTTTTGCACTAACTTTTACCTCAAGGAACACTGGGTACAAATACTATGGTGCTAATTTCAGGTTTGACTTACCAGTTTCAATTGTTCTAGAACACAATGAATAATGCATTTCTCAGAGGTATCTTGTTTCATCTTCGGTGTTTCTTCCGAGAGTTCATTACCCTCATTGTCATCCTGAGTTTCCTTAGAATGGTCTTTTTCATTATCGATATCATCAGACTTTTTATTCTCCTGGGCTCCTCTTCCTTCTGTTTTCGAAACTGATCCTTTATTGCTAGAAACTGATTTGGCCCGTTTGATTCTAGCCAACTTGCTATTCTTTCCGCCTCTTGGACCTGATATAATAATAGTGATAATGGATCATGGAAAAGAAGAGATGAGCCAAACTGTACATATTGAAAAAATTACTCTGCCTAGATAATAATATATAACTCAATTCATTATTGAAAATGATCTGTTATCAACAAATCAGGCTAGTTTCAGAGAAGGGTACTTATGTGAAGCAGTTCTTCAAAAAATAATAAATGAATCGAAATCTTCAATGGATAGAGATCTTGTCACCGTACCAGTGTTTAAGGACTCAAAAAGATCCTTTGAAGTTGTAGACAGAAACATTTTGTTGTGGAAATTGAAACTTTGAGGAATCAACATTCGCGTGGTTTCAACCGTATTGGAAAAATAGATTTCAAAACTTTGTACCAAGATTCCTTGCCTCATTTCGAGGTGAAAAGTTCCTATCAATGTATATCCTAAAATGAGAAACATATCGTTTATTATGATTTTGTATCTGTAGTTGGTCATCAATTAATATAAAGTATCCTAGGTCATAAATTTAATTGAAGGTGAATTAAAAGAGACCATTAGTACATATATGAAATTGTTATCAATGATATGTTTTGGTATGTTATGGGTTCAAGAGGTTGTTTAAATAAAGTAGATGTGAGGGTAATTAAGGGATTTCAAAATTTATTTTGACATTGTAGTTTGAAAATATCCAAATAGGATGAAACTGCAGTAAGTAACAATAGAGAGATATTGCAGTTACTAATAACGTCAGTCAGTAATGAAGTTCTCCTTATTTTGACATATACGCACGCGCAATGTGAATCTGGAATGAGTACAACTTCATTAAAATACTGCCTGCCTTTATTAGAGGACGGTAAAGGCCAGGATTTGAAGTTCCTTTATTTTCACTTCGGGTGAAATCGTGGACACGACATAACTCATGTCTGATAATTATATGACTTTTTCTGCACAAATCGATATCGAAGCCCTTTGTGGCCATTCTATCAGTATCTCAGTATGAAATAAATGATGTAGAATGAAACGAACGCCTATGCAAATAAGGGATGAACAGACAAAACTGCAATATCTCTGTTCTTAATCACAGAATAGTGTCAGCCACTATTAAAATAAAGTTGCCTTTAATACTGGCTGGCGATATTGCAATATATCTCTATTAGCGTTACAAATACATTTTTTTTTTCTAATTTTGTGTAAGAAACTAATATAGTCATTTAAACAACCTGTCAATCCGAACCATAGCCAGTTTTATTGAGTTCTCATTTTTAATAAATAACTAATAGTCATTTCAACAACCTGTCAAACCGAACCATAGCCAATTTTATTGAGTTATAGAGAAAATTTTGGTACCCAAAAGGTTCATAGAACTTAGAATCAAACAATAGCAGTCCTTCATACAGTTATACCATGCAGGAAATATTAGTCATAAACTCACTTCTAGTAGTACTTTTCACGACCTCTTCTTCTGAGTTAGACTCGGAATCTTTTTCTTCTGAAGGTTTTACGGTTGAAGATGACGAAGATGAAGTCATTTCCCAAATTCTCTCAAGAGTTTCATTATTTTTAACACACATTTTCAATGCCTGTTGGATATCATCTCGATTCGCTTTGGCAATGCCACATTCCAGAGCCTGGAAGATTGATAAAGAATAATATATCCCCAAGAAAAAGGTTCGTTTCATAAAGGCTATCAAAGAAAAGAAACTTTCGCTGAAAGTTTTGAATTAATAAAAGAACCACAGACTCGAGAATAATAATGTTATGTTGTTAAAATTCTGTAATTTTGTTCCATCTGAACTGAGTCTTGGACTTTTTTATCCAGTCATGTATCAAATTTGAATTCTTAATGTCCAAACTATCCCAACAACAAATACTTTATGGTTATCGAAACGGTTGTGGTCGACAAGAAATTTAAAAGGTGAGATCGGTATTATTACATATCTATTCACAATTGCTACTGCTTAAAGTACATTTTTCTGTGAAACTTCCATGTTCTCTCTCCGTACAATTTTGGGAAAGTTCTCATACTTTGATTAGTGAAATTCGATAATATTCAATTCAGGAACATTATCAATCAATGTTATATGGACTCATTTTTGAAATCTCACAAATAATTTGTTTGTTGATCTGTTAAACGAAACAATTTCTATGAGTATTATTTCACATTTGGAAAAAAACTGGATTAAAGAAAACATTTTTTTAAATTTGGATGACGTTGTTTTCAGTTCTTTTCATTTTTTTGAAAGAAACATATGTTCTTCTCAGAGTAAGGTTTGAAAACTATTGGCAAAGAAATAATCCTTTGGAAATGCTCAAGATGAAACGTTAAATGCATGGCTTTCAAAATCATAATTTATCACTGTCACTTCAAAAGTATCTATTTATCATACCATGGAATATGACACAACACATGATAAAATCACCACCACAACACTTTTCATTTTATTCCCTTTCGTGAATATCACCTCAACTGATTGACTGATCGAAAAAATATACCTTTTATATTGTCATTGATGATTTCATGTTCTTCAACAGATATCATATGATAGGATGTATGCCAAATTAACACAGATGAACAAAAGATAATGAGATCCGCATAGGGGATTTGAATATGGAACTAATTTGTCAATCAATTTTTGAATTATATGTACTTCCGGATACTGTTGGTGTAATTGTATAACTGCGTGACTGTGAATTCCAGAAAACATTATGGAAATAACATGAATTCAATGCAATGATCATTTCAAACTTTAATTTATACATATTAGAAGAGAAGATAAAATTCGACAAAATCACACTTCTATTCATCAGCAGCTCTTTTTTGAGTAAATTTCAATTCAATTAAAAAACTTTATCAGTTCCAGGAGGCAACAAAAAGATACCAAATAACAGGACCTGTAGATAAATGCTACCAAGTAGTAAGGCATAATGACGGAAAAATTCATATCCAATGAATTTCAACTTGTTTTACATTCTATAACTCAACTTTCTTGAAAGAAACAAACATATAAAATATTCCATTGAAAACAATCAAACCTTCTATTGCAACTTCAACTATCGTTGGTAATATTAGATTACCAAAGTATTTCGCACACGAGTTGCAAACACAATTTTTTCTACAAACGTCAAAAATATTGTTCCTAAATAAGTAATATGCTAATATGCTCAGCTTGATTAAACAAATAGCGTTCAACTGGCTCAAAATATTCTTTCAAATCAAGTAATTAGTATAATTATGGAAATAAAATGGCATTTGTTGACAATTAAGATGCCTAAAACCCTGGTGTGCCGACTCATACCTGTAAAACTGTAGAATAAAACGCTGGACATTCGCTTGCTTGATAATGAGAAAACAAATGAAATCGCGGTCTATTTTCCAAAAATCCCGCGATACTTCGTGAACCGCCACCGTCAGTTTTCTTGTTAGGGTGAATTTTCATGAACAGAAAGTTTCTGGTATTACGCACGAGCATTAAATGAATAAAACAACATTATCATTCAAATTTACAGAATCACTGTCCGCAAGCAGTTTTATTAGTTAAATTTTCGACTTATTATATACTTAGGTAGTTTTCATTTTGCTGATCTGCAATTTACTGGAATAAATAATAATCACATATTTCACATAAAAGTATTGAAATTCAGCTGCATGGAAATTCATAATTAGAACCTGTCAATCTTGTGCTTGTGCCTATCTGACATCTGCCCAACATGCGCATGCGCAAGTATCTGCGCCATTTTATCCGACTTTTCCTTTTAAAGTTCTCTATAATAAAGTATATATAAAGTAATAATTTTGTAGCTTATTTTGAGTTTAATTGCTTTTCAGAAGTGATATGTGTGATGAGTTGTCTGTTACAAAATGGTCTTTCGCTATTTTAAAAACTGTGTCATGTAATAGTGAAGATGTTTCTTTTTTTGTGCAATTTTTTCTCGACAGAAAATTTATTTTTGGATGATCTAACCACACTGAAAATATTTTACGAAAACGAATGGTAAAATAAGAAAACCTAAACAAGCTTGATGATATATGCAAAATTGATAGATTTCAGTAGAAGTGGTGATTTTTTTTACTTTGTCACGAACTTTCGCAACTTGAACTTATGGAATATTTATAGAAAGAGTAGGGTATAACAACACGCACCCAGTTGATTGAATCGATTAGAAAAAATGTTTGCCATGTTTACTAGAGCATGGCGAGTTAAGAAATAAAATGTAAGTTAATTCCAAATTTGTTCCAAAGTATATTATACAGATTTTAAGTAGTAGGTACTCACTCTCGGTATTAGACATGAATGAATTATTGTGTTCATCTGTCTGAATTTTTTCCACACAAAAACGGATTATGGTCAGCTCATTTAGGAAAATAATATAAAATACAGAAAATCAAAGAAACGAACATCATTAATAGTCAATGATATTGCACCTCGAAATTTTTGATTCTGCCACAACTATTTTGACTTTCAAACGGCATTTACATTATTTTAAAAAATAACACATTATGTTTGGTGTTATTTTTCCAAAAATTTCGTCTTCCACTTCGAGTATGGAAACTATATTGCTTTAGAATGATATTTAAAAAGTTTATTAAAATTCCGTCAAATTCAATCAACAACAATCACAATCACTCTGTCCCTGGAATATTGACATGAGGACGAGGCGCCATCTCTGGATCCGATTACAGAAATAGACCACTATTTCATTTGTATGGTCTTCAAAAAAATCTAAACAAAATCTAATAAGTCGACACACCAGGGTTTTTAGGCATCTTATTGACAATTATTTTAAAGTGACAGTTGTTCACAATTATTTTAGAGTGACTTTTTATTTGCGTCAGTTTTCTAGTGCCCGATACTTTTATCTGTAATATAATGCAAATTTCGTGCGACGATGAACAAAGCAGTACCCCACCTAACTTGATAGAGGTGGCCATTTCAGTAATTTCAAATCTTTTACTGGAGAAATCAAGGCGCCACTATGAAAATGTATATCAGCAATTCACAAAGTGGTGTGAAGCAAATAAAGCAGAGAAGTCTAAGAAGCTGAAGTCTTCCACGTTATATATATTCTATATTAAAAGCAACACAAACCTATAGCATACGCAGTGGCTAGCACTTATTCATACCTTCCACCCACTGGTATTAATAAACTTTAAGCAAATGCTCTTACTCAGATATCTTGAAATGGACTACTCATTTTGTTGAGTTATGAGAGAGACAAAAAACCAGCACCAAATCATGGATTCAGCAGAAATCTCAAGAATGGTGGAATGATTCACCAGGAATGAGACAGGCCAAAGAGTTTATTGAAAAACCGCTGCCAACATTCACAGAATATCTACTGAGCCAGAGAAGGAGCACTTCTAGAATAATAGTTGGACTCCTCACAGGGCATAGTAGGCTCAATAAACATATGAGCATAATCGGTCTGGCAGAAGAAATGCTATGCAGGTTCTGCCAGGAAGAAGAGGAAACATCAGCACACATACTATGCCACTGCGAGGGCTTGTCAAGGCTAAAGATGTTAATGCTGGGAGAAGAAAAACCAGAAGCACCCAAATATATGGGAGTTCTAAAAACTAGCCTATGGAGTCTAGTGCTGAAGACAGGGCTAGACAAAGAACTCTAAACGATTTCGAGGGCACACACAATATATCTGCAAAGGTCGCGTTGTACATGCTTATGGCACATAATTCCCAAACTAATCTAATCTAATGAGAGAGACAAACCTATAGCATAAGCATTTGCTAGCTTTTATTCATATCCAATCGGGTAGAAAACACTCCACAAATTTCTTATATTTCCAAAACTATTCAAATCTTCAAATACAGATGAGCTATTCAATAATTTGAAACATGTTGTAATGGACGAACAACGTGGGTTCAACAAAGGAAGGTTCATCGCCACCAATTTGGCACACTATCAAAACTTTATCAAAAAAGAGCTTTATTTTTTTATGTAGAAACCGAAAAATTGATAAAAAATACTGGTTGCCATTAAAAAAAAATTTGGGACCAGCAAAAAAAATCAACACCCTGTGTGAGTGCCATCATTTTCAATTTGTAGAGCTCAGGAAATAGTATCATTTTGCTCATTGAATGATCCATCTATCTGTTACCATAATGGAGATATGGAAGATCGCGCCCTTGCTGCAGGACCCTGTATATATAAAGGCATTATTCTCATGACTGGTTCAGAGTGTGTAGTTTAGTGTTCTTTGGGTATGTGTTTGGTGTTATGTACATAAAAACATATATGGCAAGTCACAAGAACAATATTGCATCAAGATCAATATTGATAATTTATAATTGATAATATAAAATGTGATACCTAGTATCGAAATATAAAATATCAAAATATAAAATGTCGAAATTTGAATGATCCATAAAATAGTTAAAAATTATAAAATTACATTAATATATTGATAAAAATCGACAAAACAACATTCAAATCACATTTTATTACATATTAAAAAGTGCACACCAAAGTTACTCCGAAGTGTATATTATAAAATTTTCGTCATAACAGTACAAAAGAAAATAAATATATAATTTTTTTACATAGTGAACTCGCATAGAAAATATAGCTACTAACATCATAAAAACAATGGCTTGACAGAAATAATTTTATTTATTTTTTCAATTCCAATACTCTTACAGAGCTATCGAGAATATTGTAAAGGTTGAAATTCAATGAATTTTTACAGCTAAGTAACAGCTAGTCTGTGACAAGTAATAGTCAGTAGTAGATCGGCCGATCTTGTAGCAATGCGAGTCAGACTGTTTCGAAAATCTGTCTACGTTTTGATGAATTTCTAATACTGAAAATATTTATAGAGTTGGCAGGGGCATGATACCAAGTTCAATAAAATGTTGGTGACAATGATCACTATAACCCAAATTTGCCAATATTCTGACATCTGAAAACTTCTATAGCATTTGTTGAATTTCTCCAAAGTGAGATATCATAAGATAGCACAGAATGATATAGGGAGTAGTATGTCATTCTCAAAATATCGGGATTTGTAATTGATTTCAATTGTTCCAGTAAAAACAGAATACTTGATAATTTTCGAACTACGTTATCTACATGATCTATCTTCGATAGTGAGACCAAGAAACACTACATGTTCTCCATCTTGGTAGATAGCGTTAGAAAAAATAACTCTACGAGTTTTGCTTTCATTCAATCTGAGTTTATTTTAAGCAAACCATTTTTTGGCCAAAGAAGTAGGTATATTCTGTTAGGGTAGTATGAGATTTATCAGAGCACACAAGGGTTGTGTTGTCGACGAACATTACACATTTTGTAGGTGCTATGTATTGACACAAGTCATTGATTTAAACAATGAATATGAATGGTCCAAGTAATGAACCCTGTGGTACCCCATGTTCAATTTTCATGAAATCAGATTTAACATTGTTCAACTCTACACACTGAAATCTATCTGAGAGGTAAGAACGAAGTAGATCTAATGTGGTGCCTCTTATTACATAGTAACTCAGTTTTTAAATGATATACAATCAGAGGCCTTCGTTAAATCACATAGTGTAAGTGAAGTATGTTTCTTCTGATCCAGGCCCTCTACAATATCAGTCACGATTTTGAAGGCCTGTGTTGTGGATTTTTTTTTGCAGATACCATATTGTTACTCGCTGAAATAGAATCTTTTTTCGAAATAGGAGTAGGTATAATCATTCTTTCAAAATATATTCAATAATTTTGCCGATGATATCCAATGATGATTTGTCTCCTTTTTTGAACAGTGGTATTACTTTGGAAATTTTAAGTACATCTGGGAAGACGTCGTTATGAAGAATTTGATTTATTTATTAAGTTGTTCAGTGGTTGAACGATCAGTTCGGCAACCGCCTTTATCAGACGACTGTTCAAATCATGGATATCGCGAGAGCTAGACGATCTCAATTCATTTATTGCAGTAATTACTTCTTGAGGATAGACGTTACTTACAACGGTTCTATTTCTTCATAAAATAATAAATTTTTCTTTAATTGTTCTGCTGTTTCAGAAGAGCTCTGCCTTTCTGTTAATTCCAAAATTGAAAAAAATTACAATTAAACAACTTGCGATCCCGGCATTGTTCACTACACTTCTGAATAGTCATCGTTTATTTATTTTATTTTATTATGTTCCTTAATTTACCAGTTATGAACTTTATTACAATTCTGTAGTGTATTTGACATATTTATGTTTTGGTTTATGACTCAACCATAGTGTTTGAATTGACATTTTCTTACAATTTCTGACTAATAAAAATAATTAGGTTTTTTATTGTTAGGTTTACAAGGTTTTACAAGTACGGTGTTTATAGTAAAACCTTCAGAAAAAGATTCAATAATGTGACACAAAAGGTTTAGTAATGAAAAATATGAAAAATATAGGATATTGTCCTCTTAAACCTCTTTAACAACCATTGGAGTATGGGAGAGGGCAGTTTACGAAGAAAAAAGACGTCTGCAATGTCGTAATTCCTTCAGAGAAATAATAATATGTACTGTGTGCCACTTTCAGAGACTCATACAAAAGAACATTGGTTTCTATCTTACGTTTTCCCCCTTATAGGTATTTAATTTCCAGGACTTTCATAATTTTTATTTTTGATTGACCGGAATATTCAAAATGTTCATGATAACAAATCGTTAAATGAAACGTACACAATATTGTGCCTAGTGCCATCACACGGCAGACTAATAAAGGATCACAATTTCAGTTTCAGTCGAAGATGAATGACTTGAAGAAAACTCGCGAAGGTGTGAGCGGAGCCATCTGGAAGCAAATAGCTGCAACTGTTGGACAATATGTTGCTCAAACTGATTTGAGACGCTGCCATTTAGCCGAGCTGAAAAGGTTGGACGCGAAAAGCGCTGCTGAAATTTCTGAAAATGAGGATCGCATAAGGAAAGAAGAGGTAATATCTAATCGTTCAGTGTCACACTGAGGATGCAAATATTCAAAAGCATCATTTATTATTGTTGTAGTATGGAACGTTTCTAGAATATTAATATAGTGTAGTGACAGAAATAATGATAGGTAAACGATGATACTTGAAGGAAACGTAGTCGACCACTAAACTACTAAATAGTCAGTTAGTGAATTAGTAAGCCATACTATGAAAAAAGAAATAATTGTTTAGTTAAATCATTGTCTTTGTTGCATCGGCATTCTTCATTTTGTTCAGTAACATCTCTAATACTTGAGGATCGTTGAATTTGACAGGAAATAAAAAAAAATATAAAATTTTGAAAGAGTTCTAATATGCCTGAAGTCCATACCAGTACCAACTAGGACTCGACCGAATACATGATTTTCTAGTCAATTTTTTTAATATTTATTGTAAAAGATTTTGAAAGATACTGTTTCAGTTTCAGATAAAACTTTATTATGAGAGAAACAAAATGTAGAAATTCTACAATATTATTATTTCATTATGTATTTTTTCTTTTGAACAGGAAAAGATAATGTTATCGAGTCAAGTGCAGTAAGAACAAACAACATTTTGAATCTCTGAATCCGCGTAAGAAAGTCCTATAAATTATGTACACATAACATGAAACCATTGTTCATAGCGATCTCAACCAAGATTTTTTAAATCATCGTCTTCCACATCACTAATGAGTTCTTCTTCACAGCCCGAAAATTTAATTTTATTGGATTTATCATCCCCTCTGTCATCTGTCCCTTTTGGCTTCTCTTGTTGATATGTTTTCTCTTTATTTTCCTTTCCACGTTTCTTAGTCTTTTTCTTCGCCTTGCCTTTTCCTTGTAAAGCAACTTTTTTCAATATTAAGGCCCTATTTCCTAATGAACTAGTAGCATTCAATTTAAATAGCTGTTAGACTGTGACTACCAAAATTGTGTTGCAATTGGCAGCTTGTCACAGTGTGACAATCATTCAAACTAAATGACACTTCAAGTTCAATATGAAATCTTACCTCATTTCATTAATAATTGATTGCCGAATGTCCTTATTTGAATATTTGGTTGTTACGATTATTTATTTTATCAGTTTATTGTGAATATTTGAGTATTGTTGAATCTTGTCTTTCATTTATAAAAGTTCATATACTGGCTCTTTCTAGCCTTGTCGAATTGAGAAAAGGATCTCAATCATTAAAGTTGATTCAAACCAGATAAGAGAAAAAGAAGCAAAAAACGATGAAGATATTCAGATGAGATGAAATCCTTAAATTCTGTGAGATATGGATTATAATTTCTTATCAATAGACCCCAATGTTCCCATATATTCCATAAAATTAACGATTCCGATCGATTGTATCAGATGTAGTTTTTGTTATAGGCAAGAGAATAGATTCTAATTTGAATAGTCCTGTACAGGAACAGCGACCTACACCTGTCCAATATGTATATGGGAAACCAGAGAATATAGGCATTTGAGATGTTTAATAAGGACTCAGATAGCCCATGCTCAAATAGATTACATTGATAACATTCAGTCTCAGATTTATATTGATATAAAACGATTTTGTTCGTTTATACAGAACAAAAAAGGATCATCGAGAATTCCGGGTAGCATAAACATTGAAGGTGAATCTCTGAGTGTAAATTTGTCTTAAATTTTTTCTCAAACTTTTTTGAAAGTGTTTTTATTCAGTCCGACTTTGTAATAACACAGGATAACGCTTTTACGAAACGATAAGACGGTAAAAAAATCAAATGACAAGTGGACCGGATGGAATGCCTTCATTTTTTTGCGAAGGATTGCACCAGTGTATTATCAAATCCTTTATTTAATATCTTCAACCTGGCAATACAATCTGTTATCAATCTTACCCTTATTACTCAGTTTATTGCAGATCATCTTGATCACTTATATCAAGTTGATGTTGTCTATACGGATTTTTCGAATACTTTTGCTTGAGAATTTGCCACGTTTTGGCTTTGATAAAACATTCGATTCTTTCTTACAATAATTTTTTTTCTCAGTTGCTTCTCCAAAGTTATCGAAACCGCTGTGTACATCCAACTGATTCGTTATTTGAATAAAAATAATGTAATTAGTACTCCGTGTCAACACGGATTCCGTCAAAACATGTCGATTGAATCCATAGATTTGGTGCAACATATACACAATAATCTAGATCAAGATAAGTACGTTGTAGGACTATTCTTCGATTTTTCCAGGGCTTTTGACACTTTCAACCCCAATTTTCTGGTAATAAAATTGAAGGCAATGGGTATAAGTTGCACACTAAATTCATGGTTGATTTCTTATGTCACTGGGAGAACACTCAAGGTGAAAATTGGTAACGAACTCTCGAAAATGCATACGATCTCATGTTGGGCACGCCGCAAGGGGTAATCTTAGGTCCTCTGCTATTTCTTTTGTATATCAATGATTTACCACAATCAATTCACGATGGCACAGTTTTCTTTTATGTTGACGATACAAGAATCATAGTATGAGCAGAGAACTCACCGGATTTCGTTAAAAAAGTCTTGACATCAATATTTCAAGCAAAACTGTGTATATTGAATTCACTTGTAAAAGTAAACTTAAAAATAACCTAAAATTAAAAATCAACGTGTCCGTGCTGGAGACAATAAATTCCACTAAATTCTTAGGTACAGTGGATTACAAATTACATTTCAACACTCAAGCAATCTGTAAAAAGTTGGAAAAATCATACTATGCCTTCAGAACACTCAAAGAAAATCTTCATGAAGAATATTTGCTAAATGTCTACTACGCACTAATTTTCTCGATCTTAAACTCGAAGTCCTTCAAATAAGAATTCTGAAATTGATAATGAGAGTACCACAAACATACTCATCTGACCAACTATTCAAATACGCGGACATTTTGGACATCAGACAGTTTTATGCAAAAAATACTCTAATGCAAATTAGTCAAAGAGAACTAAATATACAAACGGTTCACAACACTTACAACACGAGGAGAACGCAAAACATATACTTACCGCGAGCAAGAAAAGCAATCGGGCAAAGATACTTTGCATATATTGGACCTCGGCTAATGAACAATATTCCGGACCCGTTGAAAGACAGTTTGTTTTCTCCTTCCTTTAAGAAGCATTTAAAAAAGTGGCTTCTCTCTGTTGAAAGACAAACAATACATGCCTTAGTTAACCCCGAAACCGTATAAAAAACACTAAAAAATAATCAATAGTTTGTGCTTTGTTCTCTTCAATACTTCAATTCCATCTAATTTCTGTTTATGTATATTGTACGGAATAAACAAAACAAAATTTCCTCATAGACAAGTTCTTCGGAACTTTTTTGAGTATCTCCTTTGTTTATTGTACATTGACTCATTGATCTGAACTGTATTGTAATTCTAAATTGGTAAATAAACATTATTATTATTATCATTAATATAATAGCATGGGGCTACTGATTTTCACAGAATATCTAAAATGTAAAAGAAATTCATTCGATTGATTTTCGACCTTGATTACAACGCCTCTTGCAGGGAAGTCTTCGCCCAAAATGAAATAATGACATGCACAAACATTCATCTTTTCAAGCTATTTCAGGAAACATAAACCCATCCATGAATACCCATCAAGAAATAAAAATGACTTTTATCCAGAACATTTTAACAAAATAAAGTACAGAAAGTCACCAGACCGTGCTCGATTCTTTTTTAATATGTTACCCCGTGAAATTAAGGTTATATCATGATATAGAAAATTCAAATCAGCTGTAAAAAATATCTCAAAAAAACCCATTTCACTCTTCAGTCCTATGTAATTCCTATCATCAATTAGGATTGATAAACATATCAATCTATCTATCTATCATACTTTCAGGAAACAAGTCAGCAAGTCTACTACAATGGTTACAAATCGTATCGGTATTCATATCCTCCTCTGGGGTTCCTCAGGACTCAAATCTAGGGCCTCTATGCGGACGATTTGAGTTTTTTTTCCAAAGTAGATATTGTTCAGGACTGTTGTAGACTTCAAGAGAATCTGAACGTTCTTAGTGAGTGGTGTTCTCTGAATAAACTGCAGTTGAATAAACAAAAGTGTATAAAGTGGTTACATTTTCCAGGAAGAAACTTGTTATTGAACACGACATTCAATAAAAGGTAATGTTGTTTTCAGGACTGAAGTGATCAAAGATCTTGGTGCTTGGTTTGATTTAAACTAAGTTTCAATGTTCACATAAACTTGAAAGTTTCGAAAGCCTCCAAATTTTACGGCTCTGATAGAGGTAATTCGGAATATTTAAATTACTCCTTACGTTTGCGACTCAAAAAACTTCTGCATTATTTCCATAAACAATTCAGGTTGGCAACTCAAGTTTTTATTGTAAATTAAAAATACATAGGTTGCCGTAATCGGCGGAAGCGACAAAGTTTCGATGAGAATTATGAGTCTCATTGGGCATTAAAATACAGCTTTTGTGAAAGTTAGCATTGTTTTGCTGTTTGTTTCCCCATTTTTGCTAAAGTGATTGGCCTATATCTCCAACCGTACATTGAACGACCTTTATTGGTAAGTTGTGAATTTTAAATCGTTCTGACCCGAGTCAGAAAAATATATATTCAAATTTCATAGCCAGCATCTTGTGTTCTTCCATAATATTGTAATAAATAAACAAACTTCGAACGATATAATTTTTGCGAGCCTTATCGAAATAAAAAACTCAGTTCGATTTAATATTCATAACATCTGTGTGACATGAAGAGCAAAACATAAATTACATTTCAAAGAGTAAATCACGAAGCAATCAATTTCTGGTTTACGATTGTGTTATGGAATATAAACTCTATCTATTTTCATTTCGTTAATAGAAATTCCTGGAAACTTCTAATGAAAATTCTCAACTGACACAATGACAGCTTTATTGAAATGTTTATACCACATCGCTTGAAAATAAAGGACTCAAGATAAAATAATTAAAACTGGTTTCACATAGTTCGTGGTATGGACGTCGGGGAAATAATTGAGATGTAAATTATGCCCGATTTTTGTTGTTTAGACATTAGACACTTTTTCAACAGAGTCGTGAATGCCACAACGGTTCAGTTATCGACTTGTTTTCCACTAGTGACAATTATTTGAAATGGACAATCGTTATAATACTCTTCACTACACTTTGCTTATCTGTTAATAAATCGGTGTAAATTACGTCAACCTCTCGTTTTAGAATAAAGATTACTATCGTCTAGGTACCTGGAAGATGATATACTGATCGACGTGCAATAATTGTTTGTGTTCTGGAGAATACGAGTGTTGATGAACTGAGTCGATTCCTTCAAGGCAAATTAAATTTGACACTCACCTCTGACATCACGATCGGATTGTTAGATGAATGAGATCAAATAACTCATAGACAGATACTCGAGAGTTTTATATACCTACATGATCATCATTTGATTGAAACTTAAAAATTTAAATGGCATGGGGGGCCATGTGTCACATCCTTGAATAGATAATTTAGTTCTCTTTTCAATCATCTAAGTTTTTTAAATTTTCGTCTGTACTTTTTTTCACAATATACATTTAAATTGTCAGAGTAAGTGCGGATCTGGCGGTCTGACTCCCTTTTCTCACCTGATCACTATACTTTTGAATGGTTTGATGTGAAATATCGGGACAGAATTTTTTTGAAAATTTTCTGATGGTTGAAAAGAGAATTGAATTATCTTTTCAACGATGTGACATATGACCCCCATGCCATTTAAAATTTATTAGTTGATGTGTCCCCCCCGCGCCATCTTTCGAGCAATCAAATTGTATTTTATTTCAAAAAGTAGTATCGGTGAAACCCTTCAAACAGTTTTTTTAAGTCTGTACGTCAAACCGTTCAAAAGTTAACAGGGGGGGACTAAAAGCCGTACTGTATATTCTGTACAGACTAATCATCTGATCAAGAAGATCAACACCACCCATTGAATAATTGTATAATTTCACTATTTCCGGTCGAAATTCATATACTTCTCAATTTTGTCCCAACTAGAAACTCCATCCACATTCCCAGACCCAACAAAGTTCGAGGCTAAAACTACAGAACTGTTGTCTAGCCATTTCACCAAAATCACTTTCCCATCTTCACTGACCATTTCATCATGAGAAACTCTACCTATTTTCTTCAGTATTCTGTCTTCTAATGCAGGGGGCTTAGAGAACCTGTTGATTTTTATCGTTCCTGCGGCAAATATTTCTCTAGTTTTCAGTACTTGCAAAAGCTGAAGAGTTGAGTCATTTCCTCCGTTTCAATTCTGACATCCACCCAGACATCCTCCATTTTGATGTTCCGGTATGCAACTTTTTCATCCAGTGAGAACTTTTTGTAGCTCAATATCATGAATTCCGACGATTGACTTTATCAAGATTTTGACAACTGATATGTGTGAAGTGTGTGGAGTATATATGGACTGTCCATAGTGACATTCGTGAATTGAGACTCTTCTTAAACTATGGATCGCATGGAATTTCGATTTTGTTCGCCTCAGAAACTTTAAGAATCGCTTTTTATTCAGCACTTCACCATAAATAATCATAACTTGATGAAAATCTCAAAACTGAGGAATACATTTCTGCAGCGAGAAAAAATATGTCAGTTTCTTTTTGTGAATTCTTGTAGTTTCTTGGACCTCTGACCAGTTTCCTTCCTCAAAATTCTGATTACTTGGCTAATGTGACTAGGTTCGACTTGCCCTAACACAAGATCTCAATAATCGATGATGATAAACCAATGAATTCTTCTTCCAGATTCTGATAGACGACTTCAAAGAAGAGTACACTTCAATACAAGTAGCTAAAGACGGGAAACAGAACTATCTGGAACTCCAACTGAAGATAATGAACAAACAATTTCTGAAGATTCGTAAAACTCTTCAAGGGGATCTTCAAACTGATGAGAAGAAGATGAATCTCCTCACGGATGTGTCCACAAAAGTATTGACTCAGTTGAAGAGTTTGGACCAAAGAGGTCAACACATAATAAACCTCGCTGAAACTTGCAAAAAGTTTGAAACCGAAAGAGAGAGAATTATTAAATGGATACCAATATCGAGAGAATTTCTTACCAGTGCAGATGGTGGAGAGAGCCCACTACAGTCTGGATATGATAAAACTCCAAAGCCAGACTTATCTGTAGATGGTTTGAAAGTATCACGGATGGACTCACCAGGTATTATGATATAACGTTGTATTTTAGTAGAAGTGACAAGTGGTTGGCATTCTCAAGAGAGATTTTTTGTATTTGACAGATACTCAATTCTCTGTCGATCGATTGACATTTGAGATTGTTGTCGCAATAGGTATCTGTTAGTTGACATTCTCACCTGGATGGAATGGACAGCTGTCAGAGTGAAGTAACACAGACACGTGTGTTAGTGTCACTCGTCAGCTACCACGGAGCAAGAATTATGGTGTCAAAACTGATGGAACCTATCTTTTCGGCATGCGACGTTGCCAAGTGTGATTTTACTATATATGACGTCACAATTCGATTTTTCGCTTTTTTTAACAAAGATCATGAAAAAAATTATAAAATACAAAATACGTATCCCTTATTTTTGGAAAAGCAATACATTCATGACGAAATCCAAATATACAGCCCTATGCTGTATCACTTCCGTCAAAAATAACGTCACCGTTAATCGCCATTTCCGTTATTTTGCTATTACCAAGCAATAGCAAAATAACGGAAATTACGAATAACGGTGACGTCATTTTTAACGGAAGTGATACAGCATAGGGCTGATTGTGGCATTGTCCATTACAGATAAAATAATAATCATTCTTCTATAATTGTATTGAACTCTCTCGATGTAATCAGGCTGATACAGAGCCTATTTGGGTGGATGATTGTTCAATTGAGGCATATATTACTTTTTCGTATTATGAATGCAGAGGAACATACTACATTAAGAAAAATCTCTAAGAAATATACTTATTTCATGAGCAATAACATTTTTAATATTATAATTGATATTAGTTATAACTTAGTAGTATGAAGCACACTTGAATCAAATTAACTTGTTGATGTTCTGTGACTAAGACCTCGTAGTACAAGAAGATAAATCACTACTCTACGGCTTGTGGATCATCATTCTGTCACACTCATATGAAATATCCTATTTTCCGCACTAGTTACAAAATATACTATTGTTTACTTGGCATTGTGACGATTTGTTGTAAGGAAGTTACTTTTATATTTGATTGAACTGTTTGATTTATTTATCTATCTGACGGATGTAGTCGACTATAGAGGCCTAATGATCTAGGGTGATTTTCATTTCATTAATTCGTGCTTTTCCAATGAAAATACGAAGAAGGTTCAAAGTGTGAGAAAACTGAGTTTTCCACCCACTAGAAAACTATCACTTTCCTTCATCTAACAATGGCTGTCAGTCAATTTTTTATTTCTATGAAATTTGTTTTCGCAGACGACACCGAATCCGAAAGACATCGAAGATTTGGAACTTCGAAATCACAACCTAGGCCTAAAACATCTATTCCTGGTAGGGTTGTGTCACCGCAAAGTATAATTTTTGAAACGCCCACTCCGGAACCGAAAACCGTTACAACTATACAAAATATTATTCTTCAAGCAAAAAATTCCGCAGAAAGTACCAGTTCATCTTCATCACCACTAGCTCTGTCATCTCATTCACTGTTTTCTGGGGAAAAGTCGGAGAATATTCTGGAAAGATGTTTTGAATCGCTAAAAGATTTGGAAGGTTTTTGGTTAACTTACAACAAAGTAGAGGTTGATTTTTTAGAAATTAGAGAGGAAAAGAAGACTCTTGAAAGGGAGAATAAACAACTGAGGGGTATGATAAGAGCAGTTCTAGAGGCAGCCGCTCTTTCGAAGCCTTTGACGCATAGTAAAACTTCTACCAGACAGCCTTCCAGAAGAAGAAGTGCCTATTCTGCTCCACTGAGAAGAGTGATATTCCAATAGAATATTCCAGATTTATCTATATTCTAATTACTAGATTCACTTTTCCTACAATAAGTTGTATATGACAGTACAAAAACTTGGCCGTTAAGTATAAGATGATATTGTATGAATAGTCCTAAAGTACGAAATATATGCATGAAACCTTAATGAATTAGTTTTGAAAAAAAATTGGGACCACCGGAGGATGGTCGTGTTTTACCAATTTCTTAGCTGTGGAAAACTAGGAGTTATATTTACCGGGAGTCAGTCAGCAATAAGTAAATTCCAATATTCTATCGAATAAGCATTTTACACATTTCGAGATTAAAGGTAGTTATATACTTTCTATTGCACTTAATGAAAATTTCATATACCCACTCGATGATGATGATGATGTTTTATGCTCTTTTACGACTATTGAATTTATGTCATTTCTGGGAAAAATAGGCTGCCTGGCATGCCAACCCACAAATATTTTTAACAAAGGACCCGACGCCATCCTAATGGAAAATGGCTTTAGGTTAAATTCCTCGAATGCTATGGATTCTGGCTTTCTTGCCAAAAGTGTCCATGGGCACAAAAAAATTGACAACTAGTTTTCGTGATACAGGGCTCCGGTCAGAATTTTTAACAATTTCAAGAATTGACAAACGCCTATTTATTCCAGGAATACCGTGACTCAATGATGGTCCATTATACTTCTTCGTTTTGTGCTCTATAACAGGGTGAATAAAGAAAACCAGTGTCAGTTTTTTTATGAGAAATATAGATTCAGTTTAGCCTGATGAACTCATGATCGAAGTTAAATGGCAGTTTCATTAGTTTTTCAATTCCATTTGTAAAAATCTACTTCTGAAATTCCTTAAGCTGAGATCAATATTGTATATTATTGTACCATCAGCGTGGAATGTCGTATACTATCTATTACCCGTACTGAAAATTTCATATACCTACTCAAGGAAAATGGGTCATTCTTAATATTCATATTTTAAAATAAGTTTTATAAAAGCTGCGAAATGTCAGAAAATTGGTGTTTCTTGAGGTGAAAGGGTCTTTTGAAATAATGTATAAGTAATCTAGTCTTTGTCAATTTCCTGATTTCTATTTCTACTTTGATCTCAGCCAAAGGCTTAGATACTAGAATAATTGTTTATTTCATTTGAAAAAAAATTCAACATCAAATTCTGGGACTTTGTAAATCCTGATGCAACCTCTATTTCGTTTATATAGAATAGTATATTCTGTAACAAGGTTAGAATGAAAATTCGATGCGGGTGGAAAGTTCCGAGCGCGAACCGAAGGCGAGCGGGAGGAACCACGAGCATTACGAATTTTCATTCTAACCGAGTAGCAGACTATACTTTCTCCACGATCAAAAATTTTAAAATATTTTTAAATGGAAACAAACAAAAATAATTTCCACACGAAATAAAAACTATTATTTAAAAACACTGTTTATCAGAAAGGACTCATTCTGGACTTACCAGAACTAATTTTTTTATCGCAAAGATGCATTAAGAATAAACTATTAAATTAAAAAATGCCTTGTCGGAGGCTTAAACCCACATCCTCTCGTGTACTAACTATACCAATACTATACCGTCTGAGCCATCCGGCTCCTCATCAAAATATGTTTGATGACTATATTAACGGCATTCTCTTCCACGAAAAATACGAGACTCGTTCATTCATCATTATTCGGGGGTTTTGGTAGTAAACTTTCCAGTATATTATTTGTACTCTTTATAATTTCAGGTGGTGTATTTTCACACTCTGATTCTGAATCACTGGATAAATTCATGATACATTTTATATTTTCGAATGTAAACGTGACAGCAATAATTTTGAAACTAGTGAAATTTGCCACTACGGTGACAAACAATTGCGTCAAGGCTAATGTTATTATTGCTAACCAGTGTGAGAATATTATTCTATTACAAGAGAGAGAATGTAAATACATTTGAATTGCATGGGGGCAGAGGTATTGCAGAATATTTTTTCAATCTCAAGAGAGAGAATTCCAGCATTCTGTAATCAAATTTTATTTATTGAAAGAATAGCTTCCAGACAGAACAAGTTCTGGTATGAAGAAGTTGTACATATGTTCAAAAAAAAATAAATAAAAGAAATTAAATAAATAGTAATAATAAATTAACAATTGCAATTAAAAAAAAATCATAAATCACTGATGAACAATTAACATACACAATAATAATTGTAGAGTCATAATAACAGAAAAAAAAATCATAGATCAGTCAACAAAATCAAATCTCAACAGCAATTTCAATAATAAAAGGAAATAATGTGCTTTTTCAGAAAGATTTTGAATTTTGAGAAATTTCTGCAACTTTTTATATTATTGGGTAATTTATTGAATTCAGCTAGAGCAGCGTGGGTTTTTGACCAACTGAAGAGGTAGCAGAATCGAGATGGAACAGGTTATATTGTCTAGTGCAATGACTATGAATTTCAGAGTTTCTTATCAAGATGAAATTTGATTTTAATATTTTATTTATAATTTTGAATGAAATGTTTAGGGAATTTAATTTATACAATTCATCTAAAGAAAATGTATTTGTAATTTCATGAAGTTTATCAGTTTGTAAATCAAATGGAAGACGATATAGCACTTTCAAAGATTTTTTATACAGTGTCTTTCAAAAGTATCGAAACGGTTTCATATTTCAGAAACCGCCCAGTGAAAATTTATGAAAATTTCGACAAGGTGGTTTTTGATGATGCCCGATTCAATGGTAATATCGACAATGTTGCTAAATCTACAGTTTTTCAGATATTGGGAGTAATTCAACTTTTTTAAATGGAACACCCAATTTATTTTCATTGCAATCAATTCAGCGCTCCGTTATTACTTATATCTACAAATATCAGATTTTGGATTAATGTAAGTAGTTTTTGAAATATGACAACATGGCTTTTTCGTTCAAAAGTCTGGGAACGTTCCAATATTTTCAATACGGTTCAAGAAAAATTCGTGAAATTTTATACAAGATGGTTTTTGATGATGTTCGATTCAATGGTGATATCGGCAATGTTGCCAAATCAACAGTTTTTCAGATAATGAGGACTCAATTTTTTCAAATGGAACATCCTATTTGTTTTCATTGCAATCAATTCAGCGACGCCTCATTACTTATGTCTCCAAATATCAGATCTTGAGTTAATGTATTTTTTGAAATATGACAACATTGATTTTTCGTTCAAAAGTCTGGGAACGTCCAATATTTTCAATACGGTTCAAGAAAAATTCGTGAAATTTTATACAAGATGGTTTTTGATGATGTCCGATTCAATGGTGATATCGGCAATGTTGCCATATCAACAGTTTTTCAGATATTGGGGGTAACTCAATTTTTTCAAATGGAACATCCCATTTGTTTTCATTGCAATCAATTTAGCAACGCCTCATTAATTATGTCTCCAAATATCAGATCTTGAGTTAATGTATTTTTTGAAATATGACAACATTGATTTTTCGTTCAAAAGTCTGGGAACGTCCAATATTTTCAATACGGTTCAAGAAAAATTCGTGAAATATTATACAAAATGGTTTTTGATGATATCCCATTCAATGGTCGTATCGGCAATGTTGCCAAATCAACAGTTTTTCAGATATTGAGATTAATTTTAAATTATTGTAGTTTGAGCAACCATCAAATTTAGAAATCTTAAAAAATTGGATATATCAGGCAGCTCAAATACTAAATGATACCTAGAGGGAATTTTATGACCGCTCGCATGGGCTATTGTTTAGCAGATATGGCAAGCATTTTGAGCACTTGGTCAGATAGTTTTCAGTTTCTGTTATTTGATTAAATACTTTAATGGAAAAAAAAATCGATTATTGAAAAGTTCTTTGAACAAAAACCATTATGTATGAATATTCTTGATATTTTCTCGAGCACTTTTGACAATATTGGACCGTTCGCAGACATTTCAACGAACCATGTTCTCATATTTCAAAAACCACATTAATTCAAAATCTGGTATTCGGAGACAGAAGTAACGATGGGGCGCAATCAATTGCAATGAAAATAAATAGTATTTTCCATTTGGAAAAAATGAGTTACCCTCAATATCTGATAAACTTTTGATTTGGCAACATTGCCGATATCACCATTGAATCGGGCATCATCAAAAACCATCTTGTTTGAAATTTCACGAATTCTTCTTGAACCGTATTGAAAACAATGGAACGTTCCCAGACTTTTGAACGAAAAAGTCATGTTGTCATATTTCGAAAACTGCATTAATTTAAAATCTGATATTATATTTGGAGACATAAGTAATGAGACATCGCTGAATTGATTGCAATGAAAACAAATAGGGTATTCCATTTGAAAAAATTGAGTTACTCTCTATATATGAAAAAGTGTTAATTTGGCGACATTGCCGATATCACCGTTGAATCAGGCATCATCAAAAACCACCCTTTCAAAATTTTCATACATTTTCTCATTGCCGTTTCTGAAATATGAGACCGTTCTGATACTTTTGAAAGACACTGTATAATGTAGATATTTTATTGAAAACATTTTTGGAACAAGATCCCCAAATGATTATCAAATAGGTTATGCGACCAAGTATGTGCGAATACAGAATCATATTAATAATTTTTTTATCAAGTTTGGGGCATCTTCTCAAAGCACCAATGATTGGAGATACTTTTTTCGTTAAGATCTCAACATGTTTGTCCCACTTCAGTTAATCGTCAATCCAAATACCAAGATACTTTTTTTGTTCAGTTTGTTTCAATACTTCGTTTTTGATATTGAGACTAAGGGAAATATTCTGTTTGTTTTTTTGCTGGAATATCATATACTCAGTTTTATTAGTATTCATAGATAGAAGGTTAGAATAAAGCCATTTTTTATTTTTTTTTAATTCTTCGTTAATAATGTCTTCTAGAATTTGATAGTTTTTGTTTTCATATGAAAGTACTGTGTCGTCTACGTATATGGTGTAACTAGCTGCTAACCAAATTTTAGATATATTTTGAATGTATAATAGATACAATATAGGCCCCAAAACAGATCCTTGTGGATCGCCCTTATTTATTGGTAGTCTGATATATTCAGAGTTGTTACATTTGGTACTGATTGTCCTATTTCCTTAATAAGATTCCAACAGATTGCATTTCAGAATTAGCAAATTCTGTGATAATCGTGGAGAAATGTTTTTCTTTATATTATTGGAAGAGAGCGTCACATACTATCTCCTTTTTCATTTCGTTCAAATTCTCCTGTAGTTCATGTTTGTGATTGAAAGAATCTCTCCGATCCTGAACGAGAAAGGAATGCCGAGTACAATAGTTGTATGCCTTTATTATGTCCAACCATACTTGCGATTTCTATTCAATGCGTTTTTACACCTAGTATTTCCAAAAAATCACTTGCACCGCTATCTTTTTGACAGAGGCGCCCTCCCAAGCTAGAAATATGGCGGGACAATTGATGAATGTGGTGAGGTAGTGTGTGGTGGATTGTAGTTATTGGGGTTCCAGAAAAAAATGGCATATGGATTTTCCCACCTTGATCTTTTGATTTAGTAAAAAATGCTTTCTTTTTTATCGAATACGAATGTGTGTTTTAGTGTAGTGTTAGTGTTAATTTTGTTTCACGTTGGCCTGAAGTAACTTGAGCTTTACAGTGTTGAAAACTATTGATCTTAGTGTTTTGTGTGACTTGTTATTATCGAAATTGGTCACTAGCTGTTCTTTGAGAAGTTAATTGTTTCTGATGACTCATTGCTCAACTGCTGTCAGCTATCTTCTATTTATGATTGTGGAAGGGAGAAGGGGCGTGTTTTCTGTTTCTACGTCTCTTTGGCTCGGCCTCGTTTTTGGTTTGTGCTTCTTCTTCTTCTGTATTGACGGAGGTTTCCTCGTCCTTACCGCTTATGGTTTTGCTGTCTCATTCATTCGAGTTTGATCTGGGGTCTTTCCGTTCTTTTATTATTTTTGCCTTTATTTTGTTTCCTTGTTCATTCTGCCCTCTGTGTATTTATTTTCCTTCACCTTTTCAGAACGAACCTCGAGTCGCACTGTAGCAATTATTGATAGAGTTCATTGTGTTTTCCAACGGTGTTTTTCCATTTATGGCTGTGGTTTACATTGCTTTGTTGGGTCTTTGATGTTCCCTGTGTCACTGTCACTATAATCCTTTTGTATACTTTGCGCTTCCTTCCTTTCGAAGATCTCTTTTCCTGTTTTCTCTTTTTTTTCTCTTGCTTTTCTTATATTTTTGATCTTCTTCGTGTCCTTCTTATCTTCTTGTTTTTCTTTCCCTTATTTTTTCTGCTGCTAGTCGGTGTTCTTCTCCATCTGGATTGTGTCCCCGGATTTGTTCTTTGAATTTCTATTTTTACTGTTGATAGTTATCTTGTACTTCTTTCAACGTAATACTCTTCAGGTCCCTTTCATTGGGAAGTAGTTATGTGGACTCAGCTGAATGGCATTGTATCATTTCGTCGGTCCAATGTCAGACACGAATGTGCATATTTGATGTTTTGAGAAAAATGCGTTTAAAAAAATCAAAACGTTGCTAAAAATAAATATATCATTATTTAATGTTTTACAACAGAAAACCTTCCAATAGTGGTTCAGTAACCCAAAATGATATCTTTATTTTTAGCAACGTCTTGAATTTTTAAAGGCATTTTTCTCAAAACATCAAATATGCACATTCGTGACTTTGGCATTGGACTGACGATTTGGTATACTTTTCTTGTCTGTTTCCTATCTCTTGTTTTTTTGAGGTGCTCTTGAATTTCTTTAGCATCTTTTCGGAAGTTTCCTCAGATTATAGGTACCCGTTTCATTGCCCTGGAAATTGCTTCAAGTTTTGTGGATAAATACAAATACATTTCTTGGTACCAGTTTGGTCAGTAAGGATTTGGGGTGAAAATTTTGTAGGCATCATTGAAACGTCAAAAAATGGCTGTGGTGGTGTAGCTTCCCACGGTACATACACGTGAGCATTGATTAAAATCATTTTGGATGGTTAAAAAGATAGTAAGGTCCCAACGAGCAATTTTCTAAGTGGAACACTGTGATAATTGATTTCTTTAATTTTCCTAGGAATTGTAATTATATTTCATTTTGCAAAACTTCAATAAGTTAACTATTTTGACCTTAACTTTTTCATAGAAGTACATCTAACCCACAATTATTGTAAAAATACCGAAACATGATTCTAATACTCTTCTAGCTATATTTCTCATCATTGTATCAAATCTAGGTAAACATAAATAATAATTACCTACATTTTCTTCCTCACACCGTACCTTCCTCAGCAACAACATAAAGTTGAAAGGTTAGTCCTAGATACATTATATTGTGGAACAAGATTGTATGATAAAAATGTGGCTGGTTTATTATTAAACCTACGCACGCTTCGTCCGCTGTAAGGAAGTGTGTATTGTAACGGATCCGTATTAAATTGAAATCATTATAAATAAATCATAACAAACATGATTTATCTCCATTTTAGATACATCAACAAAAAGATGTGAATCAAACGTAATCTTTGAAATGTCAAACGTTTTAAATATATCGAGTTACATGGGCGTCAAAATTGTCCAGTGTGACTTGAAAACTTTTTCTAGATCATTTCATTAGCATCATGATGACAAAAAATCCCCACTATTTGGTTCACCTCCGTGGAGGTGGTTTTCTTGGACGTTTCGCTCACAACTGGTGAACATCTATTGAAATATTTTCGCAATGAAAATAAACTGATCAACCATGTTACGCTCATGATATGCCAAAATATTTCAATCAAGGTGTCAGTGATACGCCGCTCTTCGTAAAGACAATTTCCTAGCTGAAGATGCTCACCGCAGTTGTGGGCGAAACGTTCAATGAAAACACCGACCGCGGTCCCAAAGCCCGTAAATCATTCTTTTTGATCAACATTCATGGTTATTTACTGATTTCATCTCGACGGAAAGCTCTATATCGAAATAAATGTTTTAGCATCAAAATATGTATCCAATGAGCTTTTTTATAATTTGCAGCCTTTCACAGATCCGCAGATATTTCAAAATATTTTCCTAAATTCCGCTCTGTGATTTCAGTTCTTGAAAGTATGTTTTGTGACAGCAGATTTTTCCGTGTGTCCTAGCTGACAATTGGCCTTGTGCTCTTTGATTCTTGTTTCTACGGAACGTTTCGTTGTTCCGATATAAACGCTGCTACAGGAACACAGAACCCCAAAAGAGCTTGTCGCGATTTTTCCTTCGCTGAACTTGAAACGTTTTTCAGTATTTTTGGAGGTTTAAGAATAATTTGAATCACATATTTTCGTAGAATACGGACGATCTTTAACTATGAGAACATACGGTACGAATGTTTTTCTTCTCTCAGTGTTAAGTTCATTGTCTGGGCAGTCATTCGGTGTACAGTCGATTCTTCATTCTTTATTTTCTTTTTCGATTCGTTTCAATCGCAGAATCTGGTACTTCAGATTTAATGAAGCTACTTTGAAAATCTTTCAATGGTGGTGAAAGTTCAATTGCAATGATAAGAGCTATACATCATATACACAGCAATATAATTCTGCCGAAGTTGTTTCCCAACTAATGGTATAGTTGGCCAAACTCTCAATACTAAATCTGGATGACCAAACCTCATCTCAAGTGTTGTCAGCACCATTTCGGTGTTGTCTGGAGACACCATCATTCCTATTATGACTGCATACTTAGCGTGACCTCGCAAACTCTTCTGTAGTTTGATCAACATACATTTTGGAAAAAGTCACATCATGAAGATAGTCTTCGTACCTGACATATGGTCACCCAGTCTCTCGGGGAAGCGTCATACAGGGGAAAATCATACAGTATGTCTGGACATAAATTTATCTCCAAAAACCTGTATCAACAGTCTTGATGGCGTCAATGGTTTGGCACAATATCTGTATTTCAGATGTATTTGTCTGTAGATCAGGAGGGTCCAGATGATTCAACCATTCCTTAATACGGCTGTCATAGTTTTTAGTGGAGGATCAATATTTATGTGTCAACTGAACGATCTAGAACTTAAAGAACTATGCAAATTATCTTCTAATAAAGGGCAAATTCTGAGTTAATTTGTGTTGGACTATCGCTAGTTTTTATTATTAAGCAATTGTGAAGCGATGTGAAATGTGTAAAAGACCATTCGTAGCTGGAAGTCACAATATGTCATTTCATAGGTTAGCTACCAGTGTCGTAACTATCGAGAAAGGAAAACCAAATTGGAAAAGAGAAAAATGAATGAATTATGAAAAAACATGTCAATTAGAGCATCGGCCGTTCTCAAAATTCTGTGGAGATTATTCCATCATAATTTCAGGGTTCCATTCCATATTGGGTTTCCATTACCTCTATTTTATTGAACCTCAATATTACTGTTAACAACGCACGACACTGCTATTGGGGGAAGATGTCCCTTACACACAAATTTTAACGCGTATGCGGCGAGTTATACTCATCTAGGTTGTGTTATTTGATCGGAGATTTTACTATTTTCCAATTCGGTTTCCCTTTCTCGATAGTTACGACACTGGTACGATTCCCAGCTTCAAATGGTCTTTTATACATTTTACAATGCTTCACCATTGCTTAATAATAGAAACTAACCATAGTTTAACACAAATTAACTCAGAACATTATGAAAAGATGTTACCTTCAGTATTATTTGAGTATCACTCATCTAGGTTGTGTTATATGATCGGAGAAAAGTACTGTCAAAATGGATTTGGAATACCTAAGACTTAGTTCTGATAATTTCTATGTAAAAAGTTCTGTGGATGCTAGGCATTGAGGGTCGAATAACATCAATTAGGATTTTCAGTTTCCAAACCTGTGTATCGGTCTCTAATTGAGTCATATCTATGATATAGTATAACATTTTTACTGTGGGCATCGTTTGCAGACTGTCTTAATTGTACAGTAATGTGCTCTACCATAGGCTTAGGACCAGTTTTATAGGTTACAGTTAACTCCGGATGGACTAATTAATGATTTAGAATGTGAATGATATCCTATAAAACTGGTCCTTAAGCAAACATAAAATTCTATCAGTTTAAGTTGGAATTGTATCGTATAAGTTTTGATTTTAAACAGTTGAAATTGAATCTTTTGTTTCCTGCAGCTGTCAGAAAATTATAAAATTTAAAGATTGCTCCACTTGTTGAATAATCAAGAATTTTTTTCTGAATATTTTGAAGGCTCCGGCATAATATTAAGATCTTTGATAATTCAAAAAATACTGGTAGTATTTTCCATCGAACAGCAGAGCAGTTTCTTGACCTAGACGTATGATGACCTAATCCACACAGTGCTGAAGGAGTTCTGAAAATATTTAAGTACTCTCTATCACGTTCGAGTTCTAAAACACCTCTGATAAATTAATATTTCGTCCCAATCTACATTGGCTACCCACCACTCGCAGGAAGAGCAAGGAGCACTGCTTACAATAACTCCTAGCGATGCCTGAATACTTCTTGAGGAACGAAATAATGCGAATATATTGCTTTCTTTGATGTCTCCCACAATTTTACTAGTCTTTTCAACAGCCGGTAATAACATCCCAAAAGCACTAATGCAACATTCCTTCAGAGATCCTTAATGTTGAAGTAAATTGAAAAACTGATAAAATCATCAGTTGAGTTCTTTACTCATTACTTAAAAAGAAGATTCAGCAAACTTTTAAAATGATTAAGTAAATGAAACTCTTTTTTTGATAAACCTATATTCATTGACATTCATAGTTACAGGACAATTTCAGGTTTAAGTATCAATAGCAATGTTTTCTATCCTGAGTAAACTCTATGAAGAATAAATAACACGTTTGATGGTAGAACATAACCCCCGCACATATTCAAGGGAGGAATTTAGTTAATAATAATATATTTGTCTGAATAAATTAAAACAATTCAAACTGTAGTTTGAAATATCTTCGATTTTGAGAAAAACGTAGGTACTTCCGAAGAAGCCGTAACAGTTGTAATTTCAATTCTACTTTCTCATTTTTAATATTTTTTTTCGTTTCATTATTAAACTGGTTTAAATCAAATGGATATCGGGGTGTTGCTAAATTCAAAAGATAAAATTCAGGAATAGATCAATTTCAATGTACGCAAAATGATGCACTCTAATAACGCTTTCTGTTCGACAGACATTGTCGTCCTCAGAGCGAGTTAAACTAGTTCAACTCCGAAACATTATCATCATCAAGGAGTAGTTGCTGGGTTGTTACTACTAAGGTAGTTAATTATTTGGGAATTATAAAACTGTATCTAGTCATTTGGAACCAAACTGTTATTGATACGTAGGAGGTCCTTGACTTCTATGGATTCTGATATATTATTTAATATCAGACCTTTAAGTTGAATATTCAGAATTCAGTGAAAAGCTATGGTTATTGTCAATGAAATGATTGACATAGTTCGAATTCTGTTTATTCAACCTTCAACTTCTCAAATGTTATTCGAATCTTTGATAAAAACTGCGGCCTGTTTGGCTTATATATGGTGCATTACAATCGTAACTCTCAAGTTCGTAAACCCCGGACATCTTGAATTAACCACGTATGTATTTTTGCATTACTGATGAATGATGTCGTTAGTTTTTATTTACAATGTTTGGCAAACTGTTTTTCGCACTCTGTCGATTTGAGACATATCGTTTGAGAGTCACCAACGTACATTTGACCAAAACTTAATTTTAACAGGACTCGGCACACACTGGCGGATCTAGGGAGTTTTTCAGGGGGGGCCATGAGTTGATACATTTTTTTACCAAATAGGTGCGTATACAGCTTTGTTCCATGGAGGGGGGTAATTCGTGGTACGGAAGTGACAGTAAATAGAAATTTTTTTTTTCAAGGTCAAATGGCTTTAAATTGATTGTTAGATTTGTCAGCGGGGTATCATAAAGGTGGGAAAAGAAGGATGACATTGAGTTTGTTTTATTTAATATAAAAAAAGAAAAAGTAATTTAACGATATTAACAGATGCATTCTGAAACTAAATACATTTTACTTTAACATATATAGGCAAATGTTAATTTTAATTGAAACACTGAATTTTTCTCGATTGCGGAGGGTGTTTACCCCCATTACCCCCACTTATAACCGCGCCTGTAACCAAAGTAATAAAATCCGTAGGAATATGAACTGAATCTCACTGATATGTTTGAGGACCTAATGTGAAATGACCCTTTTCCTTCAAAACCAAGTGGAATGGAATTATTCTATGTTTGTGCGTGCGGTTTCCGATAAAAAACAACTACTTAATTCCTTTGTTTTTGAATATTACCCTCACCGCCACCGATCACGGCTTAGCGCTAATGGTAAAATGCATTTTATTGAAGCCCAGTCCCCGAAAGAGTATTTTTCTTCTATCGTAATCTGTTTTGCCGCCCTTTGATTTGACCGCTGTGTGTTTTCATGGCCCCCATGCCCCCCCCTCAGATCCGCCAGTGTACGGCACAATTGTATAATTTCAAATATTATGAGTGACGGAATTTGGAAAAAAGCTATCATGCTAAAAATCTCGAAAATTGACAATATTATCGAAAAAAAGATTTTCAGAAAGTACCTTTTATTTATCATGTATAAACCGAAAAACTGATAAATAAAAGTTGTGTGAATGTCATCATTTGCATTTTGTAGAGCTCAGAAAATGGTATAATTTTGTTGATAAAATCATTCATGTATCTATTATCATAATGGAGGTATGGAAGACCGTGCCTCTATTACAGGGCCCTGTATATTATATCATAGTATTACTTTTATGGGAAAAAAACAAATGATATAAAAGTTAAAGGATACAACGGAATTTATTCCGAATGATGTTTTCAAATCCCTAAATTGAAACCCCTAAAAAAATCTAACAATAAATGGAGTTTGGTTGTTGATTTCACCCCCTCAAAACATTAATTGCAATATTTCAGGAGTTTTACTGAGAAATTATTTCACAGTACATAATTTTCAGAGATGAATCTCATCCTGAATCTTTTTACATGAATTTAGCAACACCCTGTGAGCTTCTGAGGAGAAAGTAGTGTTTAAGTTCACCGATTGGCAAGCATGTAAGATTTTGGTCACGCTCAGTTATGGAAAATGATGTAGTCGAAAAAGTTCTAGTGCAGCATTCACGCAAGCAAAGTTATTATTTATTCATCAAAATTAATAAGCTATATTTTTCGTCAATTATTGTAGAATATAGAATTGAAAACAAAACCTGATAATATTACGTGGTAAAATAGAAATATGGATTTGAACCAAAAATTCATGGTAATTTCAGTAATCTCTTGAGAAATGATTTAAGTGGTTCACTTCAACTAATCAAAACGTCAATAGAAAATAATAGTGAAGTAGGGATATGTTCACTAAAGAATTCAAACGAATCTTGTTGATTGCGATGTGTGTTTATCTTACATATTGATAAACACATAGAGGATGCTTATTGTATTATTATTTCTGATCGATGCTTCCGAAACGTACGTTTCGCCAGTTTGGTGGTACTCAGAAGAGTTTTACTCTGTTCTGTGCTCCTAGATCATTGAGGTTTTTGTGGGTCTCCCAAACTAATCAGAATCTTTCTGATGCAGGCGGAAATAAATAGTTACCTCTGCTTGTAATATGGAGGCTGAGTACCAAGGCTTATCCTCGGTTTCTGCCCGTATATGCCAGCCCCTACCCCATTGCTTTTCTTATAGAACTTGGTGCAAACTTCAATGAATTCTTTTTACATGTAAATGAAAAGATTGAAATCATTTCCGGCTTTACAAGAATCAAGTGGACACAAACCCAAGGATGCCTTCGGAAAAACATATTTTTTTTCCAAAACATGAATTTGTTGGTTCTGAGCAACTAGTGGTATATAATGAATAAGCTAGGACGAGTTTGTAAAATCAGTAAGAATTACGCCTGATGCTGCTAAGTAACTTGGCAAAACGTACGTTTTTGATCGTCTTAGTAACTGCTGGTATTTGTGAGGAGCAAATTGTTATAACAACTCAGAGATAATCGAAAACTGATTGATAGAAAATGTAATATTGTCAATATTAACCTGTCATTTGAATTATATTGCCAAGTGGCAGCTTTAGATAAAATTCTGTGTTATCATTTCTATCTTCATCAGTCACTTCAATATTGTCTCATGTATCAGTATTAGTTTTGATTTTGGCACAGATAGAAGATTCAACCGAAACTCTTAATTAGTATGACGGAACATATATAAGTGAAAGTTTTGTTAATACAAGACAGGAAAAAAAAAGTATATCTGGGTGTCGAAAAAATCGAATGTGTTAACCATTATCTGACACCCTGTATATTCGTATCGATCGTAAGTACTATTTTACAAATGTAAATTTTGTATACATTATACACAAAAATAAAATTGATCTATAGTTACACAAATAAAAACAACTAGAACATAACATTTTCAAATCACATTTTGGTTCGTAATCAATAAATAAATAATATTATACAGTATGTCTCTGGAATATTTCTTTTGACGTATTAAACTAGAGACGACGCCGATGATCAAATATTCTTATTGCTTGAGGAAAATGATATCTCAATATTTCAGGGACACTTTGTATCACAATACACTATAATATTGTCTACCCTTCATAATATTGCTTCTAGTTAATATGTTAAATTATCTCTTAAAATCGCTTGTTTTATTATCTTGAATTTTTTGCATTTGCCCCACCATCCGGGTTTCATACATTTCTTTTTGGGTTTGAGTACGAAGCACTTGGTCTGAACGACGTTGAAGAACAGTTTTCCCACTAGGTTAGCATCACTGGTTCCGACCCTCTTCAGACAGGCTCTGAAACTAAAGAAAATAAAAATTAATATCGATGAAAAATTTATGATTATGATCAAGATTATGATCGAATCGAAGGTCGATCAATTAATGCATAATCTGGTAACATTTGATACAAAAAATAATATACAGTGAGTCGTAGTTAAACTTGTTGCGCCCCGAATTTCATTCCTAGAGGCAAGTAACCCTTTCACCAAATACTACAATTCTAACGAATAGAGCATCAGCAAGACAATTGGAATTGGACTGTGTCATATAAACCATGGATTTCAAATGTCTCCAAAAAAAGTATAATGGTGATAAATCAAAAGATCTCCCAAGTTATTCAATTAGATTTCGCCTTCTTATCAATCTCCCTATGAAATACTCATCTAAAAGTCTGAATCTACTAAAGGTGTGCTGACCTTCCAGTAGACTACCATCGTATTTTATGATTCTAGAATGTTTATTTTTCTGAATTAATTTTATAGCTTCAGCACTTCGTCCATTTTCAAAATACGTTATACAATTATTATTCTTTTTTGTACAGTATATACCATCTATGGAAATTCTCACATGATTGCATGAAGTGAATTGGATACATCAAAATATCACGGATTCACCAAAGATATGCAATCAAAAATTAGAGGACAAAAAGTACTATTTTTAAACGTCTACATCTTATTTTCAAAACTATTATTTCTGAAAGCACAGCTACTATTTTTTGATAAAGTGACTTACACAACAACCAACAAATAGCAAGGGAATAATTATTGTTAGTGCAAATATTCTTCGATCATTTCAGAATACTGTGAAAATATTATGCTTATCAAAACTTGCAAATATTTTTTTGGCCTAAACGTACAAAAGTATCTTGACCTATTTAATACATTTTTGAACCATAAACTCGCTCAGCTGCTTAGAATATGATGAACTTCTTGATCATCAGCTCAGCTCAGATTGTAGAGGAACGAATCCAAAGTTTTTAATGATACCACAGAGGTTGAGAAATGTGTCAACACATTTTGACAATCTCTTATGCATCTTTCATATTGATGATGACATTACAGACAATAAATAAAATAATCATCTTGATTTACACTGATTTTTCATTGAAAATTCATGTATTTATGCTTGTATTCCCTTCAAAATGATGTCACACGGTATGCCGTCCTAGTGAATATTCTGGAGTATGGTGTGCTAAGCATGAGGTATAGATAGCACAATGATAAACCTAATTGGTTTCATCAATTTTCTACGATCTTGGAGGTTGGCATGTTTTGGCCGGAACAATTTATTTGATTCAACTAATTCAAACATAAATCAATAATGAAAAATTGAAATATATGATTAAAATTACTCATATCAGACTCCATATCGAAAAAGCGAAACAAAACCATTTTGGTGGAATGAATCTTCCATGCTTCAGTAGTTATAGAGTGTGTTTTTTCTCCATGCATATGTATAATCTCTGAAAATTATATTTCATAAGACCTATGGACAATAAATAATAATAAAATATAGTTGTTAAAGTTTTGTAGTCGCCGAGCTATTTCGTGAATATGAAAGACAGGTATATTAACTATTGTGAATAAAAACTGTATTTACTCATTATGAGAAACTATGCTTTAAACAAGTCAGAACAACGTACATATTTGATATCATCAGTAATAAAATGTGTTAACAGGTGTCGTGATTGATAATCGAGGATAATTCCACAAATAAATTGAAAGTGATAGCCCATAATTACTTCAACGTATAGAACTCAAAGACATTTTAAAGACGTTCGGTATTGTGAGACAGAATTCAGTGGCGGATGCTTGTTTTAATGAATTCAGATTTTCCTGAAGTAGCATCCGCATCCGAGATGTGTAGCCTTCGTAGCAACATGAGGAAGTCTTTAGACATGTTAGGAGAATCCGAATATCGAGCTGCACTAGGTTTCTTGCAGCACAATTTAGTATTGCTGCCAAATTGTTTTGGCAAACGTTAAGACATCTATTAGTTCACCCATTTTACGTGCCTAGGATACAAACTCTAGTGCCAAAGGATCGAGACTTTTGCAAACAGTTATTTCACCAACATCAGTTATACTACCGCGAATACTTTAGTAATAGACTGGTTAACGGAAAAAACAATTTTTCAAACAATTTTAACACCAATTTTCTGAAATTATCGATTTTCAGTAATGTGTGGCTTATTCAAATAATTGAATTTTCAGTTTAGAACATCAATACTAGAATTTGGTTATTTTAAAACGATTTTATTTAACTTCACAAAGCCTGGCTGTCCGTCTATCAAATCTTGCGAATAATTTTTGACAAACTTCCCGTGAACCGATTTTTTGATGGAATTTGGCACAGTAATGAAAATATTATGAAAAAAATTGGGGGTTAGGGGTGAAAACGGAGTAAATTAACACCTTTAAAATTGAAACAGATAAGAACATGCAGTTTTTAGATTATTGCCTTGATGTGGTGGCAATTCAATTTTATAAAAATAATCAGAAATACGGGGGTGGTGGAGAATTCCAGAACTTTAGTACCAAAACAGATACAAAAATGCGGTTTTTAGCTTTATTATGACTTGATCTGGTGACATTAAAATTTTATGAACCAAAATCGGAGGTAGAGGGTGGGTGAGGGGTATAAAAGGGGTCAATTCAGGGCTTTGCAATGAAAACAGATACAAATCTGTGGTTTTCAGATTTATGACAATACAATCTCATTAAAAAAATGGAAGCAGGGGGTGTGTGTGAGTGGTGTAAAGAGGGTAAATAATTCAGAACTTTAATATTCAACCAATAACATAATATATGAATATGCGGTTTTCAGATTTATGATTTGATCCGGTGATAATACAACTTTATGAAAACAAACTGAAGTAAGGCTTGGGTGAGTGGGAACTTTAATATGTAACCAATAACAGATACGAACATGCGGTTTTCGGATTTATGTTTGAGGAAGGGCAAGCAGATGTTGCGTTGATCGCTTGATAGACTTCGGATTGAGGAATTGGATTGTACAAAATTGACAGGAAAGGAAGCTTGTGATATTGAGGCATTGCTAGAAATGGAAAGGTTGCGAAAGCAATAATTATACATACTGCATTTTGTTTCTTTTTGATTGAGACCAAAAAAGTAAAGAATAAAACACCTGAATAATTTATTTTTGAGTTTTATTAGAAAATTGCACTTGAAAATAAAAAATAATTTTGTAGATCTCTGTTTACTACAGTCTAGCCCTTTCGGTCACGAATTAATGTCAATGAAGTAAAAATTCTGATTTTTCGCCCAGTTAATAATTGATTTTTTATGATTTTTAAGAATTTTGGCAAATTTGTACGCATCCCTAATTTAAGGGTTGTAGGATGAAGTCAATCGAATACATTGTGACCAAGCGTTAAATTTGGTTTGTAGTTAGTTGACTATACTGTAAGCAAATAATATGGTTGATGCATTGAAAAAATAATCGTGTTGAAAACAAATGCTAAAGTCTTCTTTTATTTGGTATGAAAATGGAGAAAACCATTTTTATTTTTCGTCAAACACAAATGTACTACGCACTTTTGACATTTCACTCTCGAAAAACTTTTATTGCATCCATCCATTTCACACTGGGAAGGAAAAGCCAATACGGCCTTACGGGTCGTGTTCCTTATGCCCGTGTGGAAGACGGGTGATTTTCAGCTTCCGTAGGGAGCGGCCCTGTTTTGGTTTTTTACATCTAATAAAAAGAACATACCTCAATAATGCTCTATATAGTGCACAACACTGTATATAAATCAATTTTCTCCAGTCTGACATTCAGTATGAATCTCTTAAAACTGTCTAACTGAAAATTGAATTGATAATTGCGATGAGTACTTGGAAAAATAGTAATGGGGTGACAAATGTTGGGCTACAGTCACCTGCAATATGCGAACGTTTTTGTTTCATTTTTCCAGTAATTTATTGTTAGATGACACTGCGATGTTACATTATGATTTTAGGATGTGGTCAACTGATTACAATGTGAACCAAATAGATTCAAGTATATTGTAACATCATATAGGCTTTGAAGAATTGGTGCAGTCAATTGACTACAAGGTGAACAAGAGGGCTAGATTCAACAATAGCATTAATGGCACATTGCATATTTTTAAATTCGTTATAAAATCGCGGCGCAATTACTAAAGATATATACCCATTAATTGGGTCGATATAAAATCGTGGCGCGTGTATACATCTCCATTTGATAGGTACTTCAATAATCGCGCCACGATTTTATATAGAAGTCAAAAATATAGAATGGGCCATTAATGCTATTGTTAAATAGCGACTGTAGTAAACAGAGATATGTCAAATTATTTTCCACTTTTTAATGCAATTTTTCAATAAAATCTTGTAACTTATTTTTTCAAAATTTATTTTGGATATGTACAGGGTTATTCACTATAAATTACCCACCCCTTATCATCGTTATTATTGCCTACAGAAAAAAAAAGTAAAAGTAAAAGTTGTGTGCTTATGACTAACTTTTGATAAAATGTTATCAAAAATATAGAGGCGTGCAGATTTCAGGGGATACAATTTTTTTTATATTTTTGTCAAATGGGATACTCTGTATATTATTCAATTTTTGGAATGGTCTTTTTTTCCTGATTTCAAAAATATACCATATGTTATCCCTATCTCATACCGTTTTCGAGTTATTAGACGATTCGACTTGAAATAATGAATCTGAATGTCAATATTGAACCGATTTCCGATGCACTTATGAATATAAGAAGACGTTATCAATTATGCATTGACAATAATGGTGGGCATATTGAACATCTTTTATGACTCATAATGTTATTTAAATTTCCTAAATGATTTTTTGTTTTCTATTTTTCGATATTTGAACTTTTTCTTCCTCACCTCTAATAACTCAAAAACGTTATAAGATAGGGGTAACATGGTATATTTTTGAGCAGCGGAGTTCTTCGAGCCTTTGAGTCCGTCGAATTTCTTCTGTAGTTATCGGATTGCCACGTAGTCAGTCCGTCACACACTGGATACGCGTGTTGACTCGCCGACTTGATCTTAGCTTGCCAATTTATTTGGATTTAGGGGCTGGATCTTCCCAACGTATCATCTGATGAACATTCTATATTCGCCGAGATTACATCAGCAGAGCTTTGTCGAGCACTGTGTTCATACTGCTTCTTTCTCTAAGCACTTTAAGCTACTTTCGGCTAGTGAGCACTTCATAAAGTGCAGCCAACCAAATATGTCCTTATTATTATTAGTAGATTTATTGAAAATTACCATTTGTTGATAGGTAATCAAAAGAGGTAAATGGAGCTAAGATAGTCGTTAGTCGTAGGAAAGTTGACTGAATCATCTTACCATCCTGGTGGCGTTGAGTTGGATGTCTTTTACCAAGTAAGGGGACTAGATTTGGACGGCGTATTCCAGGTCGCTCAAATATTGAAAAATAGAAAACAAAAAGTCATTTAGGAAATTTAAATGACATCATGAGTCATAAAAGATGTTCAATATGCCAACCATTAATGTCAATGCATAATTGATAACGTCTTCTTATATTCATAAGTGCATCGGAAATTGGTTCATTATTGACATTCACATTCATTACTTCAAGTCGAATCGTGTCTTTAAATAATTGAATATTATTATCATTATTGTTATTAACAATCACTCTTAAGTCCTTAAGTCGCGTGCATGAACATTACCATAAAACATTAAAGTTTCATCTTAAGTTTATGAATAAATTATGTTAAGACTAAGTTACGTCGTGCATGAATTCACCATTAATCGACGTCTAATAACTCGAAAACGGTATAAGATAGGGATAACATAATTCAATAATATACAGAGTATCCCATTTGAAAAAAATATTAAAAAAATTGTATCCCCTGTATTTTTGATAACATTTTATCAAAATTTAGTCACAAGCAAACAACTTTTACTTTCAACTTTTTTTTCTGTAGGCAATAATAACGATGATAGGGGGTGGGTAATTTATAGTGAATAACACTGTACGTCACACAAACCGAAACATATGGAAACTGTATTCCAGAACAGGTGAACAGGTGAACAGATGAATCATAATCACCTGACAAATACTTTACTTCTATTTACCTATATTTAAATTAAGAATCAAGTCAGACGTTACGCATGATTCCGTAGGTTTTGTTCTGACTCATCGATTCATTGTATATATGAGAAGGTAACTTAGTATTTTTTTTCTACGAGTTATCAAAAGAAATAGTTAATGGAATCTTTCCAAGTCTGATGAATGAATCTAGGTTGACTTATCCACTACTAGGTATAAATGGTGCTATAATTGGTGGATGCGCTGGGTAGGAACTAAATTCTTTGGAGTCATTAGAAATGTTTTCAAACCTATAATTCGAAATGTATATTATTGAAAGTTCTGGAACTACTGGTTATAACCAGAGGCTTCATGTTTTCTTTTATCAAGATTTATCTAGAAGTTCCATCACGAGGTCTAAGATATGTTTCTTCATAGGTTCGGGTAGGTTTCAATTTAATTCAGTTTTTTAGTGTTTATTGTCAACTGGAATATGAACGTCAGTTAATGTAAATATCGTAATATGTCAATTAAAAAAACAGGGTTCTGTAAACCAAAATTATATGTGTTTTGGTGTGTATGGGTGATGCCATAATGGAAAACGTTTGCCACATATTCTTTTCAAATTATGGAAGTAAAAATTATTTCTTCGAAATTTGATGGAATTATTGTTTTAACCTATGTTCTCGGAATGAATGCATTTTCCTGCAAAATCCGAGGGTGGGATGCCTCTGAAAACATCAAATAGAAGAGGGAGATCTATATACCTAACCTGAAGCTATCCGACATCCTGAACTTTTTAAAAGCCACAGGACTGAGAAACTGCTGTAGTCGTTGTGATATCTCGGATGACACAACAGACCTTATAGGTCGCACTGTATTGACATCCCCTCTAAATAGAATAGAACCCTTTCTGATAATTACGAAAATTATGCCAAATTTGTTCATTGTCATCTCCAAATATAATGCAAAATTAAATATAAACGAGTTTTCACAAAGGACACATGAATATTCATCATAATTGATATTTTAGATAGACATATTCAGAATACGATAAGTTAATGACCGAATTAAATGATTTTCAATTATTACTTAATGATTATTAATTGAAAGCTTTCATTTAACTTGCAATTCTAGTTAACATACTAACTACTAAGTTAGATTTTGCTTTTGTATACATAAAATGATATATTATAGTTGACAAAATAATGGGTTTGATTCCCTTAAACGTCCATTTCCGTTTTTTTTGCATCCTTAGGTAATATATATTATGATGTGAGTGTTCTTGTGAGCCTTTGAAGAACACGTAACGAATTTAACGGCACGACGCGAAGCGAAGTAAGTAATGGACATCTGATTTTATCATCTTATTTGACCTTTCTTTCGAGGAAATTGAGAACTTGGCATATTGCTACCTCATCAACCTTTCTAGCATGTGTTTCAATCTTGTAGATTTCACACGCCTTTTAGTAAATTTGACAAGGACTATGATGCAGTTATGATAAATAAAAATTCTTATGACTTTTTCACGTACATTATTTCAAGACAACAATTTTTTAAACGCAGTAACTCATCGGGACAAATTAATTCAATTTCAGATCTTCAGATGACTTTGATTTTCTATTTCCTCATTATCAGACTGATGTGGAAGGTTGAAATTGAATAAAATCATGTCAAGAAATGAGTTTTCCCCACAAAATCAAAGGTTCAATCGACAATAACTGCTGTATTTTTACCAACCAGTAAACATGAAATGATTAGATTTCGAATTTTGCTTCAATTAGCGAATATTCTAAGAAAAATGTTTTCTTGTGCATTCACTCAACAACATTATACATCAAAGTGTGGCTTATTATCGTACCACTTTTTTTCACATTCCATATTATTTTTATCATACCTGCATTATGATTTTGGTCAAAAGCCATGAAAAACTTGCGGAATTTTCAAGATAACTCTCTGGTGCTATGAAGGTTGTTGCTAAGTAAGAACGTCAAGTTCTCAGTTTTATCAGATGAAATGTCAATTAGGTCACCATGTCAACATTACCCACTTGATTATGGATGTGATAAAGTATAAGGAATTTAATCCTAATGTAAAATTAATTTTTCTACAAGCGTGCGTGTTCCGCCCTATTCCCGCACGCAATTTAGTTTGAGAGGTGGCATATTCCCGCACGCTAATGTCACTTCAAGTGAGTTTTTCCCGCACTAGTGCGGTAATAATTTTTCCCGCACGTGAAAGTTTGTTCAAGAGCATCACATAAGATGTTTCAATGCTCTTGTAGAAAAAATCTTGATCCTTACTCATACGGAAAGGTACTATCCCGCACTCGACTGCTTACCCGAACTCCGCTTTGCGTCGTTCGGGTAACGGCAGTCTCATGCGGGAATAGTACTCTTTCCGTACTTGTTAGGATAATAACTATTTTCTACAAGCGTGCGTGTTCCGCCCTATTCCCGCACGCAATTTAGTTTGAGAGGTGTCTTATTCCCGCACTAGTGCGGGAAAAATTTTCCCGCACGCTAATGTCACTTCAAGTGAGTTTTTCCCGCACTAGTGCGGTAAAACTTTTTCCCGCACGCGAAATTTTGTTCAAGAGTACTACATAATTTTTTTTTATTTGCTTGTAGAAAAAGTACTACTTTCCGCACTTGTTAGGTAAATAACTATTTCAGTATTGGTTCAAGAGCCACAATTATAAAAAATGGCGTTAAATAAGTTCCTCGCAACCTTTAAGGACACTCTGCTTCTTGAACTCTGAAATTAGGAAAAGTATTCGTGTTTATGGCATACCAGCTGTGGATACAATTTGGTATTGCATTTCATGTCTTAACAGCATATAAAATGAATGTGTCTAATGAAACACTCATATAATAAAAATATCCATTTTCGTGTCTTGAAATTGAAATTAATTTAATGCATATGCATAACTTTAAAATACAATTTATAACATTTCAATACTCAAGATTCATATGAAACCATTTAGGAATTATTAATTAATTATAAAATTAAATCGTGCATTATGAATCCGATAAATCCGCCTTAAAGATCCAAATACGAAACATCAAAACTACTTCTGTTAAACTCGACGCATTTCTGCATAATATGACTGTTCCCATCCCTTCTTTCCAGTGAATAGCGAAATATTTGATCGTTCCGAACAAAGACAAAAAATGGTTGAATTGATTGACGTTGTATATTTATATTTTTTTATACGGCCAAATTTTGAATAGAGCTTTGTGAAAACAAAGTTCATGTTCTGATCACAATGTTTCAAATTGTCAGTCTAAATTGAATCTGGTCTTCATTAGGTCGGATTCATATTAATGTTAACGATTTATTATCCGTGGTGTCATAATGATGACATAAAATTTAAAAATCACTAATATGCACTGCTTTTTATTATTTTCACAGATTTTATGAACTGTTGCCCTTTCATGACACAAAGAACACTAGCAACAATTCGAGCATGTATATAACGATCGAAGTGGAGCCTGACTTTTCTATTTTCCTTGAACTCCAAAGATACTGACCATCGGTTCCAGATTAATTAACGACCAGTCTGTTCTGTCAAATAAATTGGTACGATATCGCAGTAAGCTTGTTACACCGTTTCTGGTCGACTTAGCACGATCAGTGTCAATTAGTACCAACTTTATTTCTATAACAATTGCCTTTGTGTGTCGCACTTTTTTCGATTGGCTCAATCCTTGGTTTGAACGGTCGATTAGGGCGGATTCTGAGAAAAGTGGAAGCCGATCATTAGTGCTGCTCTCGAAGATTTTTTCTTTGCGGCAAAATTCGGCGCGATTAAAATGATTAAAAGAACACGTAATTATCGTTTCGCCATTCTCATGTGGGTGGCAACTGAATGAGCTTTGGGGTCATACACTGCGTTAAAAGTAACGAAGCAAATGGATACTTCCAACCACAGGCTTTGTTGTTACATGGGTGGAATTGTATGAAGAATCATTCAGTATTTCATGACGTCGCAATTACACATACAAAATTGGAAACAGTTTGTTACGGAATAATTAAATCAGATGAGTGTTTGAATTGAGTAAGGAAGAGGTAACTGGGCACAATAATATTATTCATGAAGTCAACATTACCGAACTGAAAATGATATCAGGGTACATACACACTACACCAATACTTATACGAGAGTCTATCCAGATCACAGCTCTAGTGGGACTCTGATAATAATAATAATAATAATAAAGCATTTATTCCATTAAGATCATAATTACATGATATTGGAGATGTCAGAGGAGATAATTGCATACATATTAAAATTGGTCAACACAATATATAAAAATCTTAAAAAACAAATAATATAATATAAATATAAAAAGTCGAATGGCATATTATAGAATTTTAAAAATGAACATTTGCAAAAATGAACTCTAGTAGAGGAGAATCAATATCAACTGTAAACATAATCTGGAATAAATGAGATATCAAATGTAGACACAGGGGCAGAAATATATGGAGTGAGGCCAAAAAGAAACGTTATAGGTACAATTGGCAATAACACCACAGTATTTCAAGGTGAAATATATGTCATAAGAACATGTATACAGTTGTCTGTCTGTAGATAGTGGGTAAAAACCTCTCACATTATCTACGAATGCGACGCACTGCACTCTAGGTGCAACAGAATCTAGAAACCGGCATGAATTCAGAACATCTAGAAAATAAACAACTGAACTTGGCGAGAGACACAGGCCTATTTGCCTAGGAACCACTGACAACAATACAATATACCCCCAAAATGTCTTAAGAGCAAATACTAACTTGGTAAAACGGGAATTGGTTTCATACCTACACCTTTTGTTCAAGAATTTTTCCTCCTTCAGCAAATGATTCAATGTTTTTGTGTGAATTCGGGAACTTCAGTGATTATTGGTTATGATCATTTTAATGAAAAAATAAACTAAATGGCATAATAAATTGAAAAAATTTTAAAGTTTTCGAATTATTGTGGGAACACCGAGCCCATAATAAAAAATGTCTTTTATAAAATCAATGATTTTTGCAAAAAATCGATCCTAAGATCGTGAAATTTGTACCTATTAGTGCTGCCGCCTACATACAATATGAATATTGAATTAAGATTTGACGAGTTTGATATCTTCACTAACATTCTTAAAAAATATGCCTACAAACAAACCTTTGCTGCGCGGAGTACGAAATAAATTCGATGTGGTTCTTAATATTGAACTCTCTGGATCGTCTGCCTCAAACAAACCAACCATGTTGTATATTCCCCTCTCAAATTACCTTTTCTGTAGAAAAGAGGTAAAACTACAGTGCAGAAAATACCTAACTTCTTTCATCATTTTGAAAATCAAAATTATCTACTGCATTTTCAAAATATCGGTGAGTGTGGGTTGTAATTGTGAGACTCGAGACATTATCGTAAAATAAAAATTGGGTCGACGAATGCCTATAAAAGATTAGTATTCAATTTATTAGCAGCAATAAATTTTTAGCAAAAATGCAGAGCTCGTCATTATATAAGGCTATACAAATCCTAGTCTATACATTGGGATCACGGCAACACTTCAAGATTGATGGGTGGTTAATGGGGGCCAAGTAACGTATTTCAGAGATCATTATGTGAATCAAAAAAATCTGATCTAGCTTCTTTGGTTCTGTAGTTATATAGAAAAAAATTGAAAATATTCAAATCCTTCTGGCTCATTGCCATAGCAACATATTGTGTAGTATCCATACATATGATTAACAATCAAGTAAAAAATATCTTACAAATTGGACATCCTCAACTTTTTATTTTTAAATATGAATCAGTTTTTTTTGTGCATTCTGTGAAATTCCGAGAGTCATACTTCATATTGGAATAGTATTTTCATCTATTTTGGAAATATTGAACTATCACCAGTAAAATTTCACATAATTTTTTAATTCCAAAACAGCAATAATTGAAAATTATCAGAGAGAATTCCTTTTATCTAATAGGCAATATAGATGATAGTAACTTCAATGTTTTCCTGTTCGAAGAAGAGGATGTCTATGCCTGGCTCATAATACTTTAATAAAATATAATCAGGAATAAACAAAAATTATATTTCACATTATGGCTTTATGTCTATAACCATACTTATTGATTCAGATTCTGTTCAAATAGTCACTGAATAAGGAGCACAAATACAGTTATGTTATGAAAACAATTGCCTGTGACACACCTTCGCCAGAACTTGTGACGGTTTATATAAAAACCTGTCCAATAAATGTCGGGAAGTATTTTATTTATAGTATAATGTGAATATTTGCCGTTACTGGCAATAACCAAAGAGCAATTTCTATGAAATCTGAGAATTGCAACAAACGATTAAAAAATTTAACGAAAACTATGGATGTTAAGAAAACCCGATACCAAATTTAATGGAACACAGTTCGAAAGCAAGTATCAGTAACGATATCTGTTGGGTTCCAATCAGGATCCGAGTCGATTATCAACCAGCTATAGATAGATTAACTCATTTGAGTTTCAAATGCCCATTATCTTGATGAATTTGAAGGTTTACATTCCGTTTTGATTGTGTGTATAGCCGTCATCAGGTGAACTCATTCATCCTGCTATTAAAATTTCAGTTGCATTAAAAATATTTTCACTCCACTAGAACTTCTCTACTGGGAAAGATTTATTAACGCCCTCCGATCAAGCAACAGAACCTAGATGAGTAATAATCAAATAGAACTGAAGGTAGCATCTTTTTATAATGTTATCCCTCAAATCATGACATTATTGCCATGTCGCAATATTTAGAGGATACAATAAGCACGTCAGGTAGATTTTGATATCTGTCGGGTATATTCATGGCAACAAAAACCTAAAAATACTGTCTTGGATGAAATATATAGCAATGAGAAGGCAATTGAAACGTTCATTGCAGCTTGTTGGGAGCATATAAAAACGATAGTATTTCCATCGCCGAACGGAGATACTTCGTTGTCGATATAGTCTGGTTAGAACGGCAACGCTGCATTTGAAATATCAAATGTCAAATATGACAGAACAACAACAAAACATCTGTGTTTGTATTCGTATTTGGCTTGTTGGAGTGTTTTTTCGTGATTAAAAGCCAAATTCTGAGTTAATTTGTGTTAAACTATCGTTAGTTTTTATTATTAAGCAATGGTTGAAGCATTATGAAATTTTTGTCTTTTTCGTAGATACCCCTTCCCTAGTTTTATTACCTATAAGTAATTATAAGCCTATATCCGCACAGAGGAGAATGGGATTGTATACCATTATTGCTCAGATACGCTTTGCAGGCTGTTTGGTAACTAATTCCAGTTTTGATATGAAGTGAAGTGAAAATTATATAAACATAAAACCTCAATAACGTCGAAAGATAATTTTTTTATTGAAAATTATCAATTCAACGCTTTTTTTTCTCTTCCGAAGTTTTTAGATCTATTATTTTTTTATGGTTGACTTCAAAATGACGTCATTGCATTGGGGTTTTATATTCTTATAATCAGTAATCTCTACTTCAAATTGAAAAAACAGCTCTAGTTTTCAAACACTCCAAATACTAATGGAAAAATAATATGATTAATACCATGTTAAACTGGTAAAAATAGCATGAAGGGGTGTGTAAGAAAACATGTTGGATAAAGTTCAATTTACAACGAGAACTACTTAAATTTTTATCCAAACAGACTTGAATACTTTTGCACTAATATAGAATGAACCGTGTTGAGTTAATCAACACTACTTGAAAAAAATGGTGAAGACACCTAAACAAACATGCATTAATTTGAATTACATCTGTAAATAGAGTGGAAATCACACGAAAATGCAAGTGTTCTTAGAGAAACATATGGAAATTTACATTTGAGTTATGAAAAAATGCATGTCCAACCAATTTCAATTCACTACAAAACCTGGATTTTTCCCCACAATACATGAATACATATCCAGTTAAACGTACTGAAGCATGTAATCTTAATTGGCACTTCTTGAATATAATGGTGGAAACGCCTAAATAAACATGCAGAAATCGCCATTTAATCTGGAATAACTGAGAAAGTTACATCAATATACAATTGATAATTTATGGAATATACTGGACATTTACATTAAAAGTCAAGTAATGACTTTACATTATATTACAGAGGTATGTGATTTTACATGAATATGGAATCATATAATCTCATGGAAACACTTTTTACAGTGAACATTGTTCAAAGCGAATTATTTATAGGAGTTGCGTATCGCTAGTTCAATGTCCTATCTGAAGAAACCTTTTGAGAAGCTCGATTAATTCCTCAATTAAATTCATCGGCGCATTCTCTTTTACTGGGCCGAAAGGATGACGAATAATAAGAACCCTGATGGCTATGAATTATAAATTCACATACAAAAATCAATTCAAAAGCGTTTTAACGACGCCACTTCAATAAATCATTAATTAATTTCCGATATGAGTACCAATCATAAAAATTGATGTAAATCATACCTTGTTGCTTCGTCGGATGTATATACATGCTAAATTCTGCGAGTTGTAAGGCATGGAAGAATTGAGTTTGGGAAAGAAACGCAAAACTGACGTTCAACGAAGAAATCACTTCGTGGAGCAGACTTATGCGAAGTTAATTACTCCAACTCAAATACATGCTAATCAAATAGTTTTGCAGTATACATGTTCATGCCCAGGAGAATATAGGAATGTTAATATTGTGAGTGCTAGGGTATCTGGAAGTGTACCAGATGAAAAATTAAGTATGATATTCAAAGTGGTAATAATATTATTAACACCTATATATTACGCAGGATTGCGTGCATTATAAATCGAGTGTCCCAGCGAAGACTGTATATAGTAATTCAATTTTTATCACTTTCAGGATAACTATAGAATAATTATCGCAAGGAATTATATAGAACTTTGCATGAGCTCTGATGCCTTGGGGTACCTGATCAAATAGTGAGTTACAGTTACAGTTACAGTTACAATAATACCTGTCGAGGTATCCTGACAATATATGCAATTTATATTTATGAATGTGTAGTCTATTCATTCAAGAATAAAAGCAAACTTTCATTATCTAGTGGAAACCACTCATATCCTACTCGTAGCACAAACATACTTTACCCCAGACATAGATTGACACTTACTGAGAAACACCCATCATATGCAGCACTAAAATTTTTCAACAGATTACCTGATTGTATCAAAACCTGTGAAAGTCTCAACAAATTTAAAAAACTTGCTAACAGCTTTCTTATCGATTTGGAACCATATTCAATTCATGAATATTTTAATGTGTAAAATTATGTTTCATGTACGATTATGTTGACGTTGTTTCGTTTTATGTTTTTTTTTGTCTCTTGTTTGTAAATGTAAAACATTCTCCGAAATATATATTATTATTATTATTATTATTACATTAGACAATTGATGCCGCTCTGGAAGATACTTCATCATAAGATCTGATAACTGCAAACAGAGCAAGTCATTTTCAGAATTGGCGTATTTCAAGAAGACTACCTCAGCCTTCTTCTTTAGCAATCGGGGGCATAAATTGCATCACAATATCGGAATTCGGTAACGACAATTGTGCCACATCTCATTACAACAGAGGATGATGCGAAGAATACGGAGACGATGTTCATCTCGTAGACGCAATTATCCTACATCAGCTTGATACCGGAGAGACGTATGTTCAGCTAGGGGTGAAACAAAGCCTATAAAGAGACGACCACAGTAAAAAACTCTTCGGTGACAAGTATCATGATAAACTCAAACAGATCTAGAGATAAGGAAGAGCTACGACAACCAACAAAAACTCGCAAAAGGTATGGAAACATATAACAGAATGGTTCTAAAAATAGCATGTAAAGTCATTAGGAGTGGTCCTTTACCGTGTGAAATCAAAGATCGGAGAAATTCTTGTGAAGGCGCAGCGGATGCACTTGGTCTTGTATCCGATATTGAAAAGTACCTTCTGTCACCAAATTGTAAATCATTCAGCAAAGCTGCTACATTCTACTTCATGAAAATTGTGCTGGTAAAGTGTGCTAGAGTGGGAGACTACTGGATTCATGATGACCTATCAGGATATGTTCAATACCCTGGTTAACCGTAGTCGCGTGATGAGTATATAGAAGTTTCTGATACTGGAAGCAGACTGTATCGAGGACCACCTCTTGTCCAGCTTATGCGATCTGAGCCTATATCCACAGACCTAACGAAGCGCTAGGAGGGTTGTACTACCATCTACGACACTCGTCCGGTATGGACGAGACACCAGTGATGACTTACGCTCCGAAAGATATTGAGCTCACCATGGAGAATGAGAAGTGTCGAACTACTCAAAATATCATCCGGAAAGAGGACTTAATATCAAACTTTGCATGCTTTACCAAAACCATTCTGTTAAAATGATGGAAATTATATGGCAGATATCTCAGCCAACGATCATTGGTTCATGTCACTTGCTTAGGGCATATGATACTCGGATACGATAGTCATCCGCCTTAAGGATTCCAAGCTTGCTTGGTTGAAAACTGTGGATCCTTGTCCAGTGAATATGGTAGTGGCATCCAACGGGGCTGGAGGAATTCAGTCATCATGGGTATGTATTACTGTATGAAACCAACTGCAGACGGTTACCCATCATACGGAGTCGGATTTAAGTATTTGGGGGAAGAGAACTGGCCTGTCAAAGTAAAACTGCATGCCTCTTCACTTGTGTTTGGTCTCCATGGGGCAGTGCTTCGCTGGTTGGTAAGGATGACTAAGGTCCCTGCCCTATGAGCGTACCAATTCTGGTACGCAGGGTATTTTCATGATGATACTGTAGTTTGTTCTGGGTTCTAGCCGATCCCATACGAAAGATATCTCTTTCAATGGTTTTTGCAAAAACAGATTCAACGATCGTGAAATTTGTACATGATTAGCGCTGACATCAACATATTATATTAGCATTGAATTGAGCTTTAACGTGTTCAATATCTTCAATAACGTGCTTCATAAAAATATGCCTATACAAATCTTTGCTGCGCGAGGTGAGGAATAAATTCAACTGTTCGGTGTGACGCGCTGATGGTGGCTCTAAAGTTATAATCTTGTAAATCGTTGAGAAGATATTGTTTTATTCATAATGGGAAGTTAATATGATCTATGCCAAATGGTTTGAAACACAGATATGATAATTAAGCACGCGCAAGTGTTTCTTTCCCTTGATGAGTAATAAGCAATTTATTCACGAAATGAAAGATAAAAATTACAAATTGTATGAAGGTAATGTGTCAATAAATGGAGCCTAATCTACGAGGTATAGTATGATACATATATACCTGTATGTAAAGCGAGAATATATAAATATCTAAAATAGTACCTAAACATAAAGTTATAAATATATAAAAATAGTAGTACCTAAATATAAACATAATCAAAATATATAAAAATAGCACTCTAACATATTAATTGTTAGTAATATAAATAGTTTCAACTATTATTTTTAATTCTTTCCGTTTTCTATTATTGATTTTACGTACGTGGTTGGTAACTCTTTGATATAATCTTTTAGCGCTTTATAGTGAAGCGTTGTAGGTTCGTTTTTAATATTATCAGGTAACTATTGAATACTTTCGGTTACAGATATTGGTAGCATCTATGACCGACTGATTTATTTATTGGTCGCGTCTCGTGATAGTGAGAATGAGTTAATAGTTCGTTCTTATGCTAATTTTGTGTTTTTCCTAATTTCAAAAAATGAAGTTTTCTCAGATCATAAATTTGTGTCTCTTCACGTAACGATTCTCTTAGATATCGGCTATCTCTACACATTATTTGATTCAAAAATCGCTTTTGTATGATTTTTAGTGATTTCAGGTATGTTTTGGATACTCCACCCCATCCTGTAATGCCATAGTCTAGATGCCATTCAACTAAACTATGATAATTTTTTTTTTAAGTTGAGTATATTTGAGACTTGTTTGATTCTATAGGTATAGAATACTACGTTAATTTTTACTAAATAGTTTATATCTACGTCCCATCTGAGGTGGCTATCTATCATAATACATAATTTTTTGATGGTAAGATTTCGAGGTCATGTTTTAGTGATATTTTGTCAAATGCTGGGAGGCTTGTGGATAAGCTAGAGAACGGCAAGTAGAAAGTTTTTTTGAGATTCATTGATAGGAGTAGGAGTAGGAGTAGGAGGAGTAGGATATTATCGAACCATTTTTCTATGTTACTGAAATCAGTTTCTATTTTATTTTTAAGTCATTCCGAAGGTTGCTGGTATAGATGCAGCCAGTTGGGTCTAAGAACCAAATATACAGGATGTTGTCATGTGAATGAAAGATAGATTCAATACCATTTTATCACGAATAACAGCAGGAGATTTAATTTATAGATTCACTTATGCGACATTTTCATTGGTGAAAATTTCAATCCGTAAATAAAAATATATTTTTTTATTTAAATTTGGTTTTCGGCATTAACCGACATTTTGGAAACCGCTTTCCGTCAAACCTTAACTGACTGGAAATTTCAACCACTGTAATTCGTTATAAAATGGCATTATACATCCGTTATTTATGGTAGTGCAAGGGGTTACATTATCTCCAGCATGTATAACAAGTGAGTAAAACTCAATACAACTCAGCATTGAGTTGTTGAATAGGTCAACAGTTTGTCGCCCTATATAGTAACTGCTAATTTAATCGATAGACCACGAATTTTTAAATAAAATCAACCCGTTCGCAAACGTGATGAGCCGTATTTCCTTGAAGGCTTTCAATTAATATCCATAAAACATATAATTATACTAGGTATTTTTCATCAATCTCTATGATGAATGCAGTATAAGTACATGAAAAATCCGAATCTATATATGGACATTTCAACGTCTTCTTCATTTTACAATTTCGAATTGACGAATAAACCAATATTTATTGTGTGGAAACATCGTCACCACATTCACCTAGTGCGGTTCTGCCACGAAATAGGGGTGTATCGAAGGACAATGTAATGAATTCAATCGTACAATCGATAATTATCACAAAATCAAATAAAGACATTTGTTAGAGAACCCCTCTTTCCCTTCTTTCTATTCTGCTGACAACCGTTGAAAATCGACTTCTATTTCAATCTATTATTATTTGTTGATTCCATTGAATACTTATTAGTTCAGGATGATTTGTTCCGAGTGAACTCCATTGACATAGTTCTTGGAAATTGCATGTACTTTACTGAATTTATTTCGATCATTGTGACTCTAGCCTTCCAAAGTTTGTTAATAATAATGATAATCCATTCATCTGAAAATACATAATTATAGTTTCATAATCTGAAATTGTTTATGAGATGATGCCTGTTGTTATTAGGTAGGTACTCTCGTACAATGTGTCCAAAATTTGAATTATATTAATTGTTTAGTTATGCTGAGTTAGCTGGAAAAATCGAGGGAAACATAGTCACATAGCTTGATGATTTAACGTTCTTCCAAGAAGACCCAATTGCAAGTGCTTGTCTTGTAATTAAACAGAACATTATCCTTCATTTGGCTGGGAATGACCACCTGCAGACATGTTTCGATTTATATTGCCTCTCATCAGTGACAAGGTAGGTCGGACAACATTATAATTGTCCTGTCCCTGCCAAATGAGTAATATTCAACCTTTGACTAATATTTCCCCACGGATAACACTACGACCCACAACAAAGTTGATCGCAGCGCCATCCGCACGGGAAATCAAGAACAAGACAAATCAATCCTAAGTAGCACAGACTCCCGGGAAGAGAAAACTGCAATATTTAGAAACAAGTTCGAAAATAATGTGCAAGAGAGATATCAACAATGTGAAATTAATAAGGAGTACCCTTCTCTCTGAGTGTTTCCACCAAGTGAAAAAATAAAGGCAAACATCTGTCAGAAAACAACTACTTCTCTAGCTAATACCACGACGGACATTGTACTACATCTGACAGATGTTTGCCTTTATTTTTCCACTTGGTGGAAACGCTTAGAGAGAAGGGTACTCCGTATTCATTCACAAACCTTTCTGGCACAATATTTTCGAACTTGTTTCGAAATATTACAGTTTTTTTTTCCCGGGAGTCTGTACTGCTTAGGATTGTTTGTCTTGTTCTTGATTTCCCGTGCGGATGGCACTACGATCAACTTCGTTGTGGGTCGTAGTATCATCCGTGGGAAAATATTAATTAAACAGTTGATTATTATACATTTAGCAGGGTCAGGATAATTATAATGTTGTCCGACCTACCATGTCACTGATGAAAGGCAATAAACCTCGTAACATGCATGTCTGCAGGTGGTCATTCCCAGCCAAATAAAAGATAATCTTCTGTTTAACTTCAAGATAAGCACTTGCAATTGGGTCTTCTTGGAATTAGCCAGGGAAGTAGTTGTTTTCTGACAAATGTTTGCCTTCATTTTTCCACTTGGTGAAAACGCTTAGAGGAAAGGGTACTCCGTATTCATTTCACAGTACTAATATCAGTTTTATCGAAACTGATTGAAATTATCATATCGGATCTAATATCCAGTCATGTTGTTGGATCCATATCAGAATTCCAACATGGCTATGTGGAAACACGTAATAATGTCTCTAACCTCTGCACATTTACTCAAAATGTTTCAAATTTATTGGATGATGAGAATCAAGTGGCTGTGGTTTATACTAATTTCAGAAAATCTGTTGACAGATTTTACGGAAATTCTTGATGTGACAACCCTGTCTCTTCGATCTCGGTTCAGATCTAGCTGGTTTTCAAATCCTTTCATCTCCTCCTCTCGCACTGTATCACATTTCTTATTAAACTCATCGTCGATTTTCTTGAGGTCTTCCCTTAGTTCTTCAGGTCAGTTCTTTCAGGTCCTCCATTTGCATCTCAGTTTTCTGTTATACACGTTGGAAGAACTTGTTTCAATGTTCTAGAACCTTCTGGAAGTCTGTTTTCCATTGTTTTTCTATTCGTTCTTTTGTTGTTCGAAAATTTTCGGGAGTGCTTCTTCATGTACTTGTTTTTCATTTTTTCGTTCTTGTTTTTCATGTTCTCGCTCTTTTCTCTGTTTTTCGAGAATTTTCTGAAGTGTCTCGTTCTTACTTTTCATCCAACTGTCGCGTCTCTTTTTTTTGTTTTTTCATCTGGAGCCGCTTTTCCTTTCTTGTTTTTCCCCCTGTAGCCACTTCTCACTTCTTGTTTTTCCTCCTGGCGCCATCTTTTACTCTTCTTGTTTTTCCTCCTGGTACCTTCTTTCTAAATCCGAAAATTGAGTCTGGGTAAATTTTACAATGTCCTTCATCGAATCGTACGATGTACTCCTCGTATTCACCATAAATAGTCGATAAATAGTTTCTGCTTTCCACTAATTTCCTTCTTCCGACACCACTGTTACGAAATTTCTAACTGATACTCCGACCACACTAAACGTTTTTATTAACTCTGCTATAAAAATACAACTACTACGCTGGCTAATGAACACTTGGATCTTTTTAAACTGCTCAACTGACTTCACCTAGCTTAATCTTTCAAAAACTTCTTTTTCCGAGTGAAATGTGTCGCCTTATATACTCAATTCGAGCAGAGTAGATTTTTCGGGATCCTTCCGTTCTCCAGAATGATCAGTACAGAAAAACATCGAAAGATGCTCCAAAAAGAGGAATTGTACACAGCAAACGGCCGGTCATTTGTTATACAAATGAGTTACATTTCATGGTCGGCACTTAACAAAGGCGGAGCTAGGAGATTTTTTTTTCAATTTCGTAACAATATCAATGTACCTACCTAACTGACAGCACCACTTTCATAATGGTGTTAATTATATGTGTAGGAGTTTCAACAATTTATTTTCAGTAGATATTTTCTTTTTAAACTCCAAAAAACTCTGTATAGTCTTAAATCAAACTGAAATAATGGCTTGGAAACAGTACCATTTTTGATTATTTCTTTGCTTCTTCATGAATATTTAAGGAATAGTTGTAACATATTTTGTTTTAGTTAATTGTGTGTCACTCACTCTTTTTCTGACTTATAGTCTGTTGGATGTACTACTTCAAAAAATAAATAAATTACCAAATAAATGAATAAATACGGTAAAACCTTGGAATATCTGAGGCAGTTACTGATCAACGGTTTCAATAACGATATAGTCAGAGAGTACCTATTCATTAAGCCTCGACAGACTTTGCATGAGGCAGAATTGCTTCCAGTTCAACAACTACTTTCACGAACAATTCAAAGGTACAGTAATTGACGAACGTGTTACCCTCTGTCTCCCTTTATCAGCCAATTTGTTCATGAGTAGGTATTATTTGAGATGAAAGCAAGAAAGAGCTTTGGCTATTTTTCAAGGATTTGGGTATGGTGGGTGGACAATGTGTTTGCAATCTTTTATACAAAAGGTTGACGTAGACAGTTTGTTTCAGAATTTAATAACCAGTTTCAATCAATTTCGTTTACATACGACCTAAAAACAGCTGACATTTTCAGATATTTTGGTAATTACAAGCGATCAAAGTCTGCTAGTATTCGATGTCGATAGTGAAGTGATCGTGGTGTTACAGCGATTGCTCCCCCCAGACAGCCTGGGTTCGATCCTTGGGACAGCCTGCCACTGAGATAGAGTGGTTCGGAATCCACTTTTATACAAAATATAGGTACCGGATCTCCCTTGCTAGCACAAGCTCTGCTTTTGAGGCAGAAGGAGGTAACTGTGAAAAGAAACAATTGTCTTGTAGATGTCACCAAAAGTATGAATACCTACTGGCTGTTTCGTAATTTTTTTGTTTCTATTGCTGGGTCTCATTGATGCATAGGTTCGCAACAATTGAGCCATATTTACCCCTCCGACATCACCATGCGTTACGAAGAATTCTCGAGAACATTAGGTATTTGTTTTTGAACTAAGTAGATCACAATTCAGAAAACAGTATCTTTATCGTGGACATCTTCCCTTCTTAAGTTTTTAGATCTTCTCTTCGGCATGCTCCACCTATACCTATTATCATTGACACTTTCACTAACAAATATTTTTCATTTTCCGCCTCTTGTAATAACTTTGCAATATATTTTTTAGTAAAAATTCTGGATTTTTTTGGTTTGTAAGAATCAGAATTTCGTTATAAAAAACCAATCAGGTGATTAATAGTTATTTAATCAACTAGTGTATCAATGGAGGCGATCAATGATCGATATTTTAACACGTAAGATATTTTTCCGTCGATCACACAATTGTTGGAACAAAGGAATTCTTCAGTAAAAACCCCTTATTTTCCTCTCCTTAATATAGGCAGATATCTGACAGAAAACAACTACTTCCCTGGCTAATACCACGACGGACGTTGATTTAAATCTGACAGATATCTGTGCAGTGTTCTCCCTAAAATCTGGGAGACAGCCACAAATGCTCTCTGTATCAAGTAGCAGAATCATGCCTGACATAATCAAGGACTTGACCACTTACATACCGGTTTCGAGGTGTATTGCCTCTCTTCAGTGCAAGGTAGGTCCGACAACATTTACAGTCGTCGACGACCTTGGTCATGCCATGCAATTCACTGATACTTGAAATGATTCTTTGAGGTGGATGCGGAATCTCGTAAGAAGACAGTCGTAGCGCCACCTCTAGAAAACCTCAGAAAGCACTCCAAAGTAACTCGGGGTAGAGTTTGGTTTGAAAATATCAGACAAAGTCTGATGGCTTCAGGAGAGAGACAGAACTTCAGTAAAAACCCCTTATTCTCTCCTTAATTTAGGCAGATATCTGACAGAAAACAACTACTCCCCTGGCTAATACCACGACGGATGTTGAATTAAATCTGAAATTCAAAGGGAAGTAGTTGTTTTCTGTCAAATATCTGCCTTAATTAAGGAGAGAATAATGGGTTTTTACTGAAGTTCTGTCTCTCTCCTGAAGCCACCAGACTTTGTCGGATATTTTCAAAGGAATTCTTGATTAGGAAATATCCAATCAGCAAAATTAACAGTAACGATCATCTATTAATTATTTGAATACATTTATATTAACATTTGTAATAACTCCATGGACCTGAAGACTTTTCCGTCATTGACTGTTCATTAAAATAGGCTAAAAAATGTACCTTATCTTGCGCAAGATTCACATTTTTCTTGTGACACCAACTTTCATAATTGGCATAAGTATTTTTGCATACACTTTCAGACTTTTCAGGCATCAATCCAGAAACTGCATTATTAGCTGAATTTTCTATTTCTGGGGGTAAATCATTCATTTTACAATGCTCGATGAACTTTTCAATGTACGTAACTTTAACATTTAATAATAATAATAAAATGAGAATACAAACAAACAATTCTATTGTTAACATACGTTGCTAATACGAACATTACTAAAATCAAGCTAAAGTTTACATTACTCACTGTAATGCAACAAGAAATCTATTTTTAGAGAAATCGTCGGAATTTGATTATTTTTTATGAAATTCGGATCATAAACAATCATTACGATCCTCGTATCATAAATATCAATTGTTATCTTCCATACACCACCGATGTTCTTCCATAAACGTATCTCAAATTAATAGACACTAAAAATGATTTGCCGCGAACAATTTCAAAAGTATTGAAGTGCTTTCATGATAAGAGAAACACAACACACCATTTGTGCAAGGATTTAGTTTCTCGACTTACTCCCATGCGCAATTGTCTGGAGTTGCTTCTTAGTCATTACCTTAAGTAATTCAAGTGTCTTTTACCGATACTTTACTTTTAATGTCAATTTCTCCAGATAAATCCGCGAAGCTACAGACGTCTCAAGATTACTTTAACGACTGGGCGAGGTAAAATGACGTCTATAAAATATTCATTGCAATTATGTCTGTCTGTACCTGTTTGGATTGGTAGGAATGCTGTGTGACAGTGCTTAATTGAGTGCCTAGCGAATCCAGTTTATCTTCGCAATATGATGTATTGAAACTATCATACAGCAATAGCCCAGTCATTCCAGGATCTAGATCACGACGATAGAATCTGACAGAAACCAAAATAATTTTTTTTTTATTGGTGCCCCATTTTAGCCATTTCAAGCACGCCTATGCGTGTTTAAATCGAACTTTCAAAAACGCGCGTTATTTAAACATCAACAACTCGAGAAACAAGAAGTCTAAATGACAACTTTTGATTAATGATCTGACAGCAGTACCTTCTAACGTCTAATAAAATATTACTAACCAAAACAACCTTTATTCAAACATTATTCAACAATTTTAATTTTATAAATGAAAATGGAACGTACAGTATAGTATTGTTTGATTTATTCATTTTGAAGGACCGCGGTGACAACTATCAATCTTTGATGGTTGCATATTTATTTTTGCTTTTCTCATTTTCATGGCAACGAAAGGTATACTGATTTCACATCACGAATTCAACCATGTTTTGTAGTAATATACCAGTATTTATGATTTCAAATTGTAACAATAAAAAAAATTGCGTAAAGTATGCGTGGATAACTGGTCTTTCAAACACTTGCTCTATTTCGAACACTCCGGCTGAGCCGTCGTGTTACAAAAATCGCGCGTGTTTGAAAGACCTATTTATCCTCTTATACTTTAATATACTAATATAGTGCCGCAGATAGGTGAAATAATTCCAAGAATTGTGCCTTCAATAATAAAAATATTCAAAGGTTTCATTTTAGTTATTACATCGATTTTCACTATTAGAATATCCTGCATCCTTGGATGCTTATATTCGGAATAGGTATTCATCGATTTCTTCGGAATTCATTATTTTGGTCAAGAGATTCTATAGTTATCTCATTTCTTCTATGAGATTTGAGTTACCCCAGAGAAACTATTTTAATTTGTAATTGAACTATAGAGAACCAAAATTATGAATTCAATTATTATAATAATTTTGATCTATCGAGCTGGGTAGAAGCTAAAGGACAAGTCAGGTGGTAGATACAAAATTTGGTACACAATTATAAAATGGAATGGTGTAGGGACAGAGGTTGAGGGGAACTATTTTAATTTTTTTTTTTTCAATATGAGGAAGCTATTGATTTTTTTTATTTCTTCAAGTAGAACATAATGAAGTCGAAGTCCTAGGATATCTGGTGAATTTTTGGGATATTGCAAGACGGGCTTTTCGGATATAAAAATTATTTTAGTTTTCCATTGTCATGGTTACGTATTAATTGAATTAATTCGTGATCAATTTTCCACGCTGTCCATTCTATTTGGGACATTTCTCTTTTGAACAATGAAAACGAACGTTAGACAAGTTTCCTCAAATGGTTATTTCATGAGTATTTCTACATCGCATTTCAACAAAATAGAAGAGAGCATTCCATAAATAGGTAATCCAAAATCAATCAATCGTTTCGTTATTTATTTCTATATGCGAGTTGTCAATTTTACTATTTTGCGATAATGTTTATAAGACTGATTTTGGAAGCATTTAGGAACAGTGCGTGTTCAAAAGATCACTTACAAAGTTATTCGCAATTGATGTTAATTTTATTTTGAATTTGATCTGAAGATTTGTCTATGAACAAGAAAATATTATGCATCGTGAAGTATATGCTAGTGTTAATTCGTCAACATAAATGAAGAATAGTATTGGATCCAGCTCAGACCCTTGGCAGATCTCTATTCTACTTGGAAGTGGGCTAGAAATATGTTCTGTTTCTATATTATCCTCTTCGACTTTCTGAAACATTCCTTTTTGTTGAGAAAAAACCATACATACAGTGCTGCTCTTAATAGTACCCCCCTGTTAACTTTTGAACGGTTTGACGAACAAACAAAAAAAACCGTTTGGAGGATTTCACCGATACTACTTTTTTTAATAAAACACATTGTGATTGCTCGATAGACGGCGCGGGAGGGCACATCAACTAGAAAATTATAAATGGCATGGTGGTCATGTGTCACATCTTTGAAAAGATAATTCAATTCTCTATTCAACCATTATGTTTGGACATGAAAGGAGGCCTCAAGAAAAATAAACAAATGATTATTTGACATACCAAAAAGTTTTTGAAACAGCTATTTGTGTTGTATTAATTATCTGATAACGGAAAGTTTTTAAAAGTATAACTTATGTAATTGTTAAGAATTGTGCCATGTCCAAGTACGCCATTTCAGTTCAATATACTTTACTGTGCTAATTGAATCTTGCGATCAACATATAACGAAAAATGGTTTGCTCAACTCAGAGGAGTCTACTACAAAATGTCGATCAAATATAATTTATTCCTAGAAGAAGAATGTATGAAATCGCCTCAAAATATTACATGTTATGTATGTTATCAAACACAGACATTTTATACTGATATATAATATACAGGGCTATTCAAATTCGAGTCTATGTATGGGGATCTCAGTGACGGTAAGAGATAGAAGGGTGGTTGAATGGGGGTAAAGTTGCGTATTCCAGAGGTCAATTACGTGACACAAAAAAATCTGATCTACCATCTTTGGTTCCGGACTTATACAAGAAAAATTGAAAATTTCGAATTTTTTTTTTATATTGTGAAGTTTTTTTTAAACTGTTAGCACTTTGCCATAGCAACTTTTTGTAGACTATGTAAATGTACATTTAAAAATTATATACAAAGTATCGTACAACCCGGGCCACCCTCAACTTTTTATTTTCGAATACGGACATGTATTTTTTATAACATTTAATGAAATGCTAAGAGTCGTGTTTCATGTTGGCGTAGTATTTTCATCTGAACTACAGAGTATTTTGGAAGTAGTGAACTATTGGCAGTAAAATCAACATTATTTAATTCCATAACCGCTATAATTGAAACATATTATCAAAGAATAAAAAAGTAAACCAATGACAAGTTGACATTTTTTAATTCCAGCTGTTATGGAATGAAAAATAATAATTTTTCTGCCTATAGTTCACCACTTCCAAAACACTCTGTAACTCAGATAAAAATACTAGGGTAGACCGGGGACAAGAGTAACAGGGTACAATAGTAACAGCACCTTTAACTTTCGTTTTTATATTCTCCTAATCTGATTATTAAGGGAGTAACCCTCTATTTTTTAGTCCGTCTATGGAACAAAAACCTTTTGACTAGATCCTGAAAATGCTGTTTGATTTTACGAACTGCTTTTGGGGATGATTGTAACTGCACCGCCTGGGGACAGTTGTAACGTGTTACAACCGTCCCCGGTGTTAAGATTATAGTAACCAACATACAGGCAAAGGAAGGCAGAGAAAAACGAAAGTCTACTAGGTATCTATACAGACACTCCAGAGAAAGAGGCCATAAGAATGGAAATAGAAAATAAAAAACAGTAACTGTTTATCAAAAAAACAGTAACTGGTTAACAAATATTCAGACTCTGTAACAAAAGGTAAAAAAAGAACATATAAAAAAGGTAACTAAACAAAAAACTACAAATAAAAAGCAAGTCATAACTGAAATCAGGATCAGAGACAAGCAGCGACGAAGAGGAAACCTACTGCCTATAGTCTAGTTCCTAAATTGTAGATAGTGACTCATCGGTTGTATGGTTCATAATTCATATAAAGCGAGTCAAAAAATAGAACAGAAATAAGCTAGGTACTTTGGTTTTACTTTGTCACTTTCGTACATCTCCCCCACAGTTTCAAATCCCGTAAAAACCAGTAAATGTACGATGAGTCACTATCTACGATTTAGGAACTAGACTATAGTGTGTTCAGAGGCTTTCAGCTCAAGTAAAGCAGGAGAAGAATTGGTGCAATGCCGTGAGTGTTTATAATTGTCAAAATTGTGAATCTGAATAATCTGTTAACACTTGAACTATTTTTTTTATCGTTTTCATGTATTTTTTAAACTCAACGAAAATAAAACATTTTTGTTTGGAATAGTTTGCTATTTTCATCTTGATATTAAATGCGAATCATCATTATTCTTTAATATACCAGAAATGTCAATTTATCTACAGGTAACTCAGTTAAAAAACAATAAAACTTATGTTACTTTTGTCCCTAGGTCCTGTTACAACTGTCCCTGGATTCGGTACATTTGTAACAGTTTGCACCCGCGAATAAAATTACTCATATCTGACTTACAAAGTTCTTAATTAATTCAAATTTATGCTAGATGATTGAAAAAAACATACTTTTAAAGTTGAAAAATATGAAGTTAACAATAGACACAAACCCGTAATTACTACAAGGGCCCAAAACCAAAATGTTACTTTTGTCCCCGGTCTACCTACGCCAATATGAAATATAACTCTTGACATTTGATAAAATGCAATCAAAAATACAGGTCCGTATTTGAAAATAAAAAGTTGAGGGTGGCCCGGTTTGTATGATACTTTGTAAATAATTTTTATTTGCATATTTGGATAGTCTATAAAGAGTTGCTATGGCAAAGTGTCAGAAATTTCAAACAATCTTCACAAAATAAAAAGATATAGGCAAAAAAATAATTCCGAAATTTTCGATTCTTCCTGTATAACTCCAGAACCAAAGCAGCTAGATCAATTTTTTTTGTGTCACTTAAATGACCTCTGAAATACGCAATTTTGCACCCATTTAACCACCCTTCTATCTTTTACCGTAACCAAGATTCCCATGCATAGACTCGAATTTCAATAGTCCTGTATATAAATAATTCGCCTGGTTTTTCCCCACTAAAGAGAAAAGAAGTATTAGAAGAATTCTAAAAACATTCAAATACTGTTACACGTATATTCAAATCATACAGTGACACAATAATATATGAATAACTAATCAAATAGGTACCAAAGTATTTCTATTGTTTTTTTTTACAATAAAGCACATGTGTAGCGCAAAGTAATGCTCGCACATTTTGAAATTTGAACTGTCAAATTTGAGGTTATCAATAATCATCAATTTTTACCAATTTTTTCGTGAAATTTGCGGTTGTAGAAAATATCTTGTGTGTAATTGGAGTGCAAAAATTTTGCCGCTTTCAAAACATTGCCGCGCTCCGCTAGTCAAACTTTTTTCTCATACGGCAAAGTATTACATTGCGCACTTATTACACAAATAGCTATTTCATTGCATGCCATTTTAATTGAAATGGAAAAAAGTTAGGGATACTCCCATACAACTGTCTTATATTTCAATTTGGAAAAATTATTTACCAATATTTTACAACTTTGTATTATTATATAGACTGAAATAAGTGAAATTTCTCGTATTATTTGTTTGAACATTCATCAATTAGTGATATATCTTTGTTTATGACCAACTTTTCTTCAATATACCCAACAACCACGTGTGTTCATTCGAAAACTGAGCGCATTGTATAGAATGAGAAAATGTATCGTTAATTTGGTGATACAATCTTTTATACTCCTGTAAATCTGAATTAAATGAATAGCTGACTATTTTTGAAACCTTTACGATGTATTTCTAGAAAGCATATAAGGGGGTTGACTAGTTGTATATTTGTTCAGTGGTGCGAAGATTGATATTGTACAACCTAGTGAATGAAATTCAAAGATTTCTTCAGGCACAACTGGCGTTTCCCAATGGCGAAATGAAAAAGTATGAAAATTTTACATTTAATGACATAGTGTATGACAGTATCGATGTGGGGGATCTAGTACCTAGGAGAATTAATTTTTGAGTTGGGCACGTTTTCCTTACACCTGAACTTTAAGTGATATATTTAACCATGAAAAAAAAGTTTATGAATCCAAAAGTCTGAAAAGTTTGTTGTAAGTCCAGAGGTAGGTTGAAAATGTAATTTTAGGATATATATTATATAATAGTCTTTGATCTAGGCTGAGCGATTTCGGCTAGTTTGCCATCCTCACAGAGTTCATTTGACAGTTAGAGGCGATTCATTTGCTGAGTTTGATACTGTAAAAGTTTGAGAGAATAACCATCTATCATGTTGAATTCCAGTGGAGTAGAATAAAGTGACCTGTTTGCAAATAAAAAATAATGTAGGTATGTATTATTTTTCAGCAAGTCTCTCTACTTTAATGTAATAAAAAAATGATTTATTGCAAAAATTAACATTTAAAAGTAGAAAATCATTTGATTACAGAAATTCGCCACAACATACTCGATACTTATTCCCCAGTTAGTTCTCGATGATGAGAAATTAGGCAAAAACCCTTTCAGCAATCCTTTTCAAGAAAAATATTTTGTTTACTTTTGTGTAAAACTACTGGCCTTGGCAAATTGTTGTCTGACTGCATCATAGTAGTTGTCAGTTTTACAGTCGTTCGAATTTCGTTAACTGCATGCATACCAGAAATATTATTCATTTAATAGAAATGCACAATAAAAACATTTCTGCAGATAATTGGTTTTGGAGATAACACACAGACAAAAATGGAAGTTACTCGCTTATTTCATAAAAAATTTCCAAATTTGCTGTCTATATCCCAAGGGACAATTAGAAAAATAGAGAAGCAGTTTCGCGAGCTTGGACATGTAAGGCAGATAAAAAAAGCAGCTGCCAATGCGCTAAGTAATGATACCAAATTGGATATTCTGCTTGAGTTTGAGGAAAACCCACATACTTCTAGTTGACTGGAAGGCCCCTATGTTCGATGTTAGCCATTCATCGATTATTCAAACACAAAAAGAAAATAAAATGCACCCCTAAAATATTATACTAACTCAGGAACTCATGGAAGACAATTTTGGTAGGAGAATTAATTTTTTTGAAAAAATAATGGCAATGTTAGATAACAATGTGATCCAACTAGAACATGTTTTATTTTCTGATGAGTGCACCTTTACACTTCACGATCTTGCTAATCTTCAAAATTGCCACCATTGGTCTATTAAATCCTTTGAAAAGGTTAATGTTTGGGCAGGAATCGTTGGAGATCAGATAATAGGCCTCTTTTTTATTGATAGCAATTTGAATGGCTATAATTATTAAGCACTGCTCCAAAATTATGTGACAACCTTATATCCTACAGGCCCCAGAGAATATGATACCTCAACCGCATATTTCCAAATCGGTGGATAGGGAGACAAGGATCGATGGAATGGCCAACATGATCCCCTGATCTGACGTCATAATTCTTATTATGGTACTAGTTCATGACTCAGCTCAGATGATGATACTGTGTGTCGAAACAATTGTAAGCGTGACTTTACAAGTATATATTTTGAGTGTAAATTGGAAGCTTTTATTTCCTCTATATTTATCAATTGACTGGTCTATGAAAAGGGTTTAATAATAACCTGAGGTGTGGCTCACATGAATATCGTTACTGTTTATCTGTAATACAAATTAAAATTAATCTCGCGTGGTGGTACCTGTTAATAGCCCCGAAGTGATCTATGGATCATAAAATGTGGAGCACATACGGAGCAGGTTCTTAGGATAACTGACTAGCAGTAAAATTCTACAATTGTAAGTATTGAATCCCATAGTAACAACAAAACTTCAAACATGGTATTCGAGACTTTTCCAGTCTATTAATTTCAGAGAAAATTATACCTATGGATATTTTACTATCATATCAGTATCCGGTATATCCTTGTTAAAATATCAAACCACAATCCTTTTTGAATCTTTCATTTGAGTTTATTTTTTGAAAAAAATCGCAGCTACGCATCTTAGAAACAGAAAAACCCATATATACTTGAAACTATGCAGTAAGTGTCTATTTGCGAAGCAGTCAGGTTTGACTGAAAAACTCTTCTCTTTCAAATTTAAACCAGACTGTTTTGTCTATGGGGATGTACCGATTGACACTAGACACAGGTAATATTATCAACATAATGACGCACCTCCACCCCCACAATCACAATCAGGTAAAAAGGTTTTTAAACAGATGGCGCAGAAATAAGTTGATAGGAAGAAGTGGACCCATTCAGTGGCCAGCAAGGTCCCCAGACCTCATACCCCTAGATTTCTTTCTCCGAGGACATGTTGAAGGTGAGGTTTGTCAGGAGGAGCCAACGACACCAGGAGATATGAAGAATAGGACTAGTGATATTTTTCGGTCTATTACAAGATCAACATAGGTCAAAATGCAAAATGGGAGATTGTTTGAACATCTTCTGTGAATTAACGTTATTCAACCATTTTTGAGATTATTTTGTTGCCGTTTCTGTTCATCATTGTGTACAAAATATCATTATTGATTTTATATGACATTTTTCATAATTTCATTGAGAATTAGTAACATTTCCGATGAAAATCAAGTAAGTAAACTCCACATTTTCTAGAAGCCATAGTGTGGACTACTTACATGGTGTACCATTTGAAAAAACTGAGAAAAAAGTGATCCCCAGTTTTGGTTGCCACTGTATGGGAAAATTGGCATTCGGTAAACATATGAATATGAAATGAAAATACATCTTTTTCGAAGATATTTGATGAAGAAGTTTTCTTATTCCCAATTATTGGTTTCAAGATATTTGGTGTTGAACCCTTTTTGCAACATAAATATCACCATAACTTCAAAACAAGCCGGTATAAACCCATCCAACCCTACATTTTTGTGAAATACTCTTTCAGATATATTCAATGGTGTGATAATATATAGGGTATTTCATTAAAAAAACATAACTTTGATGAGTCACACATTTATCAGCTACCCAGTAGGTTGGTAGTTATTTTTGTAACATAGCTTTTATTACTCTCTACAACTTTGATTGGAAATATTATTCGTTACCTTGAATTGAGAAGCAGCTACCAACGCATCGTTGATACACGTGTATTCGACTGTGTCAATCATAAATAATCCAGATGCATTAGTAGTGGCGTTCCACAAGGATCGGTATTGGGACCATATCTGTTACTCTAATTTTCAACCCAACAAAAACTCACGCCATTCATTCCTTAATGCAAGCATCACTATAGACTCCCGATCGTCTCCAAGCTGCCGATTGTGATATTTCATTCATCCAACGAAAGGCTTCGTTTTTATGATAAATACATTTTTTTTCCTGGAGATACACGCAACTATTGAGGAAGCTGTGGATTATATAATTTTCCTATACTTAATGGATAGATTGAAGAACAATATAGAATATCGAATGAGTTTTCTCGTCAATCAAAATACATGGGTCTCTGCTGAGACATATCTGCGAACGTCGAGATTCCCGGGTCCTTCTGAATTGTTTTGGGAGACTTTTTCTTCCTTAAATTTGTTTATTCAGTCCTATGTCTCATGATTTACTATAGTTGGTTATTTTGGGATTTTTTGGTATTTTTGGTGCTACTAGTTATAGCTCTAGAATTATATTGCTGTAACCTCTCAATTTTCATTTCAATTTCACTAATTTTTGCTTTGAAACTACTACACCCTGAATGACTAATGACTATAGTACCCGTCTATTCTGAAGTAACTCCTATATCAGAACAATCAGAACCCGATATTATTAACTGAATGAACAAAAACTTGCTGTCCCTCATATTTCCTCACTAAAACACGACTATGATGTGAAGGAATCTGAAAGTGAATGCGAATGAATCCTTTATTCGACATACTATTATTGAACATCTAGGGTTACTACTGTGAACGTGGTTTCTTGCGTTCTATCGTAAATATGCTTGTTTATTGTTATCAAACCCTCATTCCGTTTTGATTCGTCATTATGACGTAGTATTTCTATCGTCATAAATTAAGTTTACTGTGGCGCAACCCATCCGTAAATAGCTGAAGTTACTAAACTGTTAAAGGTGGCAATTTCCACATGAATTTGGATATTGCTTCAAATTTTTATTATCTGTTGTTTTTCTCAACAATGGTATAGACTTGCTTTATGTTAGATTCTCAACTATTTCGATAAGTCTTCTTGTTGAAATAACAGAGAAACGTTCATTTCATCGGTTTGTTAATTTCTGAAATAATTAGTTACGAATTTTTTGATAAAAATTATTCTCTATATATTCAACTACGCTTCAAACGGCCACCTTAGTTGTCATCATGACGTCGAACTGTGTTCCTATTTCGTGGTTATTTGGTATAATCGAATCTATTCTGAACTCATTTCCATCTTTACGGCAGTGACTTCCAATATTTCATAACTTTCTGGTATTCTAGAACTCGTGTATTCTTGAAGCAATCGTATTACAAGTTGTTTGCGACTTAAAAATCATTATTTCAGCTCAATAGATTGCACTGATTCATTCCCATCCACTTTTCTGAAGGCATTACCAATAGTCTTACTCAAACATCGTTAAAGCTGCTGAAAAGATATATTCAATAAAAAGTGTTAACGACTGCTGAAAGCCGTCTATGTCGTTAAATAACCACGGTGCTCTTGAGACAATCACCACTTCAAGAATCCATGTTTTCGATGTATTTATTGACGTGACTTACGACAAAACGTTTGGTCGATTGGGGCAGTATTGAGGTGGTCTGAAACCGCCAAAACCGTATCTTTCTTCGGTTATATAATACAGAATGGTTAGGTATATCTTTCTTTTTCCGGATGTCTGTGGAGAAGTGAATATTCATTAGCTATTTTTCACGAAATGGTGAATAATGAGCTTTCGGGAAAAGGGAACAGCAAACAAAATCTATATAAGTACAACATTTGAATATTTGTTCTATTTGTCAACCAGCTGCACTCTCACGAGCAACCCTCAGAAGTCTTCGAGAGACTTGTGCGAGCTAGGGAAGACTAGGCTCTTACCTTCCAACATGTGATGCCATGCACGGATGAAAATTCATACGGTGTATGAACGGATATATGAGCAAAGAGGGTCGAATAAGGGGGTCGCTGTCAGTAAGGAGAACCTGCTGATCGACAAATGTATCACGCAGGACTCCGATTATCGCTAGGCGGTTGATATAACATCGCATGAGCTAATGATGCATTTGCTCATATGCCTTGCGGTACCCGATGAAATGTGTCACGGTTCATCTCAAAACAAGACGATGCGAGGAGTACAGAGAAGACGTTCAGCTCGAGGACGGAAGCATCATCTTGATGCCGGAGAGACGTATAATTGCCTATGAATGGAACATCGCCGTTCCCAATAGGTCACCACTGTTGAAAACTCTCTCCGCGACGAAGCATCAGCAGAAACTCCGACAGATGTGGTCATCAGAACTGTCGGGGAAGAACAAAATTGCTGCGGTAATATGCTTGCCGTTCCGATTCTACTTCACTCCTTCGAAGTGATGAAATGGAGTCAGGAGGAGGTGCGACAACTCGACGTAAAAAGTTGTAAAAATTATGCATATTCATAGGAGCTTGCATCCCAAATCGTTTGTTTCACGGTTATAATTTCCCAGATGACAGGGAGGCCGTGGACTTCTAAGCTTGGATTGTCTACATAACGGAATGGTAATGGATGGAGCCTATATATAGTCCTCAGGAGTTCTGATCCCATTCTCTGCAGGGATTGGAGCATTTCTTTCCAACACAGCAACACGTGCTGCCGATAACTCTATCTCGTATTCGACACTGAACGGACGAACCCTCTGAGTTGGAACCCGTTCAACAAGAAGCCCACGTCAAAGTTGCAGAGAGTGAGAGTCTCCTACAGTTACATACGGATAAGACAATGCATGGGGTCTTCTTCAAGAACATTGAAGACCTGTATCAGGTGGTCGGTGGATCAGCGGTCTAATGCACAGGCAGTTCGAAACTCCAGCATAGCGATAGTCGGTTCGAATCCGATGTAGGTACGAGAATTTTTCTGAACTACTTTATATCGGATTCGATAGGCGGCCGCATGCCTTGTTGAAAAGCAAGTGTATTGTGAGTTGTCTAGATGCCAATCTCGTCTAGTGCTAGCTTGGAGTTCACACCGACCACCTGTGGTGGTGCTGTAGGTTTTCCGGGTTTTCCTACAGCTGAAAAGTGAATACATCACCTATAACATCAGTAAGTCGCCCCGGAGCGCCACGGCAAATAATAATAATAGCCGTCCTCTACCCGCACAGGCTATGCCTTTGGGTACACTCAACGAGTGTTTATGAGGGAGTATTATTATTATTATTATTATATGTTTACAGTAGGAATTGAAAAAAAAAACAATATCAAAGCAGAAAAGGAAACATCTCGTGAATGTTTGAAAAAATAGTAAATGCAAAATTCCAATCAAAACGTCGTATAGAGGTGGACTAGCCAAATCAAAATAACGTTTGTTCAAGTTTTTGGAAAATTAATGGTAAAAAACGAATGATAATGGTTATAGCATCATGACCAACTCCTTGACAGAGTGGAAACGTCATGAATGATAGATTACGTATACATCATGGATCAGAGATAACAAGAAAACAATAACAAAATAACTTTTTTGGTGAAAATGCAGAATTTCTTGTTGATCCGGATTCTTCTTTGATGTTTCCCGCACGCAATAATCTGTTTCTTGTATGTTCAGAGATTTTTTCTAATCTGGTTACACAAAAAAAATCTGTACGCTTCTGGAACACCTTCCTAGGCAGTAAGTTTTAGGCTTTGTCAGTCATCAAAAACGAACTATGGGAAAGAGATGTTCATAGAGTCTTCTGAGTGACGACAAAAGGGCGTAATGACCGAATTCAACGAGCCAAAGTCGATGAAACTGTTATCTTAGAAATGTATCGACAATAAAAATTGACAGATCGACAAGTTTTCTGAAATGATGCACAGAAGAAAGCGAGATTGCGAGAGCGACTTCACCGACGAGACGAATTGATTTATCCCGGTAAGACTCTCAAAATTTTACGGAACGTTTCTGGGAGAAGGTAACAGATGGTAAATGATGTTGATTTTGAATTTTTGGAGGTTGGAGACCTCAGAGAACAAATACGTTTGGTGATTAAAGGAAATCAGAGGATCAGAGATCAAGAAAAGATCCAAAAATAATGAGTCTTCCACGTAATTATTCAGATACGTTTATGATAATGAATGTAAATTTTCTACAATAAAAGAACGATTGAGAGTGCATGCACACTATAAGTACGTTATCATCAGCATAACAGTTTTATAATTTCTACTGCTTACTATTAACCTTTTGGCATGGATTTCAAATGAATAATTATTGCAAATTGGTTTTGAAGAGGATATGCTGCTGTTATATATTGCTGGAGAAAGAAATTAAATTAGGAGGTTTTTCTAATTACAGCATACTTATATCGATTTCAAAATCTTGAGCACTCAACTTTTCACTTTTCAACAGAATACAAGCCATGCTAGTTTTTATTCAGTTATTTCATAAATGAAACATTTACAGTTCAACTAACAGCAACTCAATCCTAAACGAATTGAATTCATTTATGAACTGAATTGCACGTGAATAGAATACATGAATTCTGAATACTCATACTGGGTGACAACAAAATCATGAGACAGAGTAACATTGTTGTTTTCCAAGTCAGACTTTTGACATTGGGATTAAATATATGGTTCCTTAGAATCCATATTTACCAAGAAAAAAACTGAATATCACTTCCTATTTTACCTGAAATAGAAGAACTAGGGCGAGAATTTTAAATGAAACCCTGTAGATAGTATTACGTCATTCTATAAAAAAAAAATCCTTTTTCAATGACATATAACAATTAGGCATTTGTTTTCAAAATGGCAGCATAGAATACATTTTTACTTCAATCATTTTTTATGAAACATGCAAGAATTTTGATACAACGCTAATTAGGAATTCTTCCAAATAACATCCTTTCTCTTGAATTTTGTCGAAAATTTCATATAGGAAATGGTATACTTTTGAAATTAACATCAAAGTATAAGTCAGTATCTACAGATGAATGCTTGACACGCCTCTTCTTTTTATTTTCATTTAAATAATCATTAAAGATTCGCTATTTCATGTTGAAAAGAGGAAAACATTATTCTCTATTGAAAATTTAAAAATATAATTTATCTGGAAATGGAAAAACCTATGATTCCAGATCTCATTTTGAACACCCAGTTCATATTTTCAAAAAAATCAAAACGTCTTCTTCATTACACCTGAGTTAATAACTACGTCAACGTAAATTTTAGGTTTTATTCATTTGATTATGAACAATTACACCTAAAAAATAGGAGAGTGGAAATACTCATTCAATCAAATGTTCTATCCGCTGACACAATTGAATTATCCTGATATTTTCAGAATGTTTCTTGAATGTTGTTCCGAAACAATGTCAATAGCTTGTCTTATTCGATTTTCGAGGATTTTTGAAGTTGGTGAATAAGTTGCATACTCTTTCGAGAAACCCCAAATGAAAAAGTCCATTGGAGTCAAGTCTGGCGATCTGGCTGGCCACCTGATTGGATCATTAGTACCCAACCAATTCTCCCCGAATCCTTCAGTAAGGTAGTTCGTCAGCGTTATATACAGCTGAAGGAAAAATCAAATTAGGACGGGTTTCTAATTACAGCACACTTATATCGATTTTGAAATCTTGAGCTCTCAACTTTTAAACAGAAAACATGCTATGCTAGTTTTGCCAGCGTGAGGTAGATCGTCAAGTGCTTTACCATTCGATTTTCATTGGGCCGTGGTGGAATGTGGGTTGAGCGCATGGGTTTGAACCTCAGCACAGTCACCGGTCTCGTGCATGGCATCACATGTTTCCTTAGCTCGCACAAGTCGGATACTTCTGAGAGTTACTCGTAAGGGTGCAGCCGGTTGACAGATTTAAAAAATTTGAAAACAATTAGATTTGTATTAAATCGATAATCCTCCAAAATACAGTTTTCCAACTCTTTTCGTTTTGAACCCACTACAACTGAAAAATTATAATTTTCATGAAATTAGATTATAACATCATCTCGCTCTTCATTTACTTCTATAACTTGTATATTTCTGTTGATCAAATACAAAGTTGTTAGTGCTGAAACTTCACTTATACAATTTGACACAGATGGTTATTGCAGACTCATTTATAGATGTATTATGTTTGGTTTATGCAACGTTCTCAAGAATTGATAAATAAGAATTCAACACCATCAAATTATTGAACACGTTTACGCAATCCTTACTAGTACTAAGAACTATGACAAAAAATTAGCCAACGTTTAACAAAGTAGTTATTGGTCAATAATGATAAAACGCATACACCGAATAAAAATTATTCGCTTTCGCTAATTTCTATAGGTCGATGAATTTTCTTACTATGAACCAGCACAAAATTGCATAAAAACCACAGCTTTCCCATGTTGTTGTTGTTTTTTCTCGTTAACCAGCTGTCATCCCCTTACGAACGACAATCTTCAGAAGTCGAAACTCGTACGAGCTAAGGATTAACGAGGTCTTACTTTTCAACGTGCGATTCCTATTACGAGACCAGTGACCATGCTGGAAATCGAACCCACGTCCCTCTGAATGGTAGAATAGCGCTCTACCATCATGACCACTGCGGCCCAAATTAGAGTGAGGTATTGGTAAAGCTGCATAAACCAAGCATTATGACTCTCCCCAATAAAACTTTCATAGGTACTTTTAGCCTGTAGTATAATAGGAGAGACACTTTTTCTCAGATTGGCATAGATAGAGCACTCTAACCGATTTCTTGTGGCACGGAAGCCCAACGTACTCTAATCTTATCTAAGTGTTTTTCTCTGCAAAATTCGTTTTTACGAATCACCCAGATTTTCAGAGAAAATCCCTCAAAAGCGGAGCAGGAGTTCCTGATCATTTCTGCAGATCAAATTCCAATAGAGTTTAGTCGACATTTTCATTCTATTATTCTCTCTTCTGATAAAGTACGGTTTCGTGACATGAAGGAAGCAATTCATTTCGAATGCTTCGATGTAGCAATGAATTTTGATTTTCCTTTTATCGGTGAATTTTCATGTATTCCAGTGATAGAATATTACACCCGATCCCAACAGAAAAATTACTTGATGCGACACTGTTAAAACCTCAACTTTCAAATAAAATGTATGAACAATATGTAGGATTTCTCAGTTTGACTACAAACTCCAACATTGTAACTGTTAAAAAATAAATAATTACAACAACATCTCCACAAATAGCTCCAAAGGCACGAACTTCTCAACACGATATAATGTAATTTAGCATTCCATATTTTATTACAACTGGCACCTTCAGACGATACAAAAAAACTGTTGATCAAACATTGTTGTAATTTGTAGACATGAATACAGTGATCCAGTTCGTTTGGTAATCTCTCAATTTTTTCGAAGAAGGCCATCGTAAAAGAAGCATAGCAATTTCTGTATGAATATATTTTATATTCCTATTTTACGAGCTGAATTTCAATGGCCACGTTCATTGATTGCCGGACACTACAGTTCGATTGTTATATCTTTACCCGTGCATCATCATCACAATACCATAATTCTTAGCTTAGCAGATAAATATGAACGAATTTTGAATCGCTCATAGCGGTTGTTAGAAAGAGATGTTCGATAGAGGATGTGTGATTTCTTCGAACTGTATATGATTGCAAATTTTATAGTAGTGCAGATACCTACTCATCGAGAATATTATCATGGCCACTTGGAAGTTTCAATATGTAGGTACTTAAAAGCACTTTTCGTATTTTCAATGAAAAGTATATCAAAACATTTAATACGGTTGGATGGATTATTTTTACGATGAACGCCTATTCAGGCATAATCTTTGATACAATAGCATTCAAGCATCCTCAAGCTAAATCGATGAAGACCGAATACAAAAATTAATGGGAATATGTTACAAGTCTCATATATCAATAACTACCAGACAGAATTCAGTGTTTCAAAGGACTTGTAAGCCTTGTACTTGCCCAAATTGTTTTTTACCCGACAGGGAGTACATTAAATTTCCTTTAAAATTCAAGAAAAACGACAACCTATATTTTTTCCCTTGATTTCAACTAAGAATATAACGGGATTTGCTTTTCCCGTTAATTTTAACTAGTAATAATACTGAATACGTGACTGATAAACCGATGTGAGTACTAATTTCGTCTTAACTCTTTCGGATATTGGCAGATAATACTCTTCGGAATCAATCTGCTTCAAATAATAAATAGCAACAATTTCGCATTTCGCCCATTTTCCTTTACTATAGGCGGCAAGCGTCGAACAGAAAATTTATAACCTCATTTTTGGAATTAATTGCCTTTCGTCAAGTACAACCAGTTTCACAAGAAAAGTATTTAAATTATTTTTCATGAACCTTTGCTAGGCGTTGGGCAGAGTTGATTCGGTAGTCGTACGGGGCTGTTGAAATATTTTCTGTTCGACGTTTGCCAACAATCCTATAGTAAGGGGAACTGGGCGAAAGGCTGGAATATTTATGATCAAATTTCATTGCTTTCCATCCAATTTCACACGAAAAATATTTGAATATTTTTCATGATGAGTTTTTTTCAAATAAATGACCTGCACAGTAAATGAATAAAAATTATAATGATTGAAATGGTTGGTTAAAATAATGATTGTAATTAAAGTATTGTTTGCAAATAAAATTCTCGTTCTGTAACAACTTCACTGAAAAAGTCAAGTAATTTTTTCTTTTTCGTATTGTAATCATAATCATGTTAATTGTTCATCATCAACAATTCTGCATGTATAATGATTCAAGTGGTCCTTCTAAATTTCATACATTGCATTACATAGGGTGTTTCATAATTGAATGCTGATCCTATCTGAAAATGATAATTCTTGGAGGATTCATAAAAAATTCTCCTCATAGACATATGTATACAACCGCTATATTTCTGAGTTACAGGGCGTTGAAAGAATTCTGTACCACGTATAATGGATTTTTGTTGACTATTGAATTTTTAGTATGGTGTAGATTAGAACTTTTTTAACAAAAGTGTCCTAAGGAATGTGTCGCTTTGAAGTGAAAAAGTGATGATTTTTCCATTAATGTTCAACAATTACGGGATACCTCAAAGACATGATTTTTTTTATCATGCCGGAGTGGTATTATAGGATCTAGTATGATTTTAATCTTCGACAAAATTATCCGTTTTGAACCACACAACAGGGTGAACGAAACAAATTATTTTAATTCGAAAATATAGGGTTGATTTTATTTCTCGAAGAATACGTTATGAAAATGAACTTATGGACAATAGGTGATGCATAAATCGAAAAATTCTAATATACAGGGTGTTATGTAAGTACGTGGCCAAACTTGAAGGGGTGGTTTTTTGGGTGATTCTGGGACGAAAAGTTCATAGAAACATAGGTCCGGTAACGCTTCATTTCCAAGATACAGAGTGTCAAAATTTAGAAAAAAAAATCGTTGTTTTCGTCATTATTATCATTATTATTATTGCATTAATTTTGATGAAAATTCCAAAGACTGGAATAGACCATTTACATGGAAAAAAAAATATCAGTAACACTCCAGTATTGGATGGTTTAGTAGTCGAAATGTTTTATTGTTTTGTCTCAAGGATTTGCAATAAAGAGATTTTTATGTATTTTCTCAAAAAAAAACCAAGATACGAAAAAAATGCTGGATATGAAAAAGTTGTAATTTAAGTTGCTCACTGTGAAAAAAATAGAAAAAATACAAAAAAATTAGTAGCACCCATTTTTTCTGTAAAAAATATAGGTTACGGTGCCTTCCGGGACGCCATTGGAGATGAGACTTTTGATATAGTTTGGGCTATATCAGCCCTCCACGACCCTTTAAAACTCTGCCGAATTTCAATAAAATCGGTTGATGGATTATTAAGATGTTCAAGAAAAAAACGATTTCTTTCAAAAATTTTGACACCCTGTATCTTGAAACCGGACCCATGTTTATAGAAACTTTCAGTCTCAGAATCGTTCAAAGAAATACCCCTTTAAGTTTGCCCACGTACGTAAATAATTCCCGGTATACTGTGCAAATTGGGGTTTTCGTCGGAATTCAAAGAACATGAAACAGTTTTTCGGTTTCATTCTCCATTTTGATTTTTTCAATGTAGTGATACAGGCCTACAGAGGATACTAGTATAATAAACATACAACCGACGTCTGTGAAGTTCGCTCATTTTGAAAAATGTTTCTGTACCCATGAACACTTTTGAAGAAGTTAAAATCTAAATTATACCAAACAATTAGAAAACTTAACATAAAGCAATTTTCCATGAGAATGGTACGGGGTTCTTTAACAAAATAATGATGATACACCATTCCTTTTTTGTAATAAATTATATTTGCATAATTTCCTACCTTTTCTCATGAAAATGGCTTGACTTATTTGGATTACTGGATCTGCAATGCTTTTTAATGATAAAATGAATTAAAACAGACAAATAAGATATACGATCTATAAACAAATTGATTTTTGATTCATTTTTGTTCTTTTTTCTCAACCGGCTGCACCCTTACGAGCAACCCTCAGAAGTCTTCGAGAGATTTATTGGGCGAGCTAGAGAAGTCGAGAGAAGACGAGGCCCTTACCTTTTAACGTGTGATGGCACGCACGGAATTGTATTCGATGATTTGATATTATTCGATTATACGTTTCCCTCAGAAAACTTGAATACTAAAATAAAATTCCATTAATACGATAAGAAAGTAAATTTTCAGGATAGTTGATTTAAGAAGAAACCGGGTGAAGTAATCGAAGTATATAGTCGAACAAAAGGAATTTACCTAGCTAGAAATATCAAGAGTGGGAACTACTCTCTTTTATTCCAAAAAAACTTTTTTGCTAATTATTCATATGCATAATTTATGATAACAGCAATTATTTTTTGATGACCAGTTGTTATTGCGGAACATCTAATGAAGATGTCCTGCGGACGCAATTTTCAGACCAGTTCATATATTAACAGTCCATTTATGGTGCAACTTTCATAAAATGTAAAAGAAACATTCATGGAACATAGAAGTAAGAAGATACAAATCTTTTTTGTATAATTCTTGAAATTATCGTTGCTTCGAGCATATGCAATTGAACACATTGTTTTATCTTGGAGATAAAAATAACAATATTTATTTGTTAACTAAATAAATGAACAACACCTCCAAATCTCAATACAAGTCTGCCAACGTTAAAATTATATCACTATTCGAAACCACTGGAAGACAATTATTGTTGGAATGCAAGAGCTACTTCAATGAGATAATTTGTGTGAATGATTCGGACAAATTTAACTTATATGCATTACAGATTTTCAAACAATAGTCAAAAAAAAATTTTTCGGGTATTCAGTGATCTCAAAAAATATATCTTTTGTCCTGGACAGCTTTACTGTACCTAGTGGAAAGTGGATCATTATTGGTATTTCAATGATCATAAAACTTTTTCAGTTCCTCTACAAATTCATGTACTCAAAAAATACCATGTTTTCCTGATTTCAATCAAGTTTCCATGACACTCCTATATGAGTGTCTCACTCCGTGCACAAATTCGAAAAAAGTGCTTAATTATGGTTGTCAAGTTTGTATGAAAATTGGAAGGTTCGTGCACGATTATCATAGAAACTTGATATTAATGAGAAATCTTTGAAGTACCATATCAATTCAATAGATTCGTGTAATTCTGATATAACTTTAAATACGAACCAACATTAAGGGTCCAAGTATAATAACATATTTTTTCAACTCAGCCCAAAGTGATGGGATGAAATTGAGTTTCGTTACTATTACTATTATAGTTGAAATCAAATATTCCACTACAGTCGAGATAGTCGAAGGAAAAATAAATATTTGTGAAAAGATCGGAAAACTCCGGGGAAAAATGCAATTTTCAATTCTCTCAAATTCTTCTTCTTGCCTCTTCATGGTTTTTTAAACTTCAAATTTCAAATTATATTTTTGGTTCTGGACCTGTACTAGATCTCCAAGAATTTTTTACCGAAAAATCTACTCCAGTAGAAAAAAACACATTTGATGATGACGTTATGTCACTTTAACAGCGATAAAAAAGTGCATATTTTTTTTAATCCAGATGAAAATGTAAGTTCCCCAAATCTAGTAAACGACTGTCGCTTCAACTTATCTCTTGTCAGCTATGATTGTTAACACAATATGAGTCGTTTTGGGCAAGTTTCATCTGATTACATCACAAAAAAACGTAGGTAAGTATATCAGTTTACCGGTACTTGAAATATTTGTTTAATTTTTTTTTATTGAATACATTTTTCTTCCAACTCAAAATTTCCACAGCAGTAATTTCACTCAAAACATTGACAGTAGACAAAATTGGCGACTCGCAATTTTTTCATGTCAGTTTTTCTCGTAAAATTACTGATTGGCAAAATTATTTCGTTGAAAAATTAAACAACACCCTCTACAAATGGAACAAAAACAATCAAGTTCGTAAGCGACTTTATTTACTTTCAAGTGTTTCTATAGGAAGAATCCAAGAATTTAATATCCACCACTGTGTATAATATTAGATCTCATAAATCACCAGATTTACCACCTGGTATTTCTGAAACCTTTCCGTTTCTGGATCACATTGATTGATCGAAGTTTTCTACTGGAATTGATGGGAGTCACTGAAGACACTTTTTATAATGCTTGAAGACCACTATGTAAATGATTATCACCCATTAGATTTGTGAAACCTAAAATTCCAGAAAGTCATCCCAATGAGTGATATGTTGAAACAATATCAATAAAATATCTATTTCTGTGAAAATATTTTATTACTTGTGAAACACATAAATTATATCAGTTTTATAGTGAATAAATTAGTTGAGTCGACAATTAGGTTATACTTAATCTCAAAGTGAGAATAAAACTGGATCACAGGATCAAGTACACGAGTATTCATCGGTATTATGAAATTAATACGATACTTAAGTAGATGATGCAATACGTATATCTAGAAAACCAAGATTTAAATTTGGACTGCTACATAGTTTTAAGAGGTTCAATAAATCCCGATTTGAAAAATATATTTTTTGCGAAAACAAGCCGGCATCCACTAAATTTCTTGCTAGCTTCAACTGAATAAACAGCTATGAAGTTTTCAATTCGGATTCAGTTTGTTGGCATAACTTTCGTCCCACCGGAAAATTGCAATAGCAGCCCTAAAAAAGGAAAATAACCTAGCGTTCTAGCAACATCAGACCCAACGCACTGCTATCTATTATTTCGAAATTCGTAATAAAAAAAGCCATGAACATGATCGAATTATCTTTGTTCTTTTCGTTGATTTCGACTTCTTTCTATTCTTATAACACATGGACACTATAATTCTTGCATATTAGATTAGTCTAAGAATGTAATATTTCGATTTTCGAACAAGTTCAAAGTTTTGTACCGTAGAGGTATCAACAAAGTAAAATGAATACGAAGTACACTTCTCTCCAAGCGTTTCCACCAAGTGGAAAAATAAAGCAAACATCTGTCAGAAAACAACTACTTCCCTGGCTAATACCACGACAGGCATTGAACTACATCTGACAGATATTTGTACAACTTTCTTCCACGAAGACGCGATTGCAAGTGCTTGTTTTGTAATTGAATAGAAGATTATCCGTCATTTGGCTGGGAATAACCACCTGCAGACATGCATGTTTTGAGGTTTTGACTCTCATCAGTGATTGGGTAGGTCGGAGAACATTATAATTATTCTGTCCCTGCCAAATGAATAATAATCAACCGTTTACAAATATTTCCCCACGGATAAAACTACGACCCACAACTAAGTTGGTCGCAGTGCCATCCGGACGGAAAATCAAGAACAAAATACTCCTATGCAGCACAGACTCCGGGAAGAGTAAACTGTAACATTTCGAACACGTTCGACATTTTGTGCCGGAGAGGTATCAACATAGTGAAATGAATACTAATATTTCCCCACGTATGAAACTATGACACACAGCCAAAAAAGTAGTTATATTCTGGCAGATGTTTGCCTTTATTTTTCCACTTGATAGAAACGCTTGAAGAGAAGGGTTTTTCGTATTCATTTCACCTAGTCTAAGAATATTCTAGTATTACGTATCAGATAGGAGTTGAATGAAAGGGCAGTATTCTGCGTATGGCACATGCAAGACTTCTCAATTCCGCTCCATAATTTTACCAACATTTTCTTTGTTCCCCTTTATTCTTCTGTTGGCGAATGAAAGATATTATTATTATTATTATGTGTTTTGAAAATAAGTTTGTTTAAGGATTCGTTCAAGAATGTGTTCTATCCATCAACCGGCTGTACAACCCCCCCGAAGTCTTCGAGAGAATTGTGCGAGCTAGGGAAGACAAGGCCCTAACCTCTTAACGTATGATGCCATGCACGGACGGGAATTCAAACTGTTTAAGACCGTCGTCCAAGTACGTCCATTATCCATCCATTCAAACCTATGAACAAAGCCACCGCTGCTATCTTTGATAAACATGATGAATCTCTCCTGGTGGCATTAGATATCTCCAAAACATTTTATCGCAATTTGCACCAGGGACTCCTTGCCAAGTTTCCTTCTTCTGGCTTGCTCCCACAATTGGGTTCATAACTATCTAGCTTCCTCTCAGACAGATTTCTGCACGGTCACTTTGCAGTAACTCCTACCTCTGGAAATACGGATTGAACCTAGAAAAAACTCCTGAAACCAACATCATGGTCCGACTGAGTATCTGAACACTGATATATTGAAAAAAAAATACTCAACTTCCACAATGACAGCATTGCCAGAAAATGCTGCTTACTATCACCGTAAAGCCGCGGTCAAACTAGGCTGTTTAGCAGCCGCTACTAACTAGACTGCTGCAAGCAGTCTAGTCTGATCCAGAAGCAGTGGCTAGGGTTTACTAGCCGCAATCAGAAGTTGAAAATGTTTAATTTTTTAGCGCACCGTCCGCTGGCTATCGGGCGCCGTTAGTGTCAATAGTAGTTGTTCTCATATTTTTACTTTTACTCAAATATATTTGTTGATGACCATATATTTATTAGTTGACACCAATATATATTGAAACCTAACAAATATTTCCATTTAAGCGTTCATGTTTTCAAGTCATAAACAGCAACTGTACTAGCGGCTATTCATAATGTGAACCCTTCAGATCCGCTGGCTGATTGCGATATTTACAAGCGGCTGGTTAGTAGCGGCTGCTGAATAGCCTAGTTTGACCGCGGTTTAAGAGATGATTCCGAGATATATCGACTTTAGAAAAAATGAGAGAGGACCGGAAGATTCGAAAATCAAATATTTTAGATTACTAATTTCTACTCATGAAATGATAATTTGGTTCTCGAAATGCACATCTGGTAATCAAATTACTTGTGTGGTGAAAGGAAAAATACTTTCTGTTCTCGGTGAGAAGAATGAAAAAAGTTTTTAGTTGGTCGGAAGCTGACTGTAGTTAATCCTACCTAAGTAACTGTGACTATCTAACTTTGATGCAGTTACCAAAGTATACTGGACTCAGTGGGATTCCTTATGTATTGGATGAACAATGGTGTACGAACTGGTCCTGACCCAGGAACATGTTAAAGATGTGTTACAATAACTCCAAAGGAATTCTATAGCTCCCGTTCGAGAACATTTCTCTTAGGTGAATTCTCGTAGGTGATATCCCAAGACCACGACAAGTAATCACGTAGTACTTGTTTTTTTGTCAACCAGCTGCACTTTTACGAGCAACTCCCAGGAGTCTTCTAGGGTCTTGCGCGAGATATAGGGTTATAGGTTTGAAGATCTCATATCGATGTAACTGCTAACGGTGTATGCTTTGTAGGATTTTCAAAATGGATTGAAATTTTAACTTCCTGTTATATTCCATAATACACTACAATATATGAATTTTTGACAAGAATCCAATTGAACATGACTATTAATTGCCGTTCACGACCGATGAATGAATTCAACCTTCAGAAACTGTAACTCTTAGCTTGTTTCTCAAGATTTTGTTTTTGTTGGTGAAACGCGCGTCGAGTCAAATTGACGTGATATTCGTGTTTGGGTAGTTTCTATTTCTTGAATTATATTCAGATCAGATTCTGCAAATATTCATTTATTCTACTCAGATGTTTGCCTCATTTTCCACTTAATGGAAATATTTACAGAGAAGGGTATATACTTAGACTTTATCGATTTTTAATCCACCAGATTTTGGTTAAAACTTTTTCAAGAAATACTTAGCAAGATGTCCGAAAGCTGCGCTTTAGCTAAAAAGCTGTCGAGCCTGAGTTCTTCAATTAAACTAGTTCAATATTCAACAACTTGCAATGCAAGGACAAGAAAGAGTTATATAATGTATTTTTTCACCTTCTGACATCACTTAAAATTATTGAAAAACGACGAAAAGCTGAAAATACTGCTATTACTCTATATGTTTTTTGTAATGTATGTAACGGTTTACGTACGATTATAAATTTTTGAAACATACCCAGTTTATTGAGGCATATACAATAATTAATGTTAGTTAAGAGAAACTAATGTGTGGATTATAATCATGTGATTCGAAAATCGGATAGGAAGTTAGAAGTTAAATAACCAATAGTATAATCTTTGAGTTATGTGCCGATCAGCTGACAAATTCCTTGCGATATTTCACGGTAGTTCATATCCTGATAAATATAACGGAATACGAACCTGTGGGGGTGGAGCAACGAATAAGGGGCCGCGTTGACACACGAGAAAACCGAGATCGCGGGAGGCGGCAAAGAAATGACCCGTACGCATATTATCTGATCGTCAAGTATCTTTACACTTGGCCGCGCCCTTTCTGCGCCTGTCAATTGTTCCAAAGCGCCGCTTGCTGCCACAGCCTACTGTCTCCTGTCTCAGATACACACCACCGTTACTTCATTTTACGACCTCGAAAGTCTGTCGCGTTATTCTTTATCTTCTTATGTGCTGCTGTTTTCTATTTAAAATTCATCTGAGCTTTCATGATTGTTGTCAGAATATTGGGTTCTAGTTAGAGGTAGGTTTTTACCAATAAATCAACAAATAGTTTTGATGGGTCAGGGTCAGAATTGATGTGGAACGACCAAAAATGTTGAGATTGAAATGCAAAAGATATCAAACTAATCTCATATTGAAGTAGGTATGAAAAACTGAAAGTTAAAATTACAGTAATAATTAAAATTATGCACTAGTTTATGTATGAGATATGACAGTAACCAAGACGAAGATGAAAGTTTCAACAGCTGAAATACTTGTGGGCATTCAAGTTTTCATTCCAAACCAGAGACACAGTAACCAATGTGATTCATATTAATTAATTAACATCCTTATTAACAATCATAACTTCGAAAGAGCATACGATACAATATGGCTATTCGGGGTCCTGGAACAGATAAATGAGTGGGGGATACGACGAAATTTGCATACTTTCATCAAAAGTTTCTTGCACTCCCAACTGCACATACTAGAGAATGATGTACACCAAGGCTCCCTCCACATTGAGCATATTAATATTCGCCATTGTAATCCATAGCATTATGGAAGATCTCAATCCAGATGTTGGTAGATGTTTATATGTAGATGACCTCATCATCTATTATTCGTCTCTCAGTGACTTCTGAAGGTTGCTCTTAAAGGTGCAGCTGGTTGACGGATATAAAAAAATGTTCAACAACAATATGATGAATTGAGTTTTTTTATCTTCCAAGCTAACATTTGTACTCTATAAAAGCTATCAAATACTTACACCTCAATGGTGATATTTTCATTATTGCATCCTGCTTTTCATAAACTGTATGGTTTTTCGTATAAAAAATCACATATTGGATTTAGATTTAGATTCAGATGTTATATTATTAAGTAACAATTGAAATTTTCAGATAACATGAGAAACATACAGAGATGACGCATTGGCATCAAAGAGATAGTTCCCCAGTCAAAATACAATTTCTGATCTTCTTTTGATAGTCACGTTCCACTGGGACAGCTTCCATAGGGTTGTTCAGTTAGGAGACACACTGACCGAATAAGGCTGACTGACCGACTAAGACTAACTGACCGAGTAAGACTGACTGACCGACTAAGACTGACTGTCGGTCAGTGTGACTGATAGAGATCAAAGAAAAATTTCTAGCTCACACTCATAGACCATACACAACCAACCGCTAAAATGTGACTCCTCCTGTAAACTTGCTATGGAGATAGTTCAAAAAATAACTCATCAACAAACAGAATTGATTTTTTCAAGTTTTTTTTTGCTCTAAATTTCAATCACTTGTCGTATAAAATGACAACAGGTATACAAAACGTAATAACACAATATATTTGATGAAACAATTTCACAAAAAGTACCAAATTAGACTCCCGGACATACAAACATCGCTCGATACCACCCCCATGGACAATACACCAACCAAAATGCGATACAAGCCTTACACGATTCCACAAAAGCAACACCCAAAAGGGCACTTCACCCTAGCAATACAGCCATATCGAGGATACTCGCATATTTACACCGATGCATCGAAAACTACTAATGGAGTTGGTGCAGCGATAGTGACCCCCGAGTGCACAAACACTTTCAAAATGTCACAATATTCAAGCGTATACTTATACAGCAGAAGTATTCGCTATACTCCAGGCACTTGTCTACGCCCATAAACAGAGAAACCAAACACAATTCCTTATACTTACCGATTCCCTAAGCGCCATTAACTTCCTCACATGCATATATTGCACCCATCATATCAATAAGCTCATACAAAAAGAACTAGTGTCGCTGACAGAATCAACCAAGGTGGACCACTTCGTTTGGGTGCCATCCCAGATAGGAATAGATGGCAACGAAGCAGCAGACCAGGCAGCCCAAGGTGCGATACGAAGCGAAACCTCAACGGAAGTTAGCATGATAGTGGCAAGCGATTTTAAAAACTTCACAAAATCCTGTATATCTAGAGCGTGGCAGATACAATGATCCCTGTCGCAAAGCAAACTAGCAAGAGTTAAAACTACAGTTGCACCGTGGAAAACAAGAACCCCAAGCCGAAATGACCAAGTGGTATTGACAGCCTAAAAATTGGACATTGCAGGTTCACACACGAACACTTGATTAGCCGTAGCGGGGAGCCTCAATGCGAATCCTGCGGAGCACCTATGACCGTTACCCATGTCCTCATAGAGTGCCCAATATATCACCAGCAGAGGCAGGCACACGCCATACCCGGTAATCTGATGGACACGTTGAACAACAAAATGAACTTCAAAAATCTGTTCAGCTTCCTCAAAGCCATTAATATATACAGGGTGACCCATGGTTAAACCGCCAAACGTTCAGTATCGGTTTTTTAGGTAAAAATAAGATTTTTTCTTCATATAAGCATGTGACAAAACTAGATTCGTTCTCAAGATACAAGGTGTCAAAGTAAGAATTTTTTTATTTTTTTTTATTCCAGGTACATCAAAATAAGCCTCCTATCACCGCAAATAAACATGCTGAGTTTTATCAGAATCAACCAAAGGGTTTTTGAGTAATGAATAAAAAACTGATTTTTTATGAAAACTTTGACACTCTATATCTCGAAAACGAAGCAAGTTGGGACATATGCTTATCTGAAGAAAATATCTTATTTTCACCTGAAAAATCGATACTGAACGTTTGGAGGTTCAACCCTGGGTCACCCTGTATAATAAAGTATAAATATCAAATGCAACCAAACAATGAAAGGAAACACAATGTAACAGTTCCGCGCTCATAACTCTTCGTGGTTAATGTGACATACTTTGGAAATAAAAAAAATAAAAAAATCACAAAAAAACTATCTGCACGTCCGAGAAAAAAAGTTGTTCTAATTGACGCTAATTTTGTTAAGATTATGATGATTGGATTTGTTTATTGGAGATTTGATATTGTCATTGTTGTGAATATTAGTCACGTCGTTTTTAATTTTAGTACTTCAGACTTTGTTTTGAGTAACATTCCTAAACTTATTCCATATCCATAATAATGATGACACATGGGAAAAGATAAAATACTCAATCGGTATAGCAGGTTTCAAAATCAAAGACCATTGTCTGGGAAATTATCTCTTTTATGCTGTGTCGTCTGTGTATACTTTTCATGTTATCTGAAAACAGTAACTGCTATTTGAAAATTAAACTTCTGAATTTATTGCTCGGTTGGCCAGGTTCGAATCCTGGGAATGGGAACATTTTTCTCCATTTCATAGGAGTCGATAGGCAATGAAATTTGTGTAGATGACAATCCCGACGTCTGATGCTTGCTTGGAGTGCACGCCGACCACCCGGGGCGGTGCTGTAGGTTTTCTGGGTTTTCCTATAGCTGAAAAGTGAATACGCTACCAAAAAATCAGTAAGTCGTCCAGGAGCGCTACGGCAAATAATAATAATAGCCGCACAGGCTATGCCTTTGGGTACACTCTATGAGTCTTTGAATTTGATTCTTATAATAATAATAATAATGATAATAATAGCGTTTTGAACGCATGTTATAAGATGTTTACACGCATCTTATACATGCGAATACTCTCCGCAGTTGAGCCGGTGTATGAACGGATATATGAGCAAAAAGGGTCAAAGAAGGGTGTCGCTGGCTGCAAGGAGAACCTGCTGATCGACAGATGCATCACGCAGGACTCCGTGCAGTATAAGCGTAACCTTTCAATGGCCTGGATCGACTATCGCAAGGCATTTGATACAACATCGCATGAGCTCATCATGCATTTGCTCAGATACATTGCGGTACCCGATCAAATAGTGAGATGCATTGAACAGCTGATGCCGCTCTGGAGGACTCGCTTTACCATAACATCTGGTCAAGTCAAGAGCAGGTTATCTTCCCTCAGCCCTCTTCTCTTCTGCATCTCACTACTGCCATTGTCCGTTGCACTACGGAAAACCCGTGGATACAATTGCGGCACCCCCAGTAACCGGAGGCATAAGGTCACTCATCTGTTTTACATGGACGACCTTGAACTATATGCCTCTAGGGAAAAGGATCTACATCAGTCCTTAAGGGTGGTGCAAGAGTACACGCATGTTATCGGAATGGAGTTCGGGATCGACAAATGTGCCACGGTTCATCTCAAAAGAGGACGATGCGAGGAATACGGAGAGGAGGTTTATCTCGTAGACGGAAGCAGCCTACATCATCTGGATGCCGGAGAGACGTATACTTACCTAGGAGTGGAACAACGCCACTCCCAAGAGGTAAACACTGTTAAAAACTCTCTCCGCGGCAAGTATCAGCATGAACTCCGACAGATCTGGTCATCAGAATTGTCGGGGGAGAACAAAGTTGCTGCAACTAATATGCTTGCCGTTCCGATTCTACTTTACTCCTTTGGGGTAATGAAATGGACTCAGGAGGAGCTGCGACAACTCGATGTTAAAACTCGCAAAATGATGCATCCGCATAGGAGCTTGCATCCTAAATCGTCCGTTCCACGGTTATACTTCCCTAGACAACGGGGAGGCCGTGGACTTTTGAGTTTGGAGTGTCTGCATAACAGAATGGTACTGGATGGAGCCTGTAAAGTCATCAGGAGTTCAGATCCCCTTCTCTGCTTGGTATGTGATCATGAAAAAGCAGGGATTGGAGCATTTATTTTCAAGGCAGCAACCCGTGCAGCCGATGAAATCGGTCTCGTATCGACACTGAACGGACAAACCCAAACTCTATCACCGAGTTGGAACCCGTTCAGCAAAAAGCCCTCGTAAAAGCTGCGGAGTGTGAGAGGCTCCTGCAGCTACATAAGGATAAGCCGATGCATGGGGTCATCTAAAAGAACATTGAAGACCTAGGCTTATTCAGAGACCTGACCTTCTCGTTTCTCAGGTCAAGTGGGCTGAAGTCGGAGACCGACGGATTCATAATGGCCTGCCAGGATGGTGTCTTTAACACTCTCGTCTACCGCAGTCGCGTGATGGGTATAGAGGTCCCTGACACTAGATGCAGAACGTGTCGTGGGGCAGCTGAGACCATAATGCATTTGCTGTCAGCTTGTCCAGCTTATGCGGTCTCAGCCTAAATCCACAGACATAACGCGGCCCTACGAGTGTTGTACTACCATCTACGACACTCGGGCGGTGTAGACGAGACAACGGTGTTGTCTTATGCTCCGGGGGATATTGAGTCCGTGGTGGAGAATGAGAAGTGCCGAATCTATTGGAACTATTCATTCCCCACCCTCAGGCAAATACAAGCCAATAAGCCTGATGTAGTCCTCCTCGACCATCAAAGTAGGACGATTTTCGTCATTGAGTTTTCAGCTCCTGGCGAAATGAACATCGTCCGAAAAGAGGAGGAAAAACGGACTAAATATCGAGATCTTCTCTTTGAACTCCGCAGGCTTCACCCAAACCATTCTGTCAAGATGATGGTTCTGATAATAGGGGTCCTTGGTGGAATGATGGACACACTGCTCTCAAACTTAAAAATCATACCGGCATGCCGTGACATGGCAGAAATCCTAGCCGGGCGAATGCAGAAGGCCGTAATTCTTGGTTCACTCCGCCTACTCAGGGCACATGATTCTCGGACCCAGAAATCATTCACCCCATGGACGTGGGGAGTGTTTACTGGGGTTAATGACACACCAGCGCGCCCTCCGGAAGTGTCGGGGCTCCGGAGATAGGGCCTGACTGGGTAATTCCTAACGGAAAAAAATATAAAAAAATAAAATAATAATAGCGTTTATTGCCCAACAGTTACCCATTTATAGGACAGTGTATTTAAAAAGAAGCTCAAAGTGTAGTTTAAAAAAAAAATATGAATAATATTCAAAAATATTTGAATATGAATGAAAGAAATAATAATACAATTGAAAAAAATAATGCTACATATTACATAATGTTTTCATTTAGATATTGAACAGCCATATTCCCGATGTAACTCAATGTGTCAAAATGAATATCACAGTGATTTGATATCCTATTAAAATTTTCACACATGGTGTGTGTAGGAGACTTTTGATATAAATTTGTTCTGGCTCTATTACAGAGAAATGTCTTAGAGTATCTAGTTCTAGAATTTGGAATAAAAAAGTTTATTTGAGACACTATTTTACTATTATTATTACTATATCAATTTGACTGTGCAATAATTTGTATGTAAAAATAATTCCAGTACGTTTCCTTCGTACGTCTAGGTTCTCGAAATCAAAGCGCGAAATTAAAATTTGGTACGGTACGCCTCTTTCAGGCTATTGATATTCTTATGCCGGCCTTGCAGATGTACCGAACCGCTCTTGTTTGAAGTACAATAATCATATCTAGTAGCTCTTCAGGATATTCTTGTAGGTGAATATCCCAATTTGCTCGAAATTATTATAAGAGCATAACACCCTGAGCAATTTTTTTACTTACTTTTATTGTATGATCTGCAAATTTGAGTTTACTGTCAGCGGTAACCTCTAGAAATGTGGAGCTATTCTCAATTTTGATAATAACATTTCCTAACAAAATATGAGGTAGATTGCATCTGGAGGCAAGAACACCAATTTTGCATAGGTTGAAAGACAATTTGTTAGAGTCACACCAATGTTTGATTTTAGTAATATCATAATATTTTAGATAGCACAGTATTTTCGTGTCATCTGCAAAGAGAGTGAGAGTTTCGTTTATATTCACAAGTGTCATGTCAATGATTTATAGCAAAAATAGAGTTGGACCAAGCACGGATCCAGAAAATGTCATGGTTAACGCAGTCAAATGCTTTAGACAAGTGGCAGAAGATGGCTGCAACAGATTCCTTAGCATTGGTCTCTGTGTAACTCTCTCCATCAGAGAGAATTTGGCATCGCTGGTGCTTTTATTGTTCCGGAAATGAAGACTCAGTATGTTATTGCTTTCACAAAAGTATTCTGTTCTTGACATACTTTCTAATGATTTTGACCATAGATGGAATGAGAGTTATTCAGAAGTCGGAGGGTTCCACTAAGTCTCCACCCTTGTGAAGGAAAATGATAAAAAATATTTTCAAGGAGGAAGGAAAAATACCAGATTCGAAAGACCTATTGATCATCTGTGAAAAAGTTGACAAGGTACATTAGGTAAGATTTGTATGGATATGTCGTCTATACCACAACAGTTCTTATTTTTAGTCTGTATCTGAAGCTAACTTTTCAGTAATTTATGCAGCTATCGATCAAAACTGATCATTCAGCAAATCGGATTAAAACAGCAAATTCAACATTTTTTTTTACATAGTTTTCCTCTAAGATATTTAATAATTGCCCAACTTTCTTTTGACTTATTTTCCATCGATTCTCTTTCTGTAGTAATTTTTCTCTGCTTGCTTGAGGGTTGTCCTATAAATATTTCTGCATTTATTATAATATTCAAAAAAGAAATGTTGACTGACATCGCTGGTGCTTGCTTGGAGTTCGCGCCGTCTACCCGGGGTGGTGCTGTAGGTTTTCCGGGTTTTCCTACAGCTGAAAAGTAACTAATAACCATAACCAAAAATTTTCATAACAATAAAGATATTTATCTCATGAACGTGTTAGATATTTATCTTGTGAATGCTAAATCGTAGTAGAGAGTGAAGTATAGCCATTTTATGTCAAGTACTGCTTAATATTCCAATAGGAACTAGTTTTCTAAACTCAACAAATGTGGTAAAGACTTTCAGAAAAATTCAAACGATTACTGCGTTATTGGTTTAAGAAAAAAGAGGTTCGAAGGCGTGAACTACGTGGAAAGGAATGCAACTCAACAAACTATTAATACTCGCCAACTTTTACTATGAGATAGTAATCCAATCAGAGGTGTCCCGCTACAAATACGAAAATAAAAACTGAACGACATGAATAATTGTCGCCTACTTGATTCTCCGTTTATTGTACTTTTCGATGTCACAATGAATGATTTATTTCAGGAATATTATAATATGAAAGCGATTAGTGAATATAAGGCGATATATTACATACAACAAGTGTCGTAACATTCTAGGAAATGAAGCGTATTCATAAATTAAAACTATAGGCTTGTGAATAGTTCTTGAATTTGTAAATATCCCATATTCTTTTTTCCCTAAACAACCCTTCAGAAATTTCAACCGTTCGTAGAAATTATGACATGAAATGATAAACGTTCGAATTTTTCTTTTAGTAGCGAATTATGTTCCATTAGTAATATCCATTTACTCGAATTCTTTTTCAAAAAAGAAAGAGAATGACATGAGTTTGTGAAAGGGTTTCGATCTCGACCGACGGTCCTTTTTTATCTTCTTAGGCGTGATTTACTTTCCTTCTTTCTGATGATACAGATGTGAATTATTACGAATTATTGGATATTTGAATAGCTTCATACATTTATGATATGTTTAGTCACCCTGTAGTTGACAAAAAAGGTGTGACAAGGTGTTTGACTGTGAGATTTTGATAGACAGAAATTGTAATTGCTTTTGGAATATTACTATCATTCAGTCGTTCTTGGTTCATTCCTACGGCAAGTGATAATAGTTGGCGACGAGGATGGGATCCAGCAGTTTTTCAATAGAAAAAAATCTTTATCATTTACAGACAACTGTATTCTTTTCGGTTTTCGGTTGGTATTTCCTAGGATATCCAGAAAAAAGGTTTTGCTAAGGCAATTCCAGATTTTGTTCATCAATGTGACAACTGTCTCCTACCTTCAAAGTTACCTCTAAAAACTGAGTTAGCATCTTGGCCAATACCAAACCAGCCTTGGGAAAGCTTACTCATGGATTCTGCTGGCTCTGAGGATGAGGATAGAAGAAATTGAAAAGGTTATTATCAACTTTTGGACTTCCGAAAACACTAGTTTCAATTAATGAAACACAATTAACGAGTACAATTTTCAAAGGATTCCGTCTGTCGAATAGAATTGAACACCTCCGTACTCCTACCTACCATCTTCAATCCAATGGTTTGGCTGAACGATTCGTAGACACATTCAAACGTTCGTTAAAAAAAAATCAGAGGCGAAGATACGACTAAAGACATAATATTCAATTTTCTGCGAACCTACCGTTCAACTCCAAACTCAAACGCATCTGAGAAAAAAATCTTCTGCCGAGTTGATGTTTTAAAGAAAAACAAGAACGCTGTTAGATGTGGTTCCACAATGTTCAAAAGACAACAAAAGAGTTAATTCAGAAATTGAAAGTTTAATATCAAACATTATATTACAGTGGGTTAACTAGTTTTCACAAAAATTGTTGCATATGGCAGAGGAAAATGGGTCCCACGGAAAGGCATAGAACGCATTGGAAGAGTTTCATGCAGTGTATTTCTAGACGATCACAAGTTAGTAAGATCCCATACAAATGAAATGAAAACAAGAGTTGAACATGTCACTGATGACCATTCTCACAAGAAGTTATCCATCCATGGACATTCTATTGGATACTTTCGAATTAAATGATGCCGATGCTGGTCATCATATACAATTTTCCACACATGTGTGGATGCAAAATATTGTTCTCTGCAAGAATGTGTAATTGTATGAGCAGTGTGTAAAACATTACTTAACTCACCCTTAATGTTTAAACGCACAGTTCATGTTTTATCGTATGTTGCAAACATTATGTACCTCACTATGAACTGTACAATTTGTCGAAGTGACTGTCAACCAAGTTAACTAACTGCTTACCTATCCAGGAAGATTTCCTGTTGAGGTTTCATACGAGTTTGTAGACACTTGATATTTTTTCTTGTAATTTCAGTTCTTTCTAGAGCCTGTTCTACCAAAAACTTTGAGAGAGTTGTTAGTATCATCCAAACAGAAAAAGTCTCAACTTAACTTCCTTATACGCGTTGATCATATAATTATTATTTCATTAAAAAAAAAAAAATTCAGCTACACGAAGACACTGCCATGAGTAACTTTATTAATAGGTTTGAAGCCAATCATAAATCAGGTAACAACTATTTTTCAATAATACATGTTTTTGAACCAGAATGATACAATATGGAAGACTTCCTGAATAGTTTAGTTGTTGTTTTTGGATACCTAATTATCATGATTAGAGAACGTGTACAAGTAAGAGTAAAAAGCCTGTCAAGACTAATAAAAGATTCATACCCACAGATTCAAACCATTTGCTTGTTCATAGCAATAAAAACAATCTACAACAATCCAAACGATGACATTCCAACATTATAAAAATCTGGAATCCACGAAATCACCCTCGAAATTGTGATAAAGTATATTAAGGTCACACGAAAAGATCCGTAAACATTTGGTAATACTGAATATTTGCGAGGAAACAAATGAAGTGTTTAACAAACCACCTAATGGAAACACACCATAAATTAATTAATATTCAATATCTAATATTGGTAGTGGTGTTGATAATTACAGGAAATTAGATTTTTTTGAGAGTAATGCTATTTACGAAAGAATTACATTTCAATTAATGTACTCTTATTTGATAAATTGGCTAGATAATTGATATAATTAATAGGTGTCTAGTTTGCACTTTTCCGCCAAAATCAACATATAAACAAATATAAATTAAAATATATATTGGTTAATGAGTTTTGTAGTGAATTACTATCTTGATGATTCTGAATGGATACATCATCTTCTTATCAAACACAGAATGAAATTACTCTTTTCTTTAATTTTTTTCATTGGCAGATAGCAGAAGTCACGTGACCCTCTCTGAGTCGGCCATTTAAAATTTTTTTCAAAGCAGAACGGCCAAGTTAAATTTCAAAATAAATTATTCTGAAAAGTTTATCTCACACTATGCCAACTCTTTGAAGGACAATGCAGATTTATATGCGGAAGTTCGGATTATCAGGAAGCCATTTGTCATCATTCGATGATTTTGTCAAGTAACATCGATATAACTTCATCACGAACTAATGAATGAATGAACAGACAACTTTCAGAAAAAAACAATTTGAAACAATAACAAAGGAACTTGATGCTCTTATAAAGCATTGGACTAAGGTCGTTATGATATTAATTTCCTTATGCCTACTAACACAATGTAGTCGTTATGGTTAAGTTTTGAATTCAATGACATTAACTTTTAGTTTCGCTTTCTAGTACATAAATTATATTCCAAGTACAAGAGAAAACCCAGATTACGAAATTTTTTATTTCAATTTGTAGGAGGACATCATCATGTACTACTCAAGAAAGGCATAAACTGAAGATGCGTATTAAATACTAACTCCTAATCGGGCTCCCCATAAAACTTTTAACATCACCTGTCCCTTTTATAAATGAATCTTTCGGTACTCCACCACAAAGAATCATCGAATGATTTTCTAGTTTTTCGGAAGGACCGCCCATGGTTAACCAAACACAGGGATGACAATGGCTCTAAAAAGGTACCATAATGCAATAATGAACGATGTAGTATTGTTAATGGGGTTAGGGAAAATGGTATTGGTTAGTGTTTGATCTCCCCTCATTTTATGTTCTGCATTATTGGATATTGAAAGAATTCTATTTTATTTTATTGGCGATAATTAAGTCTGTAAATACATATCAAATTATACGAGTTGAATTTCGCACCATTTCCGACCAAGCGCCTGCGCGCAGAACACTTTAGTCCCGAAAGTGCAAAAAATTACTTTGTGTCATTCATGACACAGTCAATATCATTGTCATAACTATATCTACTGTTATTCCAAAAAGTGCAGGTAATCCAAAAAGTTGTTTGTCGAAAAACTGGCTGACCCCAAATACTTCATGAAAGCAAACGGTAAATTGAAATTGTCTGAACATATGTTTCAGTTCGAAGAATAACTGAATATTATTATTGTTGATCAATTTGCTGTTCCTGGAAGACTGTCATAAATAGCGCTTGTAAATGCTATTTATATTAAGTGTTTCCCAAATTGTTAAAATATATTTCAATGCAATAGATTTTCATTTTTTCCATTGCTACTTTTGCTGTATGGATAACTGATTAGTAAAAGTTGTTACTGATTTATTCACATTATCGTTTATTTGAAATTGATGTACATTTACCTAATGATATATAAAAAGGTTCACAGAACCGATACAAAGGGTCGTTTATGAATGGGATTGTAAGAGTGAATATATTTATTGGACATTAATTTGAATTATCATAAAATAATCACAATATTTTAAAATCAGTCAGGAATATTTTGCTCGTGGTCTCCCAATAATATCAGCAGCCCTCGAGCTTTTGTTTTCTGTTCTTTGAAACGCTTTCCAACCATTTCAAGACTATTCCCTACTGCTACCAGTTATTGTAATATCCTACCTCGGTTTCGACAACTTTTTGATGATCCATTCAGTACATGCAATAATTCACAATATATAGGAAGTGCTCATATCTGGAAGGAATTTATGGGAATTTTTGACAGCTTCGTATGAACAGAAAGATATCGTCGATGTTCTCCTCAATGCTTGAATTTTCAAACTGAACATTACCATATTCGTTACGCTGTCTAACTAACTCACCTTCGTTTTCATTGGCACTCAAACCGTTCCATCATACAACAAATAGGCGCCTTTTGTAGGCCGAGTGGTACTCAATCTCTAATGATGTGTGAAGATGGACAAAGGAATGGTCAGTGTCATTCAATTTTCTTCGGATGAGCACAACATGAAAGTTAGCATGAAATACAATAGCTATTTCATTTTGTGGGACTGCAAATGATACCTCATGAAAGCAGGTAAGTATTGAATATATTTTAAACATGAGGAAATCTACATTCCTGACAAAGTAAATACTTCGATTGTGAAGAATAACATTCTTTTCTGAAGGGGAATACTTTGCTATATAAATACATTCTGAATTTTTTTGTTATAACTATTTTTCAATGTTTCGATTTTGTTGACAAGTTCTGACGTGACACTGAAGAATATCCTGTCACAAACCCCTGTCCATAAGTGTAAATATTTTCAGACGGTATGAAAATGCAGGGTAAGTTTCTCAGATTTATTCTAAGTAAAGTGTAGATACAGATCAAGATACATATGAATGACTATACCTAACGTTTCTACTGTATCACAAGACTGCACCTAAGCAAACTGAATGCTTGTGTTGTGCCTTTATGCCATCCTCCAAAAACATTGTAATTTTACAGAGATTCACTGATGTTGATAGTTCTCAATAAATAAAATAAGTTTATATTTGGTGTATTATAATAAAGTTACTAAAAACACGTCGATCGATTTTTTTTGTATTTATGAAGTTTTGTGATTGTCTTCAGTTCAGGAGGACAATTTTGGTCCAATGAAGGAAGTAAATATTTGTGTATGGCTTTTCCCACCAAAATTTTTCGTCTCTCATGACCCCTAAGTACTTGATGTGATTACATTTTTTTATATACGCAAAAATGGTATTTTGGCTCATCGGTTGATCACTCGATATTAGAGAAAATAAAATGTACTCAGTTTTCTTGACATTTTTCTTTTTTTTAGACAATTGCATTTTGGCAATTATTTTCGAATAAAAAAATGGTATTCTGACTCATAGGTTGATCACTCGATGTTAGAGAAATTGAAATATACTTCCTTAACATTTGGGCCCAGTGAGTTTTGGTCTAGCAATTTGTGTAGTCCACTATATGCGTCATAAATACCTTGTACAAAGTTTTTGCAGTGAAAATCAAAGTCTACATAATATGGCCTTCACAGTTTCCCAAATACCCGATACTATTTAGGTATATGAGAAACAATACCAGGCCCAATATTGTTCCTTGGCGAGGCATTTGTCTAATCTATCCAAGGTATTCACAGTTTTCTTCATAAAATCAAAAACTGTTTTTTTTTTGTTGGAATTACTCAATAACCCATATTTTCTTTAAAAAATATCGTTATTTTTGTTCAAAAAAGTTTTCAGTCTTTTTTTAATGCAAATATTTTAGCATTGTTGTCAATAACAGAAATTGGTCGATAATTTCTGATAAATCTTTCACAAGATTCATAAACAGGAGTTACAAGACTTCTTTTCCATTCATGGGGTAGTTCGCCGCTCTCATAATAGACGTTTATGATATGAACCAGTGGTCCTCCTAGATAGTTGTGAAATTGTTTTATAAGTTTTGATTTCAGTGTATTATTGTCTTATTGATTATTTGCCACGTTTTCCTGTTATCACCTTTTACGGAATAAAATTTAGCATTCATTTTTTGTATTTTTCCAACGAATTAATGAGTTTTCATTCAAGTTTGTACTCACTGTCATGTAATGATGAATGACTGTGCAGTACTATTTTTTTTAAGCATTTCCGTATGCCTAATGGATAATATTAGGGCTTTTGAAATACAAGGTTTAATTTTATATTAATTCTGTGTAAAATTTTTAGTATACGATGATATTTTCATATAGTTTTGAAGATTATTCATGAATTTGTTATAACTAAGTTGTAAATTTATATTTCTAAAAACCTCTCCCCAGTTATCGTTTCTCAGAAAAACTTTCAGCTTAGAGAAATTGATATCCTTTAATAATTTAGTTTTGTTTGTTGCTTTTCTTTTTTTTTGTGTGACGGCAATAAATTGGGTAATGATCTGTATATGTGAATGGAAGATAGCCGGATGGAAATTTGTATTGTTTGAATTGAATCGAAAATACTCTATTCTATTTTGACATTTTTTTAAATATATGATATCAATTAGACTTGAATTTTATTCAGTTACTCCGTTGGTTTGTTTATATATGAACAAAATCCATGTTGAGATAATATGTTCCGGTATCATCGAAGACATTTTCTAAGTCATCATAGTATGTGTATATGTTTACTTGAAGGTGGCCTATATGAAGCAGTCATTCCAGTGTCAGTGTTCTCGAATTTCAAGTTGATTCTGATCAATTTTTTCTGGGTAGATCGTTATTCAAATCTTTAAAATATATTAAAACTTTTTCTAATACTTTTTTAAGATATCTTCAGTTTCTTCCCAATTTTCCATTTCTCTCAAAATCTGATTAAGATGATAATATTCTTTAGTTTTAATTTCACCGTCATTATCAATTTCATCGAATAAATCTTGCATTAGTTTCAAATATACTGAAAATTAATCGAATGGTAAGCAGTGATACATTTTTGAACTGTAGTCTAGTCAACAAGTGCCATTTAGACCAACTTTTTTCAGCAGTCTCCGAAAATTATGATTGAGGTGTCATTCGATTCGGAATGACATCCAGATGATTTTTGAAAAAAATGAAGTTCCGCATGAAAAAATTGTAAAAGTTATTAACAATTAACTAAAAAAAAAAGATGGCTTTAGTATTTTGTAAATATCTCAAAAACTAATTAAAATTTTTTAAATCTAAAAAAAGATTCAAAAAGAGGAGGAAATTTACTAAAAAAAAGCTCAATTCCCGGAATTGTAGCATCAATATTTATAATTTTCCCAGAGGGATGAAAATACGGCCGAAAACGGGTACTCTGGCTCGGGCAAGCCACACCCACTTTGGACACTTTAACAATAAAAATTATTTTAAAATACTAAATATGAAAATAAAAGATTGGAAAAATTCAGGCACTAACTGAATAGATTAATGAACAATAATCCGCTTGAAAAAAATTTTTATCACAATTTTTCAATTAGTTAATCAATAGTTAATTAATAATTTTTTTCTGCTTGAACATGAACATTGCAAGTGTGATAATTGTTAAACTATAAATTTAAGATTTTTTTCCTCTTTTGGAGCAATTCTTGAAAGGCTTCAGAATAGAACCCCGTTGGAAAAATTAAAAAGTTTATATTTTTCAGTTTTTTATTAACAATTTTCGTTGTTGCAAAATTAAATACTTAAATTAATCATTGAAAAAAAATTTTTTTTTTAAATATTATCAATAATCCGTTTTTATGTTATCAGGAACTACATAGAAATAATTTTTTTTAAATTTTTATCTCTAATTGTTTAAAAAATTGTTATAAACAAATGCGTTGTTTATAAGATAATTGAAATTTTTTTTATGGAATTTCAATCTTTGATACAAATAATGATTTTTAAAAGAAAAATTGTTCCTTAAAAAAATTTTTTTATTGCTTGAAAACGCATTTGTTAATTAACAATTATTTTCTGCCGCTTCTAATTAATATTAAGGAACCATTTTTTTTTTAATTCATCATTTGTCTTTCTTTCTGATATAAAAAAAAAATTCCATTTTATTTAATTTTTCATTGTTTATGCAATAAACAATTTGTTATAAACAAATAAATTTTTACCTTATATTTTTTTTTCTATTCTAATTTCTGTCACAAAAATAGACATGATTTTTTTTCTTTTTTAAAATTTTCCCTAAGTATTTTTCAACAACAATTGCTATAAATTCAATAAATAAATAAGTAACAACTAAACTTTTCTGCTAAATTTGTTTTTTATGTAATGGAGAATAAATAATTCTTAAGTATTTTCATCGTATCTCCATTAGTTTGTAAATTATAATAATTTTAAGGATGAAGACCAGGTAAGAATGACGAAGTTAGAGAGAACTTATATTTAAAAATTAAATAAAAAATAATAAAAAAAATTTTAAAAAAGAAAAAAAATCATGTCTGTTTTTGTGACAGAAATTAGAATAGAAAAAAAAATATAAGATAAAAATTTATTTGTTTATAACAAATTGTTTATTGCATAAACAATGAAAAATTAAATAAAATGGATTTTTTTTATATATCAGAAAGAAAGACAAATAATGATTTAAAAAAAAAATGGTTCCTTAATATTAATTAGAAGCGGGAGAAAATAATTGTTAATTAACAAATGCGTTTTCAAGCAATAAAAAAATTTTTTTAAGGAACAATTTTTCTTTTAAAAATCATTATTTGTATCAAAGATTGAAATTCCATAAAAAAAATTTCAATTATCTTATAAACAACGCATTTGTTTATAACAATTTTTTAAACAATTAGAGATAAAAATTTAAAAAAATTATTTCTATGTAGTTCCTGATAACATAAAAACGGATTATTGATAATATTTAAAAAAAAATTTTTTTTTCAATGATTAATTTAAGTATTTAATTTTGCAACAACGAAAATTGTTAATAAAAAACTGAAAAATAAAAACTTTTTAATTTTTCCAACGGGGTTCTATTCTGAAGCCTTTCAAGAATTGCTCCAAAAGAGGAAAAAAATCTTAAATTTATAGTTTAACAATTATCACACTTGCAATGTTCATGTTCAAGCAGAAAAAAATTATTAATTAACTATTGATTAACTAATTGAAAAATTGTGATAAAAATTTTTTTCAAGCGGATTATTGTTCATTAATCTATTCAGTTAGTGCCTGAATTTTTCCAATTTTTTATTTTTATATTTAGTATTTTAAAATAATTTTTATTGTTAAAGTGTCCAAAGTGGGTGTGGCTTGCCCGAGCCAGAGTACCCGTTTTCGGCCGTATTTTCATCCCTCTGGGAAAATTATAAATATTGATGATAAATTTCCTCGTCTTTTTGAATCTTTTTTTAGATTAAAAAAATTTTAATTAGTTTTTGAGATATTTACAAAATACTAAAGCCATCTTTTTTTTTTAGTTAATTGTTAATAACTTTTACAATTTTTTCATGCGGAACTTCATTTTTTTCAAAAATCATCTGGATGTCATTCCGAATCGAATGACACCTCAATCATAATTTTCGGAGACTGCTGAAAAAAGTTGGTCTAAATGGCACTTGTTGACTAGACTACTGGGTAATGTATACAGTATGATTTAGAGTGTCAGTTAATATATTATGCAATAACCATTCAATGACGACTGAATAAGAAAATTAATACAATAATATTATAAATAATATAATTATAAATTACAATTTGAGAAATATGAATACTGAACTTGGGAAATTTTATAGATATTATCATAAATAGAACACATGCATGTCAGAAAATCTATAGGTTTAGAAGAGAGACAACTTCAGCTTTAATTTTTCAGTCCACTTCATATTGACAGATACCGTAGATTTCGATATGAAATAATTTATTCAATAAATTGTTCTTTTACATCAACTTAATAGAATGAACAAGACGTTTTCTGAAAAACTCATAATTACATTCTTGTTCTGTCATGAACTGCGAGTAAGATTTCTTAAAGGATTTTGCTGATTTTACGGAATATAACTTGTACTTTCTCTCAGCTCTCGTACGATGTTCTCTTAACGAGAGTTTCCAGAACATTAAAACAATTTAATGAACCAGTGTTGAAATAAACTAGATAATGTAGATGAAGAAAAATATAACATATTTTAATCCTGCACTAGTTTTCATAATTGATAAATAGAGAGGAAATATCAAGTTCCAATTTACACAGATAGAGGGATGGTTAAATGGGGGCAAAGTAACATTTTTCAGAGGTCAATTATATGGATAAAAAAATCTGACCTAGCTTCTTTAGTTCTGGAGTTATACAGGAAAAATCGAAAATTTCGAAATTCTTCTTTTGCCTATATCTTTTTATTTTACGAAGATTTTTTTTAAATGTTGCCACTTTGCCATCAACTTTCTGTGGGCTATCCAAATATCTGAATAAAAATTATATACAGGGTATCGTATAAATTGGGCCACTCTCAACTTTTAATTTTAAAATACGGACCTGTAATTTTTATTGCATTTTTTTGAATGCCAAGAGTCATGTTTCATATTGAAGTAACATTTTCAGACATCAGCCGCATCCCACATATTTCAGACTTTTGGACAGAAATCTTCGCGAATATGGATCTTTCAGTAAATCAAGGAGAAAATATGGGAACAAAACTCCTATTGAGTTACAGGAAAACATACTTCAAGCGGTAAGTAGGTAATACTGAAAAAATGTTAATTAGGCTCATCTCCATATTTCAGATCAATACAAATCAATCAAAATCAACAGTTCAAATCACTGAGGAATTGAATTTGCCACAAACTACAGTATGGCGTACTTTGAGAAAAAACAGATTCAAATGCTATAAAGTTAAAATTGTTCATAAATTGTATCCAGGAGACGCCGAAAGACGGCAAATTTTTTGTAATTGGATGTTGCAAAAATTGGGCGATGACAGAAACTTTTTGAATAGTATTATTTGGTCAGATGAAACTCGTTTCACAAATTGTGGTGTTTTCAATAGAAACAACGAGCATGTTTGGTCACAAATCAATGAAAATAATTTTAGAGAACCGAGACCTCAAGTGCGGTTTGGTCTAAATGTATGGGCTGGAATTTTGAAGGATCGAGTTCTAGGTCCCTACATCTTTGCCGGGACGCTCAATGGCGAACGTTATCTAAACTTCCTCAGACAAACTTTCAGTGAATATCTCGATGATATTCCCGTTGCTAATTTAAATTGTGGTTGTGGTTTCAACACGATGGAGCTCGCCCACATTGCACAAGAGACGTTAATCAATTTTTACAAGAAACATTTCAAGACAGATGGATAGCAAGTAATGTGCCTATAAGATGGCCTGCAAGATCCCCTGATCTCAGTGTACTTGACTTTATTTATGGGATACACTAAAAATTAGAATATATCAAAACGAAATTGAAAATATAGAAGATTTAAGAATTAAAATCATGAACGCTTTCGCATCACTACGGCGAAGAGATATTTTCAGAGCAAATAATAACATAAAAAAACGACTCCGTAAATGTCTAGAACGAGAAGGTCGTCAATTTGATCATTTATTTCGATTATGAATACTTATAGTGGCTGTTATTCCAATTCTTGATAATAATTAAACAAGTTCTTGTGTGATTATTTATAAAATATGAAAAGCTATATGATAAAATACAATGTTATGTTTGTCACAGATTATGTTTGTGAGTTCTCAGCAGAATACATACAACAGATCTTCATACCTACTGAGGTCAATCGACATGGGGATGAATAATTATTCTACTAGTGCTACATTATGGTGAAGAAAAATGTCTCTTGGAATTGTTGATTTCATTTTATTGTTATTCCGAACAAGTTGTGAGACTAGATAATCTGGAAATTCTGAAATTGATTATTCTTAAAGAATCAATTTGCCTGATTCACCTCTCATTCTCTGATATGATTCAATTACAGTTGTTATAAAATAAAAAAATTATGGAATATCACTGATATTAGTTCAATATTTCCAAAACACTCTGTAATTCAGATGAAAATTCTACGTCAATATGAAACATGACTCTTGGCATTCAAAAAAATGCAATAAAAATACAGGTCCGTATTTGAAAATAAAAAGTTGAGAGTGGCCCAATTTATACGATACCCTGTATATAATTTTTATTCAGATATTTGGATAGCCTACAGAAAGTTGCTATGGCAAAGTGGCAACATTTAAAAAAAATCTTCGTAAAATAAAAAGATATAGGCAAAAGAAGAATTTCGAAATTTTCTATTTTTCCTGTATAACTCCAGAACTAAAGAAGCTAGGTCAGATTTTTTTTATCCATATAATTGACCTCTGAAATATGCTACTTTGCCCCCATTTAACCAACCCTCTATCTCTTACCGTTATCGAAATCCCCATGCATAGACTCGAATTTGAATAGCCCTGTATTTCAATAATGATTGAAATTATTTCAACTCACAGTGTCATTCTCTCTATGTATCAGTTGAAATGAATTTACTCTTGTCGTATTAAATGCCAAAACTATTTCAATGTCTCAAAAATGTGATCGATAATTCAAGTAATCAATTAAAACAACCTAGATGAGTAATACTCAAATAGAACTGACGGTAACATCTTTTCATAATTTTATCCCTCAAATCATGACATTATTGCCATGTCGCAATTTTTTAAGGATACAATATGCACGTCAGCTAGATTTTGATATTTGTCGGGTATATTCAGGGCAACGAAAACCCAAACATACTATCTTGGATGAAATATATGGCAATAAGAAGGCAATTGAAACGTTCATTGCAGTTGGGAGCATGTAAAAACAATAGTATTTCTATCGCCGAACGGAGATTCTTCGTTGCCGATATACTTAGTCTTGTCAGTACGACTACGCTGCATTTGATGTTTGACAGAACAATCATTTGAAGCTACCAGTGTCGTAACTATCGAGAAAGGGAAACCAAATTGGAAAAGAGAAAAATGAATGAATTATGAAAAAAACATGTCAATTAGAGCATCGGCTGTTCTCAAAATCCTGTGGAGATTATTTCATCATAATTTTAGGTTTCCATCCCATATTGGGTTTCCATTATTTCTATTTCATTGAACCTCAATATTTCTGTTAACAACGCACGACACTGCCGTTGGGGGGAAGATGTCCCTTACACACAAATCTTAATGCGTGTGCTGCTAGTTACTCATCTAGGTTATGTTATTTGATCGGAGGATAACAATAACGTTCTGTTTCAATTTCAAATTCTGTCTACGACCTTTCAAACTATTCCTGTTAATTATTACCAGTTCTTCAAATCACTTAAATTTTCTATTTGTTATCCTCATGTTTTTGGACACGAAATTGTTATTTTATGTACTTTTTTAGTTCACGCATTCATATGCAATGTAAATCGTCGCAAAGATGTGAGGAGTTTAACCCATCCTTTCTAATTATAACAAAAATTCGGAAACGACAAGAAGTATTCCTCTCAGAATACTGATTAGTGCAAAATAGTTTCATAATACCTAACGGAAGTGTGAATTTGAAGTAGGTACTTGGCAAAGAAATATTGATGATGCAAAAAATGCTCACTTAAAGTATCAAAAACAATTTTTTTCTATATTCTCTTTCAAATATTGATTATCAAAATTCCATTAAATGAAATTGATTTTTTCCAAAGTTTGTATTTATTCTTTGTGTGATGAGACTATTGGACTGTCTATTAGTTTGATGAATTGAAAGAAATTCCAGAGAACATATAAATGGGATGTTGTTTCAAAGAATGGTAATTTAAAAATTCATTTGCTACTTTTGTTTTGTAAATATTCAAGTGGACGTAAAAAAGTAGAATCGGCAGTTCCTATACTGAAATCGAATATTGCAATTTTGATTAAATTAAACTGAAATATCTATTATTTTTAGATATTTCAATGGAACGTAATTTCGAATTTTGAAAGAAATACCAATCATAGGAGATATTTTTTTCGAAGATTTTCAATATGGCATCTCCAAGATGAACAAATGAATAATCCCAAAAATTTTGTTGTCTCGGAATATTTTATGTTTTTTCCATTGAAAACTCAATAATTTCGGTTGTCTTGATTTTCTTATTGACAAAAACTTAAAGGAAGATTTATCAATATTCATACTCACCTTATGATTGTTCAACCAAGTCATATTATTTTTAAATGAGCTTGTATATTTCCAATTATTTCAATGTCATTATTCCAAATATTATTTAATGTTGTATCACCTGCAAATAATTTTAGGTCACCATGCTGATTAAAATTCGATATTGAATTTATGTATATGATAAACAATACAGGTCCAAGAATTGAACATTGTCGTACACCACATGTTATATTTCCCATCAAACTTTCTTCATTCACCATACAAATATGTTAATTTTGTGATCTACAGTATCAAATTCTTTTGATAGATCCAGTGACATTAAAAAACACTGTAAATTTTCATCTAGCTTTATTTGAATTTTTGTGATCAATTCCAATACTACAGACTCATATTGTCCATTGTACAAAAATTTTATTTTATCTAGGTAATCCATTACTTTGTTTTATGATTTTTCTCAATAATTTTGAATAAAATTGGTGCAACCATTTTTACAGTTTTAACACTAAAATTATCGAAGCCAGTTGCTTTTTTGTAATCTAAATTTTTTGAAGAAATCCTGTACTTCTCTACGAGTTGTTGATTCTAAAAACAGAATTAATCACCAATACATTATCACAAGTATTTGATTGTTTGAACAAAAAAGTAGATGCTAAATTTGGTCCAACATTCACAAACCTCACATATTTTGAAAATGAAAAGTTAAGGAGGGCCCAATTTATAGGGTACTTTCTTATACATAACTTTGGATAAACTATATAAAAATTTGCAATGGAAAGTAATAATAATAATAACGTTTATTTCACACAAAATAATGTAATACATAACAATTCAAGGTAAATACAACGCTGATGCAAAAAAACAAAGCAACTCACAAAAATCATAGATTGCGCGTGGGATGTCCAAAGTTTTACAAAATCGTCACAAAATAAATAGATGATGACAGAAAATTAATTTCGAAAGTTTAGATATTTTCCTTTACAATACCAGAACTAAACAAGCTAGATCTAACTGTTTTATTTCACGTTATTGACCTCTGGAGAACGCAACTTGGTCCCATTTAACCACCCTTACCGAAATGACATTTACTCGAATTTGAATAGACCTGTATATATAAGCAATGAAACACATTGTTGTAGACATCCAGTCTCCAATCTCATCCTGTTGTGAAAAATCAAAAATTAGCCTGTCTCGGGGTTTATTATGGAACTGATGGGAATGGCTGAAGATTATTCTAGTTATTAGTTTACGGACACGTATGGTCTGAGTTTCTTTGTGAGTGAAATTATGATTTCAAACTATAGATGCAAAATCAACTTAATTTTCTTCATCGACGAACTCCATTGATTTACAATTGAAAATGTTTCAATCTGAATTCTATAAGAATAATATTTTGAACAACTAACATACGACCACCCCTGTTATCCTTTGAACGGAACATTTTCCTTTGAATTTTTTTGGTAAAATAGTAGTTTATTATATGCTTTTCCACTACAATAGCCATTCACATATTTTTTTCATTCTTGTCATAAAGCAAGTTATTTACTACTATCTGACCAAAAAAGTAAAAGTTAATGGGAAGGGGGTTACTTCATGGACAGACTGATGTATCCAGAACGCTAGAGAATTTTTCATATTTCTCAAATGTGGTTTATTCTCATTATATGTGGGTATACACATGGTCTACAATTCAGTCCATGGTCCCAATTCTCAAATGTCTATTACTTACCCTTTGTCGCATGCGACAAAATATGTCCATCGCCTTTCTCGAATATGCATTGAAAAAAGATGGAAATATTTTGTCGCATGCGACAAAGGGCAATAGACATTTGAGAATCGGTTCCCATTTCGTGATTCCTTTGAATGTGTGCATTTTTAAAAATTGTTTTTATAATTACCCCAAAACTCCTTGATTTCTCTTCCCATATATTATGCATACTCATCCCACAGAGTTATGTTCTTGTCAGGTCCGGACCATCCCATCCAGTGTTCAATTACCATCTTCAATAATAAATGAACCCAAACGAACACTCGAATATTTTTAATTGGAATCGAATTGCTTCTTATTTATAGCAGTTCTTGTGGGGTAATAAAACCGAATGAAATATTGGACACAATCCAATCGAAATATTAGGAGAAATCGGACGACTTATGCATTCAGATTAATAGATTCCGTAACGGCTTCAAAGCAATAATACATGAGTTTATTTCATTTCAGTGGCTATTTTGAATTTTAATTGGCATTCGATTTCGGTGAGGATTTATTCACAATATTTCCAGCGATCTACCGTTACAAGATCATAATACAGTTGTTATTACTATAACAGTCAGGTAGATTTAAAAAAAAACACAAACCATACTATAGCTAACTTTTTCATGTTGATGCTGATGATGAAATTATTGTAATACAACTTCATTTGGTTATAGTTACACTAACGATAGAAAGAGCCGAGACTACAGTACATTTTTATGCTTCGTCTATCCGTAAATTACAAATTTTTGGTTGGATTGGAATGAGAATAACTTTCATCCGAAATTTCACACAAGTTTCTCCAAGACTGCTGATGGTTGCTCGTAAGGGAGCAGATGAAAAATCAAGAATATGGTAGCATTATTTTTGAAATATCCTGGCTGGACAAACATTTTTCATTTCATTCTAGTAATGGATTGAATTCAAAATTGTGCACACTGGCCAGAAAGAGCTACAAGAACACTATCGGCTGGTTACAAGCATACAATCTTTTCGTCATGGACTGCTGAAGTCTTTGAAGCACAACGGGGACGTTTCTGATTGAGTTACACCCAGCAATTATCCGATTTCGCAAATCATCAAAGTTCGCCAATGGAGTAGCGTGAACTAATGACTGCAGATATCCACAGAAAAAATTATCCAGGTCCGGGGATCGAGCAGGCCATGCGTGTGGCCCACCTCAACAAATCCATCGATCTCCGTATTTTGCTGCTGAAAAATCAAATTTTTTGTACTTGATAAACTCATGACATACACCCTACGTTTATTTACATTAACGATTTCAACAAGTATCGAATATGGTTGTCGCAAATTTTGTTCACCCTGTATTTTCGAAACAAAGGCATGGGGCAAAATAGTCTTAGAATAGGCCAAAGAATAACCCCTTGAATTTTTGCCGCATGTTCACCTAACACCCGGTATGCTATTTTTTTTTATTTTCGACATCTGCATTATATTTACTACAAAATAAAAATGTTATAATATTTAAATTTGGGAAACAGCAGATCTGTAAACGGAAAGCAAACTCTCCTAAGTCCATTTTGTTGTTTCCCTAGAAGAACCACATATGAATAATGATAATACAATATGCCCTTGAAAAAGAATTGAGAGTATTTTCACATTCGTCTCTATTTCTTTAATGTATACATAGTATTTATACTTACCTCTAAATATGTAAATCGAAAAACTGCGAGTAAAACTAGATGTAAGTAAAAATTACTTGAAAAGGACAGTGTGCTTCCGGTATGCAGAGATTTACACTATATTATTCTTTACTTAGAAGGCGTAAATAGCGAGCGAAGCTTGCATGTTTACAATAATCTCTTAAGCACGCCTAAAGCTAAGTTTTCATGTACACGAATTATTCGTTTTTCGTACGAATTCTGTCAAAATCTGTTCAAATATATTTCGTGGCGGCAAATTTTAACTGATGGTACGAATGAATTCAAAAAGTTGAAATAAAGTCAACTTGTCCGAAATTTTAAAGGGAAAAATGATCAGTGCGGTTATGTATGTTTGTTTCCAGGCGTATTGAAAATTTTAATGTTAAATATGGAGAGTAATCTCATGATTATTAATATAAGTATAAACAGCCGTAATACTTTTTATTTCACTGATTTTGTTAACGTACTGAAATTTTGAAATGAAGAAAAAAGAAAAAGGGATCCTAAACGTTTTTGGGTGAGACCTATTTTCAAACTGCGAAAATTACAGCTTAATTAACTAGCTGAGGAATTTACTTGTGAAAATGGACGGTAAATTAGGGGGTTGACGTTGAATATTTCATGTAATCCGTGAAGGCATTTCGCACAAATGAAAACCGCTCGAAATATCATTCGTACGAAAAAGTGACATTTCTTTCAAATTTCCTACGAAAAAAAGAAAATTCGGATGCATGAAAACCCAGCTTAAGGTGTGTCTTGTTCCCTTAGCCATATAGTAGCGAGCGAAGAGAGCATCCTTCAATTTATATTATAGTCAGGTTTTGGATGACCGATTGTATAGTGTGAAAGGATTGCATTCAACTTGGATAGCAAGGTTACGTTAGGTGATTTTCACTTTATTTTATCTTCTTCAAGCTATGAGATAGCAGGCGAAGTGAGCTGTGTTTCTGGATTGTAAGCAGACTCATAAGCCCTTTCCAGTCTTTTTTTTAACAAATGTTTGAAATTGTTAATAACTGGAGCAATGGTGAAATTTAAACATAAAACATTCAAATAGAGAAATTATTTTTTCATCTTCCAAGTGACCAAATTACCGCGAAAATGAAAGTTATTAAAGAAGGAGGTTACGTTCGTGGTTAAGAGAAGTTGAAATATTTGACTGAAATGGTTGTTATTGGGGATAGTAATTATTGTCCACTCGATTAGCATCTAAAAAAAGTGTCGACATAATGAAAGAGGCATACTTTTCAATTGAGAATGATTTCCGTTTCAACATGAATATCTTCCAACAGAAAGGAAACGATAGAAGCGAGTAAGGTTTGTCTTTCAGTCACAGACGATTCCACATTCATAATTTCGGAAAAATCAACAAGCTATTTTTTAATGCAGTATGAAAAACTCATACTGCTTGTATTATATTTGAGTACCAGCACTAGTGCGATACAGAATAGGCTATTCAAGGGGGCACGTTTAATTTATGGCTCAAATATTAAGCTTAAATAAAATATATAATGTTAGGTATATTTCAGATCTGCAAACAGAAATGCAATATAAATATATAACATTAAATAATAATTTTTTATTTAATTTGATTCATATTGAAATCCTGATTGGAAAATGTCATTTAAAAAGCCGTTTTGTTATGACATATTATATACAGGGAAAGTCGAAGGTTTTAACCAATTTGAATGATGTTTTGTAAAAGTTAGTGAAATATTTAATAGTGACTGGAAAGCACAATTTAAAAAAAAATCATTCCGTAAAAATAATAGACTTCTTTTCGGTTCTTCCTCAATAATTGCCACATTATAAAATCATCTTCGTCAGAAGACGACGACGTCATGGTTAACAAATGCGGTGTGCGTGCTCGTACCGCATTTGTAGTATATTAAACGAATGTTGAAAGAGATTGAAGGTGCAAGTGGATGAAGGAGTTATGTTACAAATATGTGTTTGTGAGAAAAATAGGTTTTAGTGAAGTTAGCGTCCATAATGTTTAATGTAATCTAGCCCCTTCTACCACTGTATATCTGCCCAGATATGAAGAATAGAAGCAAATACTGACGGGACAAAATGCATATGCACGTAACACCTTCTTCCATGACATAAACGAATATTTTCAGAAAATGTTACTTGACCCCTTCATCCACTTGCCCCTTCTATGTCGAAATACATTTGCGGCGCAACATTTGTACCTTAGGTGTGCGGCCGCACTAAATGGCACTTGCGTTTTGTTCTGATATCGATTCCACAGGCATTTTTACTCCACGTGTTGAAAGAACCAAAGTTTGTAAAATGTTCACTGATATGTTGAAAATGAGAGAAAAATTAAAATTTTCAGTAATAACTCACCTAATAACGGCCAGTTTATCAGTTCGTTTCCTGGTATCATTTATCATTATTCCATTGACCACGCACTTTCGACGTATAAATTATTGTCCACAGACATGCCAAAATAAAGATCGTAAAAAAACTAATCGAATATTCGCATTGTGTGCCTTTATCACCTACTTCCGGTCCAGCAGAGCATACCGCGAAGGGCGCGAAAAGCCACACACTATTACTGGATTCATACAGAACCGGCTTAAACGTTCCCTGTGATCATCGGGTTCAGTCGGTTAGATACGATGAATACCTGGTAGAATTTGATTCAACAAAAACTTATATACACGGTGTATATAATCTATTCTCTATAGCCGTGCCAGACATTTTTTGAAAAATGATAAGGGTTGAGAATTAAAAAAAAAGGAAAATTTAATTAGGTTTTAAAAATTCGTTTCCATTTTGGGATATCCTGTCTGTAATAGAACAAACAGTAGAAGAATTGCATGCGCGATAACTGTTAACAACTATGCCTCAGTTGATTTATGGCAATTCAATGTCTGGTTATCAATGTATTTACTAAAGAAAAATGAACTATGTATGGGAATAAAATGTTTTTTAATGATACTTGTGGTATGCAGTGTGTGTGGTCCTTACTCCATCTTCTGGTTCTGACTCTCTCTACCAGGTCCCAGAATATCATGACTTTTATATGTTTTCATTACTTTGACATTGCGTACTTATGCATGAATATTATGGGTGTCAGACTATTTCTATGCGATTATTACGCAATCGGTTAAATATTTCACATTTTATTTCACCTTGCAGTTGCCTGTGTTTTCCTAATTGAGAATTTGGACGATAGCAGGTTCCAAAAATTTTCAACCACTGTAATTCGTTATGAAATGGCATTATACAGCAGTCAAGCATGAGAGTGCAAGAAATCAGGTTAGACCCTGTACAACATAGGTTCTAAAGCCAACTGTTTTCTAGATAAAACTGTAAATTTAATACCGTTTGATTTACCATATTTACTAAAAGCAATCTGAAAAATAATCTAAATTTTCGAGAATATATCATAGAACTTTCGAAAGTGACGCTTATTTCACTGACTGCCATTGTGATGTCAGTGTGCAACCTTAACTGACATCTTGTGACATGTCCGCAGCTGACAATTGATTTTGTCATCCCATTGATTTCATAGGCAAAAGGGGTCTGTGTGAATTTCATTCGATCAGCCCTCATAGACGCACAGGGAAGGTGCATAAGGAAGAACCTCAAGGTGAGAACCTCAACGTAAACTCCAAAAAAACTACGATTCACAGGAAAAATAAACCTAGAGACCAACAGCGCTCTCCGAATTTTTGGCGAAAGACTACAGATGGACAGGACAGTTAAAATACCTAGGGTTGAAGCTGGACTCGAAACTCACCTGAAAAAGACATCTGGAAAAAATGCTGACAAGGACATAATTCCAAAGGCAAAACATGACTTGTCAGACAAATATTTTCCTCAATTTTTTGCTTGTACGAACAATAGATACTTCGTGACTGTTGAGAATTACTTTCACTCTTATTCAGGCCATGGATATCCGCACAACAGTTTCACTCAAAACATGGAGACTTGGACCCAAATAATCTCTTTGGCTGGCTCGTTTATAAAGACTATCCATTTTCGAAGTCACTGGTGGTATGTCCAGCACTTCAACCATTTATTACCCTGAAAGTGATTCTGAACTTTCCTCTTCTGAAATTGCATATTGCAACGGAGGCGACGATAGAAGCATCCAGACTGAAGAGGCCACTCAATCATAATGGAAGTCATAAGAATCGACACATCTGAGAAGCCGTCGAACAATATTACCAATTTGATGGAACATATACCACCATCGGACAAGATGGGGAAGTCGCAGAGGCCATACCAAAGCGGTTAAGAGGACAAATCTGGTATACGGATAGCTCTAAGGCAAGCAATTGGGTAGTTGCTGGAATATACTGAAAGACACCAAGCTTCTATATTCCAAGCTGAGGAAGGTAATGGCTAATTTCGTTTGCACGAGAGAAATTCTAAGGACGGGTACTTGAAACCAATCCAGTTAGGCCTTGCGATCATGCGATCAATCAATCAATCAGTTGTTTTCCCCAATCAGTTTGGTAGACACTTGAACACCTTAACCACCTCGGAGCACAGAATAAGGTGAAAGTTGTCTGGGTATCAGGTCACAGGGGCATCCAGGGGAATGAGAGCACAGATGCCTCAGCAAGAGCGAAAGCAGCAACAACTCTCATTGGAACTGAACCAGCCTGTAGAGTCCTGTTAGGTGATATTGAGCAAGACATGAAGGAATTGATCAAGAACCATCATCAATTTTACTGGGAGAATACCTCACAGTAGAATTATGATTATGGGACCAACCGACCAGCTTCATCTTCTCGAACTGAGCCGAAACTCTCTCAGGAAGGTGGCATAGGACTCTTGACAGGGCACTGCCACCTGAGAAAATATCTGCATTTTCTGGAGATACACCAAGACTTCTTCACTACGCAGGTTAAAATTGGAGATTTTAATAAATGCCAAGAATATTCTTTTTTATTAGGATCGATCATTTGAGAAATGGATTGTAGTTAGTGAGTAAATATACAGGTTACAGATTTCAGTGAATACCCTGTAGATTATTTTTTATTAGGTTGGAAGGTCATGGAAGGAGTCAATTGGAAAATCGATCAAGTTGCCAATCGAATCGATGACCATCCATTGCGCGGTAGCCAAAATTGGAGCAAAATTATTGAATGATATGATCACAGCAAACCGTGTCGAAGGAATTCGATTCTTTTCCAAAAGTGGACCGTAGTTCCATACTCAAGCAGACCGAAACCCTGAGGTCTTGCGTAATTAAACAAAATCTTCAGAAGTGTGGTCTATTCATAATTATTTTTGTGGGAATGTTTGAGTTCCAGTGTCCATTATTCTTGCTATAACGAACGTTTTCTCCATACGAAAAGAGTCATATAATGTTGAGATGAACTGCTGAATTATGCGATTGATACGGAAAGGAGCATTTGAGGGCGTAAGTTTTTGCCCACTAGGTATAGTTTACGTAGTTTGTGTTCTGAACACGAATGCGATGAAAGTTCGGTAAATCTTCGGTTTAAGTGAGTATCTGAATTATGAAAAAGTTCACACTTTATCTAGTTTGGTCTCTAGAAGAAAAAATCCCAATGAAATTTTTGGCGGTCACGACTATTTTCAAACATATTTTGTTGTGAAACTTTACCATTTTACAGATTGAATTTCTGTTTTTGAAATTACACAAAATTTGTTTTTATTTCAAATAAAACACCACACACTCCCTAATTTACTTTGTTTTTACACTTTTTAGTGGAAGTAACTTCAATTTTTTTAAAACAGTCAGCTTTCTCTAAACGTAAATAAATTATAACAATATCATCGTTGAACACTGTCTGTCTGGTATTTTTGTTTATGCAATGTTGGCATCGAGATTGGGATTGTTTCGATTGTTCGGATCTACTAGTAGGTAAGGTAAAGGTAAATTTATCGGATTCCGCCTTAAAATTAATTTAAAAATACTCAACTCACGTAGTTTTGTCTCCTGAACACGAATAACGAATGCTATGGTCATAATTTATCGTAAAATAAAGGGACACAATCTAAACTAAACTAACTAACCTAGCTATCTAAGTTAATCCGATCACTAATTAGTAACAGAAAGTGATATCAAAGTAGTTGCTCGCAATCCCAATCTCGTTGCCAACATTGCATAAACAAAAAATACCAGACATTCAGTGTTCAAAAATGAAATTCTTGTTTGATTTGTTTTACATTTGGAAGTTGACTTTTTGAAAGAATAATAGTTTTTTTCCCAGTGAAAAGTGCTTAAACCAAGGTATGGTGTATGGATTGAAAGAAAAAAAAATTCTTCATCTTCAATAACAGAATTTCAATCTGTTGAATGATGAAGTGTCACAAAATAATGAGCCAATATCTTCGAAAATGGTCGTGGCCGCCAAAAATGTCATTTGGATTTTTTGTTCAGGAAACCAAACTACGTGAGTTGCAAAAAAAACGTATTATTATTCTGATCACTCTAACCGAAGATTTTTCGAAAATTAGAGGTCTCAATTACTTTTTTGGTCTACAAAGAAACGAGGCATTTTGTGTGATTTTTAAACGAAAAATACTTATTTGAAAATAGTCGATTTTGAAGATTCTGAATTCAAAATGTAATTGAGATCCTCTCGAATTTCCTTCGATTCATATTCAGGAGACAAAATTACGTAAGTTATTCTCCTTTTTTTTATTTTAAGGCGGAGTCCGACAAACTTACCTATACCCGATTTCGTATTCGAAATCAAAAATAACGCGATATTTCAAACAAAAAACTACACAACCAACTCTGAAATTAACACGAAAGTGACCCATCCCAACTGCAACAAAGAAGGCACTGTTAATAGTAGCACCTCTTGACATCCTTGTTTTAGAATGAGAAAAAGGTCAGCATGAAATTGTAAAGGCTGCATATTTCTGGTGAACTACACGAAAAGTATTTGAGATAATGTAGAATGGAATCAATCACTAAATTTGATTTTGGAATCGAAGGTATAGTACAAAATCCAACAATTATTATTGATTGTTTTATATTCTATACCTACAATACCTATAAAAACAAGTATTTCTGTAGCAATATAAACAGAAAAACCACAACACCACTTGACACCAAGATTTGCATCTATGGATCAAGACAATTTACGACACATTTGCTTCAAAGTATGTGGGTACCAATTAGGTATGGATATTGGCGCCAAGAAGTGGACTGCATGAATCATTTAAGTGAAGTAAAAACATTGTTATAGTTTGAATGTATTCTTGCAGGACACCAGAGCATTCACAGAAATTATGCCTTGAAGATAGCAAAGAATCCAACTGAAGAGAAAGATTTTTTGAAGAGTAATTAGAGCAAAAAGCATCAGTTGTTGATGAAAGAAATCGTTAGAAGTTTGTTGTATAAGTATTAACAAACAATTCCAATACAAAAGTGTTATTTTTTTAATTATCCTGTGACCTTATAACGCCAAGTTCTTTCCATCAGTTGTCTTCCAAAACGAGAAAAAGATACCATTGAACTAAATAAAGTTTTTCAAACAGATATCCGACTATTCAAATCTAAATTTCAAGAATGTCGTCGATATAGAAACTACACCTAGACACATCTGTGAGTATAAAATCATAAATCACTCCACCTTACATATTCGATATATTTAAAAATCCTCGAAAATGAACACTCTTTTAGAAGTACCGCAAAGTGAAGGGTTCCAATTAAAATATATCGTCCCATCCGTGTGTTTAAATATACTAAATTCTTTTGTTATTCCTGGCCTGTTTCTGTCAAAATCAAAGGACTAAATCACTAGTATCATTCAATCTAAAAGACGTATAGCGTGTGTGTTGAAAAAGTCAGTGCGTGAACTAACGACTTATGTATACGTTTTTCACAAGAAAACATGTGTATTCGTTTAGAAAAACATGTTTTATGGATTTAGGGTCGAATAGAGAAAATAAAAGGGAGAGACAAGGTAAAAAAACGTCGTGTCGTATATGAATCTATCTACGTAAATATCTAAGGAACGGAGATATATTAAGTTAAAAAAAAATACTAAGTAGTGTTGGACGGATTGTCACATAAGATTAAATTGATTTTCAAACTGTTAAATTGATAATTTTCCATCTACAGGACGGAATGGATTATATAAAGGAATCATGAAGTATTTGAGAATTATCTTTACAGAAGAAAGGAGTGAAATTTGTTATTTTTTTGATTTTATAATGAGCTTTATCCGTAATGATGGATTAACCTATAGTGTGTTATCAAAATGTGAGATGCTATATAGTTGTGCATTGTAACAAAGTTGAATTTCTATACACTTTTTGAGGAACGTAGTGTTTAATTCTGGTGTAACTGTCAATCCACTTTGTATTTATATGAATCAATTATCAAGATAAGCTCTATGCAGAGAGAACTTCCTGCATTTTGGCCGATGACCAGCCTCTCACATCAAAATAATAATTTTAATAATATCAAAAAATTATTGTTTTGAATCGATACATACCCTTTTTGGGATCACCATTGACATGTGAAGGGTTTCGTTAAATGACTATGAAAGGACCTTGTGTACCTTAATTGTAAAGCTCTGAGCATGGATAATCTGTTCGCATTAATGCAAGTGCTGAGTTGAACAAACTTTGAGAGATGAATATTTTTTAATATGTTCTCTGGAACAATTTTGTTTCAGGTTCTTGGTTCGTACAAGTTTTTGCGTGTGGAAAAAGCTCTTTGCGCACTTGATAGGAACAACATTTTTCCTACAACCTTCATATCAGATAACAACGAAAATAAAAAAACTGTAACTTATTGAATTATCTCTAGTCAAACTTGAAAGAACTATACAACAAACAATAAAATTTAATTATTTGTTCATATTATTTATAATGAAAGAACAATTGATGACGTTTTGCAAAATGATTGCAAATCCGGTCAGTTCATTTAGTGGGTGGCTTATGGTACGGCTTGATGAACACTGAATTAGCGCAGAAGGGCAGTTATTAATATAGCTTGATGAAGGTTGATTTACCTATGGACAGTTGTTCAAATGGGTTGACTTAACTTAGAAGGGCAGCTGTTCATGGGGCTTGATGAAGCTTGACTCAATGCAGAAGAGCAGAAGTTCGTGGCCAATATTAGTCTGTCAGTCTAATTCTGGCTCACCCGGCATAGTGCTTTAGGGTAGAGTAATATAATACTTGCTCTATTTTTTGGTAACATTTGTTTTGAGTTCAATTGCCTAATACAGATTGAACTTTTTTCTGGAGGTCGAAAGCAAGTGTGATGTGGGTTGCCGAGGGTTGTGCTGAGGTTTTTCCGGTTATTTTTCACCGCTCAGAAGGTATGGCAAATAACAATAATGACTGTCTTTTTACCACACATGATGTACCTCACGGTACACTTATCTGGGTGTTGTTCATGAGGAAGTATTACTAGTGAAAGTACGAGTATTAGAAAGCTGCACAAAATCAGGACAGTTCTAGCTCTAGGGTAGAATTAAAATAATATATTAGAATTAGTGATGGGAAATTAATTATATAAAGAACAAATATTCGTTCTGCTAATTCAAATTATATTTTATCAGTTTACCAAACTATTTTTCCAAGGATCGAAGAAAGTACTCTTATTTATAGTGATTTCCCTAACAAGATTTTCGTAGAAATTGAAATACCTACGTAGAATAGCTAATATCTAAACTACAAGGTGGCAATCATGACAAATTGTATATATTACTCAACACGAAGTTCAAGTGTATAATCATATCAAATGTAGAATAATATCAGTAATTATACATAGATATAAACATTAAAGCTCAGCATCGACATAATTTCTCAGTCTAAAGAGGATCATTAGTGCTAGAGATTCCTATCCATTTTTCAAAAACTGGTCATCGCCTCGATTAAAATTTTATAATTCCGATAATTAAACAGGTTTTTGGAATAACTGCAATCAATTTACATCTGCTGTAGAGTCCATAAGACTAAATTATTCAAAGCAGGTCGATGTTCGATGGCAATGTATTTTCACCTAAAACACTCAATTCTTGTAGTTCATTCAGGTGTACAAACAGAACCGAATAAAAATAAAAACTGAATAAAATTTGTTCAACACACCATCAATTTATCAGACTGTGGAATGTGAAAATTACAAAAATACATGTAAAGATTCTAAATGAGTTATTTTGTTCCCTTTATCCACTGTTGTAGTAAATGTTCAGTTTGTTTTGTAGCTTTTTCAGTTTTGTACATTTTAATTTTTTTAATTTTCTGATGTCATCATCGTAACATGGAAGTTGAAATAGGTACATTGAATTTGGAGTATATTACATGTTCAATTTCAAAATTTTATGTCGGTATTCGCATTTAGTTCTAATTTAACTTATGGTAACTACAGAGTGGCCCATTAAAAAGCAGGGCATCTCTATAATAATTTTATTTATTGTCCGATTCTAAAGATTTTTTCCCTTAATAATGAAAGATCAGAAACAGCTCTCAACTAGTCTGAAATCCAACTCCGAATTTATTTCGTCGCCAAAAATCCAAGAAGTTTGTCGATAAGTTTTTTTTAACATATCTGACTGCACTATCGAATTTTATTAAGAAAATTTCAAAAAGGTGTTACAAAAATTTCATAATAAAATATCGATGTCTCAGATACAGATTCACTTTCTTTCTGCACACGTACTGAAAAAAAATTCCGAAAGTTTGAAGAAAGCACTACATATTACTGTTAATGCGTTTGTAGAAAAAATGTTGATCTTATCTCAAACGGAAAAGTATATGCGACTGCCGATACCCGAACAACGCAAAGTCATGACAGAAATAATAAAACTTTGCGTATTATACGCGTGTATACAAGTGCCTTTAGAGCAAAGTTATGTTACCCGATTTGCGTCGTTGCTCGTTCTTCAATGGCTCATTTGTACCATTATATACTTATTAGTATTTTCATATGTCAGTGTAACTTTCTGTTATACTTTTGTTTTGAATTCTGCTGAATTTAATTCTCTTCTGCAAATACGAGTGCATCGATGTACAATCAAAAATAAGTAATCCTGCGCAGAAATAAAAACATTTATATTTTTCGTCGACCTCGTATTAACATGTTTGTTTAACGTTCTTCAATGCAAACGAAATCGACCATAAATAACCCCTATTGAAGACCGATATGTCATTAATGCATGACTATTATGTTTGATTTCATAGCGCAGCTGTAAAATGCGAGTGTACAGATGGACTTTTTCTGTATTCAAATTAATGAAAGATGGCCATTAGTGTTCAATAAAGTTTGTATCTACTGTTCATTTCGTTGATAAAATATTTTCTAATAAAGCGTTCCTTCATTTCAACCAGAGAGGTCGACGAAAAAATATTGTAATCAACTCGTACATTGAAATACTAGACCCGGTTACAACATGCAATCGATTCCCAACAAGTTTTGTTAAGTGGTCCCTTCGATAACTAAAGCACTCACTAAGAAAGTGTGCAACAGATTTCGTTTGAAGCCAGAAAACTCATTCCATCATGAAAAATATTAGGAGTAATCGTAGAGCCAGTTAACAAAATGTTGTGACCGAGTGGTGCACTGATGATCGGTTGAATCGTGAAGTTAGTATGCAGAAATTCACCTGTTTTCGATTACTATTTGGGGGTTGTTACAGGAAGCACTGAAGAGTTTGAGGTTCTTGTTAAAGAAACTTTGCCAGGCATTAGGCAGAGGTCATTCGGCAGTCGTATGGGCTGTAAAATAGCTTTCGACATTTGCCGACAATCCCATAGTATAGGAAAAGGCTGGATTATTTTCATAATCAAATTTCATTTTGGAATTTATTGTCTTTCTTCAAGTACACCCGGTTCCACATGAAAAATATTTTGATATTTTATGAGTTTTTCATTTTTTTTTCATGTCCAATCAAGCTGCATACATGATGAATTGGGGTGAAACTCCAGTTTATTCATCTTGGAACAGCGTAATATAAAATACACAATTGCAAAGTATCTAGTTGATTGTATCAATTTTAATAAGAAAAACCCATGGATGTACGAGATATGGATACACGGATGGGTGAGCGCGTATACAAGCAGCACTTCATCTGGAGTTACGAGAATAGGCAGACCCAGGAAACCAAAAAATAAGTTCTTACCTCGGAGGAGCCCGACTTTCTGTATTAAACGTTTCACATTATATGATTGACAAACATTTGTTTGTAGTCTGTTATACCTTTGGTCGAAATATAAAGGATTGAAATAAAAATCCTCTTCCTATAATTAAAATATGAAGATATCATGTAAAGATGAACAGATAATGCGCCGGTAAAAGGGATGAAACTTGAGACGACATATTTTATCTCAGGTATAGATGGGTCGATTTTTTAAAGATAGATTGCCCCGTTGATAAGTCTCGAGAACATTTATACTGTCACAAATGCAAATCAAGATGAATGGTCAACGTACTGAAAACGACGTCGAATAATCTGTAATTATTTTTGATACCCTTCCAGGCAACTCACAGAGATTGATATTAAAAAAAATGTTGGCGAGATAATCAGCCCATTGACGATAAGTTGGATCAGAATTATTGTTCTGTCATTACATTTATTTTAATGATTTCAAGAATACCATCTTCAAAAAACCACTATATATGAATTTCAGTAGTCATATATACGTCATAAAATTAATAAAAAAAATTCTCTTCTTGGATCTTAGAAGGACGCTATATTCTGCTTGCTTGGGATGAGTTTCAGAATTCGGAGATATTTCAAAAACCTGAATATGGCACACATAATTCGAATAATTCATAAAAAAACAATACATAACAAAGAATTTCTGTAAAACCGAAAAGCACCACTTCACACATTTCCACAAGATAACAAGTATGAGGCAACATCTACCACAAAACAACTACTTCTCCCTTACGTATAGTGAATTATGTCTGACATTCATCTATGCAACGTCCCTCACGGAGGGTAATATAATTTGTGCTTATTGTAATAAAGCAATTGAATACTATCCTTCTTTTGTTTGCATACATTCAAGGTTCTTGTTTTTCATGAGTGCAAGGATAGGCCAGTGTTTATGGAAGAAGAAAAGACTACTCTAATGGTATATGAAAAATATTCTCAAAGTATAGACGAAAGAAAGCTTTATACCTGAATAATTATGATTCGAAGCAAAAAAAAACTCCAACAATACTTGGAGATACATGAAGTACTTCGTGATAAAAGTACAACTGGAATTCCTTCACAACTTGTATTTACTGAAAGAACATTTTACCAATATATCAGTACATTATAAAACACAAGAACAAACTGTGCTCGATAAATACTTATACTCCCAACTTTCTCAAAAACGTTCGAAAAGGTAATCAAAGACCAGGTGTCAACTTATGTTCATATGACGGATCTTAAAAATGATGTTCAATCTGGATTTCACCCACAATATTATAACTACTACTACAGCGTTGAGTCTGATCACCGATGATATTTTCAAAGCTATGGATGTGGAAAACTTCACTTGTCTCATTCTATTGGCCTACAGCAAAGCCTTTCATATTTTGGAGCCCTCGGTTTTAGGTGAAAACCTCAAATATTTTGATTTTTCTGACAATGCAGTTTCACTCCTTGAGAGTTATTTACCTAGACAAACTCAAACTGCCCTCTACTTATGCGATTATCATGAGTGCCTCAGCTCATTTAAAATAAACCATTATGTGGACACTCAAGTACTCGTATATTTTTCAGTTTCCGCGGAGACATCATAGCCGAATATAATATAAACAGAAACCTGGAAAAAGTTTTCGATGCATCGTGTGCACACAACTTGAAAATCAATTGAAAAAATCTCAAGACATGCTCTATGGTGCCAAAGGAAAGATACATTCTTTTTCTAATTCACTTTCCATACAAATTAATGACATTCCTTATAAATTCGTAAATGACAGCAAGAACTTGGATCGAATTAATAGTTATAGTAGTAAATAGTTATTTATGTTACTAGTGTGTTATGTTGAAAATAAATCACGCGAGAAATATTTCTCAAGTGACTTAGGAAACATAACACACGAGTTTTATCTAACAAGTGGACGAAATTGTTTTTTCATGAGATAGTAAATATTAAGTTTTGTGATCGAATTAAAGCTACTTGCGTCTCAGTAACGTGCGTCTCTGCAATGTCAGAATGACTTGGCAGTGACTTTTTTACATTTTGGTCAAAGCAGGTTGTTTGTTTGATACATTGTTAGCAGATGTTTAAATAAATTTTGACATTTTCCTCTGCAGAAAAGGGATGCTTATTGAATGAATTGAATGAAAAAACGTATACCGGGTGGCTACGGAAGTATTGCCTATGGAATATCTCAGTTATTGTATGAAGTAGGTTTGTGAAATTTGGAGCGTCGAGATAATGACATAAGAGTTAGAATTTGAGCATATTGACAAGTCGAAGTTAACTTCCGGTCTGACCGGAAGTAACATCAACTTTCTTATTTTAAATGGAAACCCTATTTTTTTTTCTTTTCGCTTTATTCAGAATTCAACTCCCTTTCTAATGAGACATATCACAAGTTGGTATCTAACCAGAAACTAGATCAGAAAAAAATTATTATTGAAATTCACCGAGTAGGCCGTGGAAGCAAAATGAAAGCCAAAAATTGAAAAGTTGGCTATGGAAACCATACGTCACTTGATAACAGTTGCTACTACTGTGATATTTTATTTTCATTTGTCGGCGTTATAAAAAGCCGTCAAAAAAAATATTGGAAAAATTGGGATAAAAAACAATACTCTGTAGGTCCATAACTTAAATAGGAACATACAACTTTTTTTTGCCTGTACCATTCAGCATAACCATTCCTTTCTAATGATATAATAGAAAGTAATTTTTTGAAATGAAATACCAAAAAATCCAATTATTATTCTTCAAATAACAAAACAGATTATCGCCATACGCAAAAATAACATTAAAAATAATGTGGAATGATAAATTATATCCTGTAGGTTCTAGGTTAAATAGGAACATAAACGTACTTGGTCGGTGCCATCGTCCATAGATATTCTAATATCTACCTATGGACGATGTTTGTGCTATTCAGAATAATCATTCCATTGCAATAATCATTCGAACCAAAATATTAACAAGTAGGCTGATTGAGATGTATTTTGGAATGAAACAAAGAATCGAGAGCTCTCACGAACGCTGTTATCCATATTATTTTGACGTTCGAAGTAGTGTTTTTGATTCTGCCATTTTAAAAGGGTTTGGAAATCGAAATCAGTTAGTGGAATATTCAAAAAATGCCCCGTTATTCACGAACCGAACAAATTGACATGCTTCTCATTTATGGTGAATGTTTAAAAAATTCTTATGCCGCTGAACGATTGTATTTAGAGCGATATCCAGGGAGGCATCAACCGTCAAAAAGGTATTTCCAGTGGCTTGAAGAAAAATTAAGAACTGAGCCTGATGTTCACGAAGACCAAGAAGCATTTGTTGTTAATGAGGAAACTGAAATTAATGTATTAGCTTTAGTACAATATGATAGCACAATTTCCTCAAGGCAGATTGGCGCCGAATTAGCTATAAGTAAGGACTCTGCTATAGGAAAATTTTGAAAAAACATCGATTTAAATCCTTACAGTATCAGTTGCATCAACATTTGTATGAAAATGACGGTGAAATGCGCCTGGAATATTGTAATTGGTTTCTTCGACAAAATGCTGAGAATCACCTATTTAACTATTATATCTTGTTTACGGACGAGTCAAGATTTACCAACAATGGATTATTTAACAGGAATAATACAAGGTAGGTACTGTACTTTATTTGGATTATTGTCGATAGTCGAAGTGTAAAGTGCTAAAAGTGTGAACGGTCTTTTGTTTCAGGTACTGGGCGATAGAAAACGAGCACCGGTTTCGACAAGGTGGCTTCCAGGAGAGATTTGGTGTGAATGTTTGGGCAGGAATAGTTGGAACTCATATTGTTGGCCCCATTCTTTTTCAAGGCCAACTAACCGGAGAGAGATACTTTAATTTTTTAACGAATGAAATTTCGGAACAACCTACCAGCGGAAATAACTGAGAGAATGTACTTCCAGCAAGATGGCGCCTCTCCGCATAATTCAAGAGTGGCGAGAAATTATCTTCAAAATCGCTTTCAAGAGAGACTTATAACAACTCATGGTCCAGTCAGGTGGCCACCAAGGTCACCTGATCTTACTCCGTGCAACTATTTTCTATGGGGACATCTTAAAAATAGGGTGTATTCCACACAGCCTACAACTCTACATGAGCTAGTAGTAAAAATTCGTAGAGCTTTCCAAGATATCACGCCCCAAATATTGAGAAACGTTTTACATGAAAATATCACCAGAGTCAATAAATGTATTGACGCTGAGGGAATGCATTTCGAACATTTGTTTTGAATTTATTTTATCTTTAATCCTATCAATTTGAATTTATTTTTTTCGATAAATCTGTTTTTTTGTTATTTGAATAATAATAATTGGATTTTTTGTTATTTCATTTCAAAAAATTACTTTCTATTATATCATTAGAAAGGAATGGTTATGCTGAATAGTACAGGCAAGAAAAAGTTGTATGTTCCTATTTAAGTTATGGACCTACAGAGTATTGTTTTTTTCCCAATTTTTCCAATATTTTTTTTGGCGGCTTTTTATAACGCCGACGAATGAAATTAAAATATCACAGTAGTAGCAACTGTTATCAAGTGACGTATGGTTTCCATAGCCAACTTTTCAATTTTTGGCTTTCATTTTGCTTCCACGGCCTACTCGGTGAATTTCAATAATAATTTTTTTCTAATCTAGTTTCTGGTTAGATACCAACTTGTGGTATGTCATTAGAAAGGGAATTGAATGCTGAATAAAGCGAAAAGAAAAAAAAATAGGGTTTCCATTTAAAATAAGAAAGTTGATGTTACTTCCGGTTATACCGGAAGTTAACTTCGACATGTCAATATCCTCTCATGTCATTATATCGACGCTTCAAATTTCACATACCAACTTCATACAATAACTGAGATATTCCGTAGGCAATACTTCCGTAGCCACCCGGTAGATAATGGGGAAAATTGATGAAAAATATATTCCTTATGGAAGCGGAAGAAGCAGTTATGCAGATTTTGCCAGAAGTCCCGAGATGTTCTATTGGCATATTTTTTCATTTGCAAAAAAAATAGCCCCATCGTCGCTATGGACCAAATACTCGATGCTTCGCTCGACTATTCACCTTTATAAAAAAATCGACATTTCAAAATATGGCAAACTAACGAGCTTTTCGAAAAGTAAATCACAGGGATGCAAACCAAAGAATCCAAGACATGAGAACGACCTGAAATAGAGAAGTTTTTCAACGAAGCTACCGACGACGAGTACTTGTTGATGAAAGTGACTTTGACAATAGGGATTAGCGATTCTTGTAGATGCGAAGAATTGGTCAATTTGAATATAGAAAATATTCATCACAAAGGAAAATATTTTCACGCAGTTTTTCCCTAAAACTAAGAAATCGAGAAGTTTCACCATATTTGAAGAAGGATTTCTAGTCAACCCGATCAATTTGTGGGTAAAATTTCGTTAACTAATAGCCACGAGCTATCAACATAATTTTTTTGGAACTTACGTAGTTTGTCCTCCTGAACAAAAAATCCATCGCTCTACACCGGTCACTGCCTGAGGTCTTCGGTGACTCTTTTGGCCAATGCAGGGGCTAACATGACTACTTTGAAGCATCACGGTTACAGAAGGATACCTAAAGAATCGGTGCATAACAATGTACAAATTGCAGAAAAAATACAATGCTCTAATGTGTCGGCGTCTTTCAGCACTGTCAGCAGCTGTACCGATATGGGAGCGTCAATTAACCAACAAATTTAACAATGACTACAAATTAGAATAAACCGTTAGCGGTTTCCTTCAATTTCAATGTAAATGTGAATTCTGCTTGTAATAGTAATGAATAAATAGACTACTTTGAATATGAAGGTCAGTTATAATCCATAACTTACTAGTGCATTATATATTATAACACACTATTGTGGTATTTGATACTTTACTTGTCTACAATGACATTAATAATGACAATCATAACTGTCATATGCTGGATAAACATATAAATCAGTTGTGTAAGTCCTCGTATAACGTATTACCAAAGTTTCCGATTTTACATTCATTCGGTGAATTTCTGTCCCCAAACCTTTATTTCAGGGCTCACATCATTAAATAACATGAATATTTCCAGTCAGTACTTCAATTAGAAAGTTCGTTAGAAAATGTTACGGTCACTCAGTTTGCCGAAGAGCCCGAGTAGTGTCTTAACACAACGCATGGTAAACACTATTGAACAACTTTTTCACACCTTGTTAATACACCCATTATTACGGAGCTCGGAACAGTGGCGTGGGTTGAGTCAAGACAAATATTTGGCTATTTATAGGTTGCTCTTGAAAGAGTATAATTATATTTAGTAAAGCATGCTCATTGCTCCGTAATCATCAAAGATATCAAAGTACTGGTTTCGTATTTTTTAGTTTCAATATTATCAGCAGTTTTGGCGAAGAAAATATTTTTTTCCTACTGATAAAATTGTGTATTTTATTATTAGCAGTATCATTTCGAGAGTTGATTAAATTGATTCATCACCTACAAACATTGAATTTTATTGTCGAATTCTCCCCGATCAAGGGAGAAATTTGTTGAGTAATTTAAATGTTTATAATTGATCATGTGATGTCACAACAAAATAACCTTTCTGATAACCGCCACTGCAGGAAAATGTGAAACTATTATAGTTTCAATAAGTACGTACCTACTAATGATCTCTGTATATATAACATTCAACTGTTTCCTGGTAACCAATTGATCTAATTGAATATGCATTATGCTAAGTTTCACCTCTAATTATGATGAGTGTATTTTCATTAATAGAAACGCAGAATTATAATTGAACATCGCGATCGTTGTGAACGCTTTGGTCTTGGGGAAATACTTTGAATGGTATAATGAATTACATTTCATGAAACATAGCGGAAGTTGAAACCCAGAGAAATCTAAATCGTAGGCGCATATCTGTGGAATGTATCCAAATTGCAGCAATGGTCCAACTGGAAGATTATTTTCAAAAGGCACAAATAACTACAACACATAAAAACAGAAGCTTTGCCAAGAATCTAAGTAATATAATTTTCACAGATGGTAGGGAATTATATACTTCCTGTTGGAGACTTTCCTACTGTATAGGTTCAGCTGAAAATCCGGATTATGTATATGATATTTATCAAGAACATCGTATAAATTTGCCCATAATATTTTGACTGTGAAAGATCAAGTATTGAGTTTTCAAAGGGAATCTGATAACTAGGTTTAATGGCGACATTCGAACTTTCACAGATTAATAGCGTTGGTAGATATCGTTACCTACGGCTTTTCTACGGTAAAATATTTTTTTTGAGATCCACTCATGAAACTTTGTCAGATTTGTCTGCAGTAGTAGTCTTTATCGATATTTTGATCATCAAACTAACCATTTTGGGTCGTATCATTGCCCAGAATTGCATCCAATCCTGATGATGAAATTTGAAACCTCACCAGTACAGAATGGATTTTCAACTATTTCTGGGAATAACAGTTATTTAACAAAATTCATTCCAAAGTTGACAAAACCATGTAGTTCCTTTTTAAAACTTCAAGGAATTCAGAATGTCAATGCTGAATTTAAAATGAGAAACACTGTTTTTCACGGTTGAAATCGCCAAAAACTTCACCTCTTGTTCTGGCTTGTATAACACGGATAAGATCACATAGAAAAAGAACTCCTAGGAGAAATCTTATGAAATATTACTTTATTTCTTTGGAAAAATCATTCATAACAAAACTGATTACCGCCCTCTCATGGACCTGATCAGGATCTTCAATAATTATCGCCACGAAGTCAATCATTGTAGAATGGTGAGCTGGTCATTTGAACTTTATACAGTATTCACCAGAAAAAAATTCTCAATATTCCAGATACATCAAGTCGTGTGTATAGTATGAATACTATTCACACATACTACTTAGATTACGATTCCAGAGACTGAAGCATAATTTCAATTTCTGATGGAAAGATGATGTCAATGTTGGCTTATCAAAAATGATTCATTAATTCATTTAAATATTCTCCTCAACAAAAAATGGTTGATAATACCAGAATATCTAGAAGGTGACTTTTTAGAAATCATACATATAGCAGTCGCCAAAGGAAAAAATCGGTCCAAAAATCAATATATTAGCCAACAATCACGTCTGATACGGTGTGACCCATTTAAAAAGGAAGCACCCTATTGAAATATACATTATTCAACCGATTGGAAAGATTTTTTTAATGGGTAGACATTTAAATATGTACAACGACACCAAATGTCATGAATGAGTCTTCATTTTGAGGGCCGACTTCCCTGTTTTCCAAAGTAAAAAATCTGAATACTGTATTGGAATTTGCACATTTTCAAATTATCGATGTTGAAGTAACGTTAAAATATATCTATCATTAAAAAAATAATAAGAGAATTAAATTTGAAAAATATGCCGTTTAATCAACTCACCACGTCTGTTTCAGGAATATCATTAATCGGAACTTCATTTAAATCTGTCCATTGATGAGAAGATTCTAAGAAAATTAAATAAAATAGATTATTTCTTTCGTCTATTAAATATCAGTCATCAACCAATCATACGTTTGTTTCCTGTTTGACAGGACCAATCAACACGCTCTATTAGCTACTATTTACATGATGCACAATAGTCACCGACTATTCAGCATGATACTCATATCAAGGAGCCTGAGCATCTGACAGTACTCTAAATAAATACATATTAAACATCAAATAGAATCAATCGTGTTAAAGCTGAATAATTATTTGAAAATGAATCGGTTTGGAAAAATAAAAAACGATGAGATATTGAGGCTACAATCCGTGACAATACAGTGTCATTCATATGACAGATATGAAGAAATGGATTCAAGAAATAATCTTCATAAATATAACACGACCTTGATTAATTGTCGACTATTTTATTGGTGCTAAATTTCTCTTGTATTTATTAATTTTACTCGACATTATTTTGGCATTAATAATCAGAGATGAAAGCCCTCGAGCTTCGCTCTCGGGCTCTCATCAGATTATTAATGCCAAAATAATGTCTCGTTAAATTATTATAAAATACAGTCGAAACTTAGATGCAATAAAAATAGTCGACTATTTATCAAGGTCTTGTTATATTACCCTTGAATATTCCAAACGTTAAATAATTTTCAAATTTTTTGTGTTGTCAAAAATATTCTATATCGAATACACGAGAACCACTTCAACTATGTGTTGTCCCATATATTCTTTGGGATGGAACTCGAGAATAGACCCCCAGCTAAAGATTTTAAAAACTGTACTATTCCATTTCGTATGTGCTATGGTTTCTAGGAGTATGAATATTTACATACCTATTTTCCCTATAAAACATGAAAAAGTAGTTTTGAAGAATGAATTGTCCAGGAATTTGAATTCTAACATCTGAGTTGAGTATAATATTATTGTTTTCTTATATTTTCATTGTTACATTTTTTCTATTTTCTATATTGTATTCATACTATTTTCATTGTTACTGCTCTAAATAAAAGTAAATCACGAAATATTTTTTCAGTTCAATACCGCACAAATACAGAAATACAACGCCAAAAATTCACATAATTAATCAATATGCATGAAAATCATCACTTACCGTTCATCACAGTTGCAGTGCATCAGAGTATTCATCCTCCAATTGAAGAGCCCGTACTTGGTTTCGAATCCCTCTATCCAAAAAGGACATCGAAGATCGTGCTTCCTGCAACACCTATCTGTCCTGGAAAATCCTCCAAGTCGGGTATATTTATCCGCGGAAAAACCTTTGCCGCACCACTTTGTCCCAGGTATTCGGAAAATGTCGGAGATATCACGTTTCGACCTGATGATCAAAATCAAACATGGTAAGAAATATGATTACTTAAACTAGAATTATCTTCTGAGAGGTTTGCTTTGTTCCAGTATTTTTATTCTAATCACTATTGATCATTTCGTGTAACACATTAAATATTTTTTGTTTTGTTCTAAAATTTGTTAGGTTGAAAAAAAGTGACCATTTAGATCTACGCCTCCCATATGAGTGTGGTATTTATGTATTATATTTGGTTGTTCCACCTGATTATTTTTTGTTTCCTTATGGTTGAAATAGTGACTTGTTCAACGGGATGAACATATTCAGTAGTAATACCACTGCTTTCGTTCAGAAATGAATCGACAGACTTATCGCGAAAATTCAGTCACTTTTGGCATTCCTACTGATAATTACACAGTTACGCCCGAATTGTCATTCCAGCAAACTAAATTGATTTCAAACTTTTTCTTCCTAATCCAATTGGAATATCTTCCAAAAGCCCTTGTCATGTTTTTTTGTAGGTAGGTACTTCATGTCTCATTATTACAGTTTCCTTGGTAAACATTTGGTCTTACTAGATAACAATTAACAAGGGAGTTAAAACACGACCTGATCACAAGGATTCTCAAAACTACAAATTAACCTAATAAGACGATCTTCGGCAGATTCCCAGGCATAATAAAATCTGCGCAAGTCCAAGGCACTACCTCCAAGGTTGTACGGACTACCTAAGGTCCACGGGGAAGGCGTCCCACTTAGACCACTCGTCAGTGCAATTGGATCACTTTTTCGAGAAGTGGATTCTGAGCCACCAGACCAAAATTAATTTCTATTCGCCTCATTTTCACATGTTCAAACATTTTTCAGAACTACTACGTGTTCTCTTGTAGCATGTGAATTTTCGCTACTGTATTTTGTTTAATTTTTGGAATCGTATCAAAGCATTGAAGATTTTAGCCTGTTTATGATCTACTTTCAGTGAGCCGCCACGTATCTACCCACTTTGGTATCAAATATTGTATTCAACTGAGATTTCGTGGGTGCGTTATACAGTGTGTCCATAAAGTAACCCCCCCTGTTAACTTTTGAACGGATTGGAATTTTCGCATGAAAAATTGTCTATCTTTAAAAATGGCGGCCCGACGCCATTTTTAAAGAATTTTTCAAATGGCATGGGGGGTCAAGTGATACCTCATTCGAAATGTCTTACAATGCTCCATACGTCCCCAGAATTTCAAACAAAAATATACTTCCAAAACAAAATGGCGGTACATAATGTAAGAACTCTCATAGAGTAACCCCACCCATATTAACTTTTGAACGGATTGGAATTCTGTTTTGAATTTTTTTTTGGTTTAATGGTAGTTCATAAGCTTCTTTTTGATACCGAAAAAATATTTTTTTAAATGACGTCGGTCTGCCATTTAATTTTTAATTTAAAGGCTATGGGGGTCGAGTGATACGTCGTTTGAATTTTATTTGAATTCTCTACATAACAACAAAATTTTAAACAAATATATTCGTCCAAACTTTAGTTCTGGAAAAATCATCAAATCTTCTAGGTAGCCTTCTACAAAAGTATTCTGTAATTGATTTATTATCAACAAACAGATAATCAAGCAAAATGAATAAGATTAATATCGATACAGGTAATGGGGGAAAAGATCCTCAGATGGCAGAGCTCTAACATTATGTACCGCTATTTTGTTCTGGATGTATATTTTTGTTTGAAATTTTGGGGACGCATAGAGAATTGTAAGATGTTTCGAATGAGGTATCACTCAACCTCCTATGCCATTTAAAAAATTCATAGACATTTTTTTTATCGGCAGTAAGTAGCTTATGAACTGCCATTCCTTCAAAAAAAATTTCATGCGAAAATTCCAATCCGTTCAAAAGTTAACAGGGGGGGGTACTTTATGGACACACTGTATGTATGTCTGTCATTTGTTACTGAGAGGTGATCATAAGAAGTGTCTTTGAATTACTGCCTGTATTTTGAATATACTTATTTTTTTTTTATTTGTAAGCTGTCCGATGATTTGTCAGCGGTCAATTATTTAATTTTGTTCAGCTGACTAATCCTGATTTTGTTAAGTGATCCTTGGTGGATGTTCCGTTATACTCATCTCACCATCAACTCCAATGTTCTGGCTTCAGACAGTGGCCTAATTTGGACATTTTGGCCACAGTATATGATGGATATTCATAAAGAATCATTTATAGGGCTTTACCCGGAGGAATTCCACTTGGAGAGTCACGGTTCCTGTTCTAGTGGGTTAACTCCCAAACTTTGGCTGTGCTCCACGTTTCCATTTGGATGGATATTCCGAATAGCTTGGCTCCAGTATGGTTTAATTTTACGAAATATGAATCATTGGTTCAGCCTGATGACGTGGTGTTCACAGTGTAGGATAACCTTTCTAAATGGAAGATCTTCGTAGAGCTTTTTCACTCATCAGTACGTGTAATTACGATTGAAGCATAGGATTTGAATGTATAGCAGATTGTATGTGATTACAACTTGTGTTATTACAACTGAAACATATCTCGCCACTCTTAGCTTGCTTAGGTTGAATCTTCACAGTGTAAGAGAAACAGGTTTCACATGTTTGTATACGACAAAATTCTAACTTATTTTAATTATTAATAATGGGCAATATCGAAATTATTGGAATCACCAGTCTTATTTCTGGTAACTCTACTCATGGCCCATTTCTCCTTTATTTCTGTAGCTAAATTTCTGAAATTTGGAACATTGAATGTAGGGCACTTTTCGACATATTTGTAAAAAATCCAACTTCTGCTTTTTTTTTCAAATTATAACATTTTTGAAATCTGCATAATTTTCTCAATCCAATGATGCCTCATAATTGATACTTCATTCTTCAGAACAACAAATTTAGTTTTCGATTTAGAGAGCCATGAACTCCCTAAAATTATTCCAAATAATCAAAATAATGCTATACTATCGTATTTTCGATTTAAAAAGTATCGTGGTTCGAAATACGTGCAAAAAAAGTAGACCAAAACAATTTTTAACTCAAAACTCCGTTTTTTCAAATGGTACCATAATGGTACTCTGACGTCATTCGAAAGTACCAATGGTATCAATCCATATCAACTTTTTTCTGTATAACCAATACGAACACGATAATGGAGTTTAGACAAGTTCAAGTATCTTCTCGGTTCAATAACGATAATTTATCAATTCAACAATTTGAAGTTTCGATAATATGTAATTGTCTGTTAGTCACTGAATACATTATTGAATTGATTGGATTAATAATAGAAATAAGTTAAGAATGCCACCAGTTCATAACAGAAACGAAAAAATTGGACATGCTATTAATTGTAAGGAGAATGTCGGCAAAATTCAGTTGTTGCTCAACAGCTGTAGGTACTTGGAAAGATACCCCGAACGACAATGCTCGAAATTATTTCAAGCGTCTTGATGACATGGAGATAAATACTCTCATGAGAGTGGAAATCGACAAAACAGTATCTCTTGGGGAGATCGCTTCCAAGTTGAAAACCAGTCGTGGAAGTGTCAGAAGAGTTTTGAAAAAACGTAAGTATCGATCGTATAAATATCAAATACATCAACATTTGTACGAAGACGATAGTAAGAAGGATGGAATATTGCAGGTGTGTAGTACGCAATAATGTACAGCAAAATAATGAGTTCCTGAAAACAATTGTATTTTCCGATGAATCAAGATTCACCAATCTTTGTTTATTTAACAAACAAAATACTCGATATTGGGCGCAAGAGAATCAGCATTTATTCAGGCAGGAGAATTTCCACGAACGTTTTGGATTCAATGATTTGGATTGGTTTGATGTAGTTGAAGATCGAATAATTGGTCCCATAATATTTGATGGACCTTTGAATGGTGGTAGATACCTAAGTTTCCTCAGAAATGAAATTGAAGATTATTTAGAAGATTTACCGCAAAATCTGAAAAATCGACTGTTCTTTCAGCAGGATGGTGCACCTCCGCACAATAGGAGGTAGCATTATTTTGATTATTTGGAATAATTTTAGGGAGTTCATGGCTCTCTGGATCGAAAAATAAAATGGCTGTTCTGACGAATGAAATATCAACTATGAGGTATCGTTGGTTTCAGAAAAATTATGCAGATCATACAGATGTTGGATTTTTTTTCCAAATACGTCCAAAAGTGCCCTATAGTGAGCACATTCATTGTTTCAAATTTTTGAAGTTTAGCTACAGAAACAAAGGAGAAAAGGGCGAGTACCATGAGTCACACGGCATATATGTAATATAATAAATGTTATTATGTTTGGGTATATTTCATTTATTTATTGATAAACACTACTCAACTCGATAACATCATATGGTAAAGTCTCTAGACTTGGGTATAACATATGAAGAGTAATTATTTGGTTGCACAACTTCCCAAATTAATAATCTCTTTGACATTGCCATATAAAAAGTTGCTATGGTGCCCCCTCATGTCACTGGCCATTCTAGTACTGTCCAATGATTTAATTTTGTTCTGAAACGAACCCATAGTGTCTATCGACGAATAGCTGCCTTCTGCATTGCTCCTCTTCCTTAACTTTACAGAAAAATATGGCTGCGCTCTATCTACCCTTCGGGGGCACTGGATTGGACATTTTTTCAAATTACTGTATTGTCATCGGTTCTTGATACGTGCGCAGAATTTCAGCTCAATCAGATTTGAGCATGAAGTGCTAGAAAGTGGGAGTTTTGAACTGGAAAGACAGACCGACAGACAGACATACCAACAGAGTGAGATAAATAAAAACAATCTATAATGTGAAATTTCCAGTAATTCAATGTTCACAACACACCATGTGGGTCTTTGAACTTCAAATGCTTCATTGCATTTTCAAGAAAATTTAATTTTTTCTCAGTTTAAAACTATCACGAGATTTCAAACTTTGGATTATGAAACTCATACCTTGAGTCACACTGGCAATGTGCCAACGTGAAAACCCTGAAATAGTAATATTTGTACCTCTTGGAAAACCCATGTAAATCTCTTTTGCACGAATCGTGTCTCCTGCAGCATTTATCAGTTTCCATCATGGCATTACCCAGGTCAGTATATTTCTTTGCATTGTTATTATCGCCACACTAAAGGCCATGCACCAGGAACCAAAAACACGGACCGTTCGAATCTCTGAGTGGACCTGCTGACAGGTAAGATAATGATTTTCGTCAGTCATTAGAGAACAATGAGTGATTGTTAGAATGTCATCCGCAGGAATGAACGTATCAGAATGAATACGTTTCTTGAATAGTGAGACTGAAAAGTAGCAGCGAGGTTCTAATCGACACGTATTTAAAATGTATGAGAAGGCATATCAAGAAAAATGTAAGTATTGTGGTTTGAAAATTCTCTTATAGGTTTGAACTGATTATGGAATTCATTAACAATTGCTTTACTTTGAAAAAAATTTGGGACACCAGTGTGTGATATCCAAAAATTCAAATTATTTTCAGAAGAGACATTACAATTTCCACCGTTTACTTTACAAAATATAATTGATTATCAAATGTGGGCTCTCACAGCTAGCGTCAATGTTCCGATTAATTTTCGACCAGAGTGAAAGCAGCAAGACGACATCGCCAGCAATAATCTTCAAAGCCTTAAAATCAATAGCTTTAAAGGAAACTGTGTATCTCATCATAAAAGAATCATGATTTTGGCCTCACTTGTTATAAGGTTGAGATTTTATTTAATTGAAAAATTATCCATTGATCACGTGTCTAGTAGAACTTGATTTTGTAGCATCCATTTGACCCCTTCTCCGCACACTAAAAATAACGAAATATGTTTCAGGCTTCAATTGTCATCTTGCTGTTTTTTTTCACATAGAATCAAGAAAATTGAAATGATGAATACGTTACATGTGAAATTTGATTTTGTAGCATTCGTTTGACCCCTTTCCTCCACCCCAGAAATAATAAAAATTATATTTCAGATTTAACATGTTACAGGGTTGTCATAGGGCCAGTTGACAAAACCAAGGGGAAATCGTTTGCACATTGTTTCCGGGTCTGTACTAATGAGCAGGTGAACCGTGAAACTTGTATGCAGATAAACCCACTTGTTTTCGATTATCATTATGAGGAAATAGCTAGTTCATAAGGCAGATTTGGTAGAGACGATTTACTTATAGAGCCTTCAATAATCTCACCAATAAAACCAACAATCTAATATCACTGTACGTGAAATGGAATCCCAGTTAAGGGCCCTAGAAATTTTTGGTGTCACTACTAAAGACTGTACAGCTATTTCGTTCCTTTTCTTGGACTCCTGCTCATCAGAATAAATATTGAGAATATGGCAAAGAAATTCCCAGTTTTTCACCATTGATCCCTTGAAGACACGTTCAAGAAGCTTTTGGAATTTTGAAACGTGCAGTAGAAAACTAGCAATTTCGGAATAAGAAATCAAAATAAAAAACCTGCATTGAATCCTAGTGTACCATCTGCCACTGGATTTTTCAACCAGTATCCAAGATGTAGTTTTTGCCGAGAACAACAACAAATTAACACATGTCTACAAGCATTGGAGATGTCACTCGAACAGAGAAAAAAGAAACTCCTTCAGAATGGTTCCTGGTGCTGGTGATTACGATTAGGTCATCTAGCACGGAAATGCAATATGTTTTCTAAGTTAAATGGCACCAACCAAATGAGGTAGTAAACGTCTTTCACTGATACCTTCAAACCAAGACTCTGAAAAGCCAAGTTCATCCAAGAATTTTCCCATTCCAAATTCATCTACAAAAACAGAATCTTTGGTAGAGTCTCAAGTGACCACAGGAATCTCAAACTAACAACTATGTATTCTCACAAACTTTTGCTGATAACAATATTTACAATGTTCAGAGTAAAAGAGCAAGGGTCTACTTGACACTGGCTCTGAAAGATCTTTAATTTTAAGGAAGACAGCAGTTAGCATGCAGAAGCAAGTTATAAGATTTGAAGAGATGATGCACTCTCTCTTTGGTGGTTTCTATACAGAGACAGTAAACCATGACTGTTACAAGACCCAATTAGACAGTTTACTTGGGAAATACTCTTGTACATTACAAGTATATATCCAAGTTGTCATTTGTGGAAATATTGGCAGTATTTATGATGGTTGTTGGTATTAAGAAATTAAATATATGGATATCACTGTATCTGATACGAAAGATGGACCAATAGAACTTTTGTTGGGAACATATAAAAGTGACAGACTCTACACTGGGGAACGACGCGTTTTGATATTGGTCTAGTTCTAGTCGAAACGAAATTGAGATGGATATTGATGGGTAAAACTACTACTGATGCCAGTTGTTCCAAACAAAATTGTTGCATGCTTGTCACTAGCAACATTTTCATGGTCCATCATTGAATCAATATTTGAAGAAATGAATGTTTTTTATTGAACTGAATCCATCAATTTTAATCTGATTCAGACAATTCAAATATGGAGTTATATCAAATATCCGTAAAGCATTTCTACAAATTAGTCATGATAGAAAATTTCCCAAGTTCTTACGGTACACTCTTGGAAATTAATGAAGATTTTTCAGACACTCTCGAGTGGTTTTTGGTTTGACCTGCAGTCCGTTTTTACTTAGAGCAGTCATTCAACAACACCTCAAAACGTGTTATTTGAAAATAAAAAATTCGATAAGTAATTTCTAACCATTCTTGAAAAAAGCTTTCATGTCGACAATAAGTTTTGACCATCATGGAAAAATGAAGAATTTCAAAGAAGACGCACAAAATGCGATGATTGAATCGAAGATGGACTTGAGATGTTGGGAATTTATAGAAAAATAGAATGTTGTAGACGAGATAAATATTGAATCAGTGTTAGAATTGAAATGGGATAAATCCACCGATACACTGGGAGTTTCATTACAAAGTAGTACAATCACAAAAAAAAATACGAAAAAAATGATTCTGTCCACTGTTAGCAGAATATTTTATGTAAAAGGATTCATTTCCCCAGCTTGGTCCATTCCAAAAGTATTTTTACAAAATACTTGTGAATTGAAAATACGTAGTATCGGATGAAATTGAATAAAAGTTTTTTTATTAGTTTGATGAAATCCAGTACTTAGATGACGTCAGAATGGTCTGCTCACCTTCTTTCACTCGGCTCTCATGAGAACAAAGCATTGACGTAATAATTCCTGATATTAATATTCTGGATGTTACATCAACCAATGTATCCCTAAACCTGAGTGTTCGAGTATAATTTCCCTCAACTAGTGATTTCCATACTTGGAATTGGTACCATTCAACTCTCCGTATGAGTATCTCGAAAAGTTCCTTGTGCTAAATATATACAGGGCTATTCGAGTCTATGCATGGGGCTCACGGTAACGGTAAAAGGTAGAAGGGTGGTTAAGTGGGGGCAAAATTCCGTATTTCAGAAATTTGTTGATCGTGAAACAAAAAAATTTGATCTGGCTTCTTTAGTTCTGGAGTTATACAGAAAAAACCGAAAATTTCGAAATTCTCACCTATATCTTTTTATTTTGTGAAAATTTTCTAAAACTTTTGACACTTTGCCATAGCAACATTTTAAAGACAATCCTAATATGCAAGAAAATGATATACAAAGTATTGTAACCTGTAATATTAATTGCATTTTTCAAATGCCGGTGACCGATGCATTAGCTGTCTAATGCACAGGCGAAACTCCAGCATAGCGATAGTCGGTTCGAGCCCGATGTAGGTACAAGAGATTTTTGATTAAATAATTTATATCGGATCGATAGGCGACCGCATGACTTGTTGAAAAGCAAGTGTACTGTGAGTTGTCTAGATGCAAGTCTCGTCTAGTGCTAGCTTGGAGTGCACACAGACCACCCCAGGTGGTGCTGTATTAATTTTTTTTTTTTTCATTAGGAATTACCCAGACAGGCCCTGTCTCCGGAGCCCCGACACTTCCGGAGGGCGCGCTGGTGTGTCATTAACCCCAGTAAACACTCCCCACATCCGTAGGGTGAGTGATTACTTGGTCCGAGAGTCATGTGCCCTGAGAAGGCGGAGTGAACCAAGAATTACGGCCTTCTGCATTCTTCCAGCTAAGTTTTCTGCCGCATCATGGCAAGCCAGTATGATTTTCAAGTTTGAGAGCAGTGTGTCCATCATTCCACCAAGGACCCCTATTATCAGAACCACCATCTTGACAAAATGGTTTGGATACAGCCTGCGGAGTTCAAAGAGTAAATCTCGATATTTTGTCCGTTTTTCCTCCTCCTTTCGGACGATGTTCGTTTCGCCAGGAGCCGATAACTCTATGACGAAAATCGTCCTACTTTGATGGTCGAGGAGGGCTTATTGGCTTGTATTGACCTGAGGGTGGGGAATGAGTAGTTCCATTATATTCGCCACTTCTCATTCTCCACAACGGACTGAATATCCCGTGGAGCACAAGGCAACACCGGTGTCTCGACTATACCATACGAGTATCGTAGGTGGTAGTACAACACTCGTAGGGCCGCGTTATGCATGTGGATATAGGCTGAGGCCGCATGAGCTGAACAAGCTGACAGCAGATGCATTATGGTCTCAGCTGCCCCACGACACGCTCTGCATCTAGTGTCAGGGACCTCTATACCCATCACGCGACTACGGTAGACAAGGGTGTTGAAGACACCATCTTGGCAGGCCATTATGAATCCCTCGGATTCCGATTTCAGCCCACTTTACCTGAGATAAGCCAAGGTCTTCAATGTTCATGAAGAAGATCCCATGCACTGGCTTATCCCTATGTAGCTGTAAGAGCCTGCCACACTCCGCAGCTTTCACAACTTATTTTCTGATATTCAGCCCTATGCTGTATCACTTCCGTCAAATCGCCATTTCCGATATTTTGCTATTAGCAAGCAATAGCAAAATAACGGAAATAGCAAATAACGGCGACGTTATTTTTAACGGAAGCGATACAGAATAGGGCTGATTATTGAGTTATAGCTGTTAAAAAATGTTGATTTTACTGCTAATAGTTCGCTATATCCAAAACACTCTGTAGTCAAGATGAAAGTGCTACGCCAACACGATACACGTCTCTGAGCATTTGAAAAATTTAATAAAAAATAAAGGTCCGTATTTGAGAATAAAAGGTTGAGGGTGGCCCCATCTGTTCGTTATTTTCATATGATTTTTATTCGCATATTTGGAGAGTCTACAAAAAGTTGATACGGCAAAGTGTCAAATGTTTTGAAAAATATAGGCAAAAAAGAATTTCGAAATGTTCAATTTTTCCTGTATAACTTTAGAACCGAAGAAGTAAGATCAGATTTTTTTTTCACATTGACCTATGAAATATGCTACTTTGCCCCCATTCAATCACCCTTCCATCTTTTTCCGTTACCGAGGTCCCCATGCATGGAGTCGAATTTGAATAGCCATGTACATGGAATATCTAAATGCGAACAGGATAGACTAATTCAACCATAGAATATTTTCTGAAGATGTTCATTCTATATTTACAATTCTTATGAAATGATAAAATACAATGTCTGTATGAGTGGTGAACAGTAACAGAAGAATGCGGTTTCCTTATGAATATCGGCAATTGCTTTCGATACCAACGAAGACATAACATTATAAGACAATGACACTGACATTGAACAAATAATCTCTATCATTCATTATCATTCTGCTAGAATGCATTATTCAGTTATGCTGAATGATGACGGCATATTTTTCCGATAATCTTATAACTGTGTTAACAGGTTAAAAGTAATTCGATATCCATGTACACTAACGTTATCCTTCATTAATTTTTTCTTGGACCAAAGTTATCTCTGCTCGGTTTCAACGAGTTGATAATGATGATCGATGTTAATAGGAATCAGAGGGGTATGTGTTTTTTGGAAAAAAAAATTGAGATGACATTTTTTATGGTTAATGAGGCGCATTCCCAATGTCTTTTACAGTATTCCAATCATAGAATAGTTCAACTATAATTTATGATACTTATATGTTATGATGGGATGCATCATAGTCTGTATATGTCATGATACTATAGCTGCAAAGAAGTTACATGTCCAGCGAGAAGCATTGCAAAACACCCCTCGTGTACCTGAACCTTCACGTGGTACCACTGATTGACTCGGATTGATTTGAAAAAAGAATCATTCTCGCTTTTCGGAGATTTTTGCGGAAGGTTTGGAGTACAACGATATCTGCGCAACCAATTATCATGAAAGAAATTGGTTTAACGAGATCTTAGGGGTTCGAAGAGTTCACTATTTCAGGCATGAGCAAATTATATAAATAATTATTATATCCTTCTAATTGAATAGATTGTTGAGTTTATCAAAAAAGCATTAAATGATTAGGAATGACCCTGTATTGTATATCATCATTTCTTCTAATATAATTATATGATGGAAGCGTTGCAGATATTAATCATATCTGTACTCGAATGACTAGATGTTATTTTATATATAATTGAATATAAAATGAATACATTTAACCTAAACTGGTTGTTTAAATTTGATGCCCTATCCTAATATAGACGTCCTGCTTATAACTAACTATAACATAAAATTAGACCTATGAAACAGAAATATCATTGGGGTAAGAACGGATCCAGGCAAGAAATCAGCATTTATGGTTAGAGTGTCACTAGAAACTACATCGATAACCGTATATAGAGGAATATATCTGAGAAAGAGATAAAATAGCAAAGCTCACAACTCAGAGACTAAGCCATGAGACAGAATTTATGTCTTTTCGTCAAGTACTCCCAGTTCCACATGAGAAATATTTAAATATTTTTCATGATGAAATCTGTATCTTCGGCTCAAACAAAGCCTGGGTGCTGGTCGAAATCTTTCTTTTCGATTGCCAGTTGGTGGTTGTTACAGCAAGTATTGCAAAGTATATTCTAGCAGAAAAACTTTGCCAGGCGTTGGCTAGACGTGATTCGGCAGTCGTATGGGGCTGTTGAATTATTTCTGTTCGACATTTGTCGACAATCCTATAGTATAGAAAAATATGCGATAATGCGGATTATTTTTATAATCACATTTCATTTTGTAATTTATTGCTTTTCGTCAAGTACTCCCAGTTCCACATGAGTTTTGACATCAAACGCGATCAACTGTTTTGGAGATGCAAGCAAGTCACCAATTGATCTCTGATGTCGATTGTTCTCAATTTCCAAACGTACCAAATATTTCATGAACTCGATGCTGATAGCTTTTTCCTTAGACTTTGAAATGTAACAATACATAGACACAGGGTCACAGTGGTTGAAAACAAGGCAAAATTCAGAAAAATTCACTGGTTTTATCATTACTAAGACCCGAAAAAATGTGTCTGCGTACTTTGGCGACAGATGATCGTTTGACGTATAACTGTATGAAACGTATGAAAATGGCATAGATATAAATGTTTTTCTGAAATCGTTCAGGAATGCCCACTTTGTCGGAGCAACTTCAGGCCTCAAAATACGCTAATCTAGTATTTTAGTCCGTTGCTAAGCAACAAACTTTCCCAGACCGTTTTCGGCAGTAAACTGTACGGGAAAGTACTTTTTCTACAAGCGTGCGTGTTCCGCCCTATTCCCGCACGCAATTTAGTTTGAGAGGTGTCATATTCCCGCACTAGTGCGGGAAAAATTTTCCCGCACGCTAATGTCACTTCAAGTGAGTTTTTCCCGCACTAGTGCGGTAATAATTTTTCCCGCACGTGAAAGTTTGTTCAAGAGCATCACATAAGATGTTTCAATGCTCTTGTAGAAAAAATCTTGATCCTTACTCATACGGAAAGGTACTATCCCGCACTCGACTGCTTACCCGAACTCCGCTTTGCGTCGTTCGGGTAACGGCAGTCTCATGCGGCAATAGTACTCTTTCCGTACTTGTTAGGATAAGAACTATTTTCTACAAGCGTGCGTGTTCCGCCCTATTCCCGCACGCAATTTAGTTTGAGAGGTGTCATATTCCCGCACTAGTGCGGGAAAAATTTTCCCGCACGCTAATGTCACTTCAAGTGAGTTTTTCCCGCACTAGTGCGGTATTAATTTTTCCCGCACGTGAAAGTTTGTTCAAGAGCATCACATAAGATGTTTCAATGCTCTTGTAGAAAAAATCTTGATCCTTACTCATACGGAAAGGTACTATCCCGCACTCGACTGCTTACCCGAACTCCGCTTTGCGTCGTTCGGGTAACGGCAGTCTCATGCGGGAATAGTACTCTTTCCGTACTTGTTAGGATAATAACTATTCCCTTATCGTAAACGTTCCGGGAAAATTTTTGACGGCTTGTATACATTTTAGACAGTAAATGAATGCACGTAAACAATAAGTATAATTCCTTAATTTATGATAATGCTGATTGCGATTTCAGAAAAAATAGTATGTGTACCTCGCAGTAAAAGCACATTCCCAGACTTCAACTTCGGCTTATTGCCTCGGCCAACAATTTACATTGTCGTCCGGGAATGTATTGCTTTTACTCCTATATACACAATATACTATTTCAGAGCCATTTCGTGAATCTGAATTATTAAATTTCATTAACTATCAACAGAGGACCCAAAAAATCGTCTGGTACTGATAAAGAGAATGTTGCATTTTATTACAAAACCAATAAATTCGTTAGTGAATATTCAAAAGGGAACAGTAACTCCCGTGCGTAAGAATGAAACATTATCAACTATTGAAAATTGTAGACGAATAACTGTCCTAATTTTTCAGGAGGGCATTTGACTGCGTCAATCACCTGAAACCAGTTGCTAGAATGTCATGGAATGTTATGGAAATGCACATGCCAGGGTATCCTCGTTCATCAACAATAGAATCCCATGTGTATCATTGAAATTTAATTATGTTTCCCACATCAGAAATATCATCAATAGCAATATATACAGTGCGGTTTTCAATAGCCGCCCCCTGTTAACTCTTGAACGGTTTGACGTACAAACTTAAAAAAATCATTTGGAGGGTTTCACCGATACTACTACTTTTTGAAATAAAACACATTACGATTGCTCGAAAGATGGCGCGGAGGGGCACATTAACTAAAAAAAATTAAATGGCATGGGGGGTCATGTGTCACATCGTTGAAAAGATAATTCAATTCTCTTTTCAACCATCTACATTTTTAGATTTTCACGATACTTTTAAATGGTTTGATGTGAAATTAAGGGACAGAAATTTTTTTTGGATGGAACGGAATTCTGAAAATTTTTAGATGGTTGAAAAGATAATTGATTATCTTTTCAACGATGTGACACATGACCCCCATGCCATTTAAAATTTTACAGATGGTGTGCCCCCCCACGCCATCTGTCGAGCAAACACAATGTATTTTATATCAAAAAGTAGTATCGGTGAAACCCTTCAAACGTTTTTTTTTAAGTCTGTACGTCAAACCGTTCAAAAGTTAACAGGAGACACAAGTGTTGACTATTCCTATACAAAATAAAAAATTCGGTAATTTCGAGGAAAATAAATAATTGATTGTTTGGGGATGATTTCAAAAATTGCCTTGGCGCATCGTGATGGATCTCCGGAAGAAAAAAAGTTTAACTCGAGAAAACGAGAAGAAAAATGTACGAAGACAATCTCAGTCAATTGAATTCTAATGCCATATGAGGTGGGGAGGAATTGTACGGCTCAATGGTATAGAATCCCCGCCCCCGTCTTTTGGAGGAGGGTGTGATGGGAATTCCCAAGTTGGGGCTACAAGACAAGCAATCGAACCACTATATTCTAAGAATGGATAACTGCTATTTCTGTTTGCACATGGGATATCCCAAAAAGGGGGGCTAGAAACCAAGCTATAGCCATTCTCTCTGATAGTCAAGTGGCAATAAACGCCTACCAGGTCATTCAGGTACACTCTCAGACTGATTCTCTAACAAGAGCAGGGACAGCAACAACTCTCATTGGACCAGAACCAGTTTGGAGACAGCAGCGTATACTAGGATTAGGATGAAAAAACGCCACTTATCCAACTGAAAGAATACCCTAGGCTATACTCACATGAGGCTCTTTCTGAGCCTGAACAATCTCAGGAAGATCGCAGGACTCCTTAGTGAGCATTGCACCCGTTGGAAGTACAGCAAGACTCCTTACTCTGCAGGTTCTGTGATGAGAAAGATTAAATAGCCTTCCTACCACATATTGTTTGAATGTTAAACTGTTGCTCTTATGAAGGTGGATATCTTGGATACGCGAAGAAGATACCTTCCCAAAGAGAAATCCGGTGAGAACTCTCTAAGAAATTACGAATAACTCACGAGATACGCCTGCTAGCGGGTAGTAAGTACAACTGCCTGGTAATAATTTTAAGTAGAGCACATAGGTATTTCTTTTCTGTGTGGATAAGGTTATGACATTTACATTATGTCTGGATCAGGATTTGTTTGTGAAAATGGCCAAATATAACAATGATATAAAATAATAATACTTCCTCATAAACACTCATAGAGTGTACCTAAAGGCATAGCCTGTACGGGTAAAGGACGGCTATTATTGGCCGTGCAGACTGATTGCTGATATCAGGATTGAGTTTGGGTAGTTCGACAAGCTTTTCTAGACCATGAGTGGTGGCAAATATTTCAGCATACCCCGTTTATGGATAATGTTACGTCTATTTGAATCTCCCTCGATGACGCAAGAGAAAAAGATCCCAAAAGAGCTCGTAGGTATTGAAATAATTCCTGACTAAATGAAAACAAACATTACATTTCGAGCGGAAAGTACCTGAGACATGTGGAGTCATAACTTCGAATGACATTCAGAGAGAATTCGAAGATCGATTTCATTTCAATATCAAATAAACTAGTAATAATCATCACATACGTTTCCAACAAAGATCATAGATTTCTTAAAGAAATTGTGTCAAGGTGAAGATATTCGTTCGAAAAATCTTCATTCAGATTTAAAACTTATTACCCATTTACCATAGTGCTTATTTTCTTTATCATTTATTTCATTTGATTAATTCTGTGATAATTATTATTTCAGAAGCAACTAACTAATATCAGAGCGAATGAACCAAAATGGTAATACCAAAACTCATCACCTGATGAAGTTCCTGAAGTATTGCTAGCCGACAAGTTATTGAATTATTCAACGAATCTATTTTATCATATATAACTTCAGTAGTCCTACATATGCGAGTAGTATGCATGTTCCCTGCAATCATTTTATTAATTATTTTATCAAAGTTCATAATTTTTGAAGTGCAATAGAAAATATCAATTAGTATAGATGTCAGTGGAATAACAACATAAAGAAGTATAAGTAGCATTGATTCCTCATCAATACAACAACAAAACTCAACAAGCAATCCGAGAGCAAAAACAAATCATTAACCCCGCATACCAAATATACAACTGGCACATAGCAAACCTCACACAAGTATAATGAAAAATATAACTAGTTCTTTGCTTGGATATGCATCAATATATCAATTGATTCACTAAACTGACAAACTATTTATAGTACTACTTTGGTATTCAACTATTTACGAATCTGATAATACTTGGTGAATGTTTGCAGAAGAATTTTGACATAGTATGTTACTGGTTTAAATGAAGGATGCAAAAATTTTGAAGAATGTGTTTATCCAATTAAGTCAATATCATTTTCCAGTACAACGGAAAATGATAAAGAAAAATATTTAATTTACCTATAGTTTGTCAATCAATTTTATCTGGTACCTAATTGAAAATGTACGAAGTATTTTGTATCGAATGTTACAAAACAGTTACTGATATTTGGGAGAGTTTGATAAACGGTTCATGTAATATAAACTTGGACTAACTTTAATAGTATAAACATCAATTAATATACACAATTGGAAGAATTATTGATTATCATTTAATTAAATTATGTAAAAATATTCAAATGCCTGTAGGTAGCTCTTGAATATCTCTTCAATTCACCTCATCAATCATGAGAAATTATTAAACTGTCAATTCAAAAATTAGAATACAAACGTCGGCGTCTCCAGTAGTCAATGGAATCCAACTGATTTCAGTTCGCTCCAGTTACGTGATTTCGCACTGTGGAAGGAGCAATATTTCAGAATGAAGTGATATTTCTCATAACACATAATATCTTAGTTTTCATGAACGGTTTCTCTTGTAATGAAATGAAATAGTTTTTTCAACATGACAATCATGGATTTGGTTAAGTACTTTGTCTGATATCAACACTAAAACACAAAAAGTGATTTTCACCTCAAAATTCCCATTTTAGATCTTTTTGAATTTCAAAAAGTGTTGATATCAAACAATAGGTATTTAGAGACATTTCAGTGTCATCTTTCATTTCTCACTTTTCATATTTTTTTTCATTTGTTAATACGCAATATCAAACGTTGAACATTCGATACAAAAATCAAATATGCCACCTTCAACGGAATCAATCAATACCTTTCACTATGGTGTAGCTCCCAGTCATAAGTAGCTTCCTTGATTTCTTTATGCCTTCGCTTACATTCTTTCCTGAGCTGAGTATAATTCATCCAAAGATATTCTTCAGGTAAAGCTTCACCGTCAAGAGATTTCACGGTGACATTTGAGGTAGATATTAAATCACTTAATTCTTTCTTAAAATTATGTAGGAACGATTTCGTTTGGTTCTGATCGAAGCCAAACTCACAGTCTATTAGTTTATCGCCATCTTCGTAGATGAGCTGGACCAAACGGTTTCCCTGGGTCAGCTGACGGAATTTGAGGCCACTCCTGGATCTGAAACAAGAAAATTTGTTATTAGTTACGATTATACAATTATTTTTTGTAAATTTAAGGCCTAATTTATCAAATTCAAAAATGTATGTTGTATTATACCTGCATCATACCTCTTCATAAAATGAACTAAAAGTGATGCAAAATCTCAAGATCTAAACAAGCTGCGTTTTAAAGGTTGGTGCTAGGTTACAACACCAACTATCAATAGGGGAGTTCCGCACAAGTTGCCAACTTAAAAAATTTGTTAAAAGGTTTGACACTCCTATTCCAATAATTGTATGATGGCTGCGTAGATAATCGAAAATTATACAGGGTGGGGCACCGAAAACGAAACAGATCAAATATCTTCAAAGCACCTGTGTAGTGAAGAAAATGCAAAAACATGTCGATTTTTAATCCAACTGATATACCTCTCCCCCACCCCTTGGTCACTATCGCCCAAACAATTTGAATAGGGAAAGTAGTAAGTGTGATACATCATTAAAAAGGTAATTTCTTAAGGAATTCAGCCATGTCAATTTTCGCTACCTAACTTTCAATTTTGGCGCCTTCTTGCGGGAAAAAAAACTGATCCGTATTCCAAATTATGATACTTCATTTGCAAGCTAATTTGACATAAATTTGGTGACAATGCATTATGGAATTTTTCTAATAAAATAACGGACAAGATTTAAAATATTGTCCTATTTGATTCAAACTTGATGAATTGTTTGTCAGTGCAAAAAAACAAGATGGTGGCTTCAAGATAGCGAACGAAGTTTGTAATTATGATCCGTTTCACCTACCATCTTGTTTTTTGTATCGACAAAAAAATCATTCCGACAGATAGGTCACACTATCCCCAATAACATTTAATTTCGGGGTAAGTGTGACATGCAATGGAAAAATGTAAAAAAAACAACTTCATGAAAAAACGGCAATCTATAATCAGATTCATTGTTTAGGAAGAAGAAAAGTGTATAAAATGGATTCTTACCTTAGATTTTAACAATACATTCAAAGCTTGAAATAAACTCGTTATACTCGTTCGGGTTGATAAATTGTAGGTTAGAAAATTGGGGAAAATATTTGGATTTCACAAGATCTCTTTTGTATTTTATATGATGGTTTTGGATTCATTATGAGTCTAGGCTATTCGTCAATAGATGGCATTGGGCTGTCGCCCGGTTTAGCGAAGATAGCGAGCAAACTCACACTTGCCCCAAATTCACACTTACCCGAGCTTACCTTACCAACAAAAAAGTTAAATAAACATAATTTTATATAAAAACACTTCAAAGGCATCGTGACCTAAAGTAAATGGTCTGTCATATATAATTTTTGATTCTCAACGCAACCATCATAAATTTATTGGAATTGGAGAGGCAGACCTTTTTGACGAATTTTTTTTGGTCGGTAACTTGTGCGGAACTTCCCTATTAGGCATGTAACAAATATTGTTGTCTCTATGTTAACAATACCTGACAACAGATAGATTACCTACCTGATTAGATGTATTAAAATATAAGAAACGTTATCGTGATCTGAAATGAATTGCCAGCATTTTCTTTGAAGACGTGATGCAGATATAAATAATGAAGATAGCGAGCGCATAATCACGTGTTTAAACGAGTTCCTTTAAAGCACTTGCAAAGGTAAATTAAATTCGTTGTCCAGGCTTTTAAGGCTCACTTATACCAGCGAATATATCAAATGGGTATACTACATACTATCATAATAAATTCATATTATTATAGCATAATCAATTATAATATCATATCAAGTATCCCTAACCTAAGATATCGCAGCATTTCGACTTTTATTTCGATATTTAGAGAACCAATAGGTATGAAGGAATATATTGTCCAAAGTACAGCTATGAAAATATATTTTTTTTACAAACGTCAAAAAATGACAAGTTTCGCGCATTGAGAACAATATGCGAAGTGACCCTTTTTTTCATTTTCCTTGGTTACCATGACACCGTGCGCGAAGTAGTGTGCGAAATACTTACTTCGCACACTGCATGTAAACTATATGGGATTTTTATATTTCAACCTTTATGTTCCTCAATCAAGCAAAAATCCAATTGTCAACAAATACCATTTTATTTCCATAGTTACTGTATTAACTTGATTTGGAAAAACAGTTTAGCCAGTTCATTACTATTTTTCATATTAAGCTAAGCATATTACTTATTTTAGAACAATATTTTTGACGTTTGTAGAAAAAATTTTGTTTGCATCTCATGCGCGAAATACTTTGGTGATCTCGACTATTTTTTTTAACTCGGCTGCGCCTCGTTAAAAAAAATTACTTGAATTGGAAAAACAGTCTAAGTAAGTTCAATACTATTTTTCATATTGAGCTAAGGCCCGGTTTCACCAAAAGACTCTTAATCTCAGATTAATTAATCTTGATTTGATAGTGAATCTGGATTAACAGTGTTTCCAGTTTCACCACAACAAAATCATTTGATGTAGATCGCGATTAATGAAATCGCGATTAGATCCTCGAACTATTTGGCATCAATGGAAATTTGACGTTTCGTATTCTAATGTCAGTGTTACAAGTGCAGAACCAGTCAATCCAATTCATATAGTTTCACCATAATTAACTTGAACAAGGTTCAATTATATTTATAATAATAGATATAGATGTCTGGTAGTTTGGTGATATGTCCCAACATATTGAAGAGTCGAAGAAACGGAGGGATGCTATATTCAGCATTGGTGAAAAAAATATTTTTATTGATATTCAGAAGTATTTTCAAATCATCGAGAACAAGAAGACTGATAATGGAACCATGAATTCCAAAAATTATTGTTGGAATAACCGGATAACAGAGGAGTTCAATTCCGGGGCTTCCTATCCGCGATCTACAGTAATTCTCAAAAATTGCTGGAAAAATTTAAAAGCAGAAGGAAGAAAAGTTGCAGCTGATGACAGGCTAGCAAGACTCAAGACAGGCAAGAAATCATACATTTACTAGCATACAAGCTGCTTCTTTCTTCCTATGTTCATAGCAGTCTTCTTCTATTACAGGTGGTGGTCCGAGGAGAGAAGATGCAGTTGACCCTATCATGTTTCGGGTGATAGAATTGATTCGTCCTACTGCGGTAGGGCTGAAAAATCCCTTCGATAAGGATATCAGAATAGACAATGGTGAGTATGGGTCCATTTTATTTCCCATACTACTAATAAAGTGAAGTCACTTCGGAAAACATAATTTTTTTTATTCTGTTTCAGCCATAGAACAATATGAAGAATCATTGTCCAGAGGTTTTACGGGAAACTGAAAAAAATGTGAGTAATAATATGTTATTATATTGTTATATATTAGTAATATGTTACCAGAATGAAAGTTATCAGAATGAAAATTATTGGATAATTGTATCAAAAATGTTATTTTCGGTGTAATTTTTATTTTTTTCTGGTATAGTTTTATACACTATTTGCAGCCAGAATTTGCGAAATTTCGTTACATAATTCAATTGAAGTGATTTTTCGTGGAAGTGAGAGATGAGAAAACATCCATTGAGTGGTAATATCATATCTAACGATACATCATCCGCCTAGCATAATATTTGTCATGTCCTACATGGCGATGAGAAAAAAATGGAAGAAAAAAAATTGAAAAATAAAATTGTTCATAGGCGACAAATGTTTCGAATTATGGATTATCATACGATTTTGAACAATATTTTCCCTTGAATTTTAATTCTACCGTGAGAAATGAAGTAACAGGATCATAGTTTTTTGAAAACAGAATATTTTTCAATCTTCCTCGTATGGGGTTGCAGAAAATTCAATTATGGTGAATGCAATGTTGGTTTGGAATAAAGCAGAGGTTTCTATCAAGAACGAATATTTTTGAGAAAGCAATAATAAAAAAGTTTTCCATATGCTGCGAACTTTATGCCGGAAACTGTATATTTTCATGTATAACATGAGTTGTAACGAGAGAAGATATTTCCATTCTTATTGTCTTCCATGGTCAGCATAGTTACTTATATGAAATAATATATCGGAACTGAATTTTTCCGTAGGTGCAAGTTGTCAGCAGCTCCAACGGAGACTGGTCTCAGTATACACCATGTTAGCTTAGGAAGCCTAGAACAACCATTTTGAGAAAGTTGCCTCAAATAGTAGTTGAAGAAGGAATTCTGAGTCAAAAAGATGAGCCTACTGCCGAGGAGTTTCGAACTAACACTTCTGCAGTTGAACAAGACACACAGGTTCCTAAAGTGCTTGCAACTAGGCTTTCAACTGCAGAAGAAATAGCGCCAAAAAAAGCAAACATATTGGGGAACATTCTACAAGGCACATGCCCAGCAGAAGGTGACCTGTTACTGCACAGGTCAATAATGAAGAACTTGTAGCCAAACGGTTGGAGGCGTTAACATCGGTGACATGTCATGCTGAAACGGAACATCAAATGTTGATGGAAATTCACCGTAGGTAAATAATTTATATTTTATCAAAGTTACATTTCTTGGATGTTGAAATTGAGTATTGAAATTCAGTACATAATCAACTTTTTATCACACATAATAAAAATCAGAAACATATCCAGATATTTTCTGCTATTGCCTCACTTCTGGATTTTGATCAACCACTTGTTCCTCCCCACCTCTGTTTCTTTCAATGTTCCTCTGTTGTTCCTCCAGTCTTCCCAATCTGAAATGAGCATTATATCAGCATCAGCCTTCCTATTCCATTATTCAAATACCTCCCGGCCACAAACACTAACCTTGTAAAATATTGTCTAACAATGGCTTGTCTTTCACGATGCCGAGGGTAATCTCTTCTTCTGTTCAGGGCCTCAACTTCGCCTGCCCATGTCACCTTGAGCCATTATGATTTCCCTTGCCCTCGGCGTCTTAGGACATTATGAAGTACAGCTGTTGCCGCTATTATGGGAAATACCTTGTCTAATTTCACCCTTAAAACTAATGATAGCACAGGAAATCGTCTCTTCCATACACCAAAAATTCGTTCCACAGGGTTTCTAGTTCTGATCTGTGACTCGTTGTATAACTGTTCAGCATGGTTCAAACAATTTTCGAACGGGGTCATCAGATATTTTGTACAGGAATATCCACTATCTCCTACTAAGATAGCATTTCCATATCTGTCGTTATCGAACATAGCTTTCTGGTAGCAATTCCGAAATATAGTAGAATCATGAGTGATACCAGGCCACCTCGCAACTATGTCGATGAATTCAAGGTTTGCATTACATATAGCCTGAACATTGAGAAAAAAATAGCCTTTTCTACAACGGAACAACTCAGCATTTCCACCACCTGGAAACCAACATGATTTATTCTAAAAAGACATGAAAGGAAACGATCACCCTCACCGGAGTATTAATCTTGATGTGCGTGCAATCAATGACACCCAGAACCCTAGGAAAGCTCGCGATTCTGTAAAATTCAGCTTGTGTTTGCCGAATTTGATCTGGAGTTTCAGGAACCGTGATATGCTGGGGACAGAAAGAGGCAATAGCAGCGCTGACTCTGTATGATGTACTTGTACTAATTCCAGCGAAGTCAGAAACAGTTTGGTGACAACCGGTAGCAAAGAATCTCAAGGTGCACAACAACTGATTCATGGGAGAAACTGAATGATTCCTAAAAGAAATAGATGAAGAACAAACATAACTCAAACAATTATAATTAACTTATTCGTGGTGAAGATAAAATGTAAATTATACTTACTTATCGTTTGTAAATTCAATTTGTTGCTCGATAGACTCCAGAATTTGAATCGCAGCTACTTTCGAGAGACGAAACCTTCTTTCAAAATCAGCATCATCCAGATTCTGGAAATGATCTTCTCTTTCTCTTATCCATCGAGGTCGTCGAACAACAAACTCATCTTCATCACTGTCGTCTTCGAAAGCGAGATCATAAACTCTTCGGAAAGCCATTTCCACCAAATTTTGTATTTTTACGTAGATTTGACGTAAAGCTAATCTCTACTTGACATATAAATCGCTCAAAAATGACCGATTAAAAGTGAATCGCGATTAGTCAATTGAATCGCGATTCACTGTTTGGTGAAACGGTTCAATGCGTAATCCCGATTCAAAGCTCGACTTAAGAACTAAATCGGGATTAAAGATGTAATTTCACCACCTACTTTTTTATTTTTTATGACATTTCGATAACCAAGTTTTGTTGATCGGAGTGGGATTTTTATTTCGGTATAGTATAGTATAGAAATCCTACTGATGAATGAGGAATGCGCATTCAGGAATATGTGCAAACAGTGAGTGGTGGAGGATACACTTATTGTTTATTATCAAGGTAAAGCCAATCATAATTTTGTGATATTTCGATAATATCATGAAAAATACACTGGTGAAGAATTACCTACTTAAAATAAATATTAATAATATAGTCACAGTCCAATCAGATGTCACATCGTTAGCAACTCCATTATTAGTGATGCAAATATGTTCATATCAGAAAATTAGTACCTACCATTTTTGAAGCTCTGAGTTCCTTGAAGAAACAAAAATTATGCTTTCAAATTTTGAGGTTAACTGTATTTTTTCTGTCAAACTTTTAAAATTGAAAAAATCAAATAAGGACTTTTTTTCTATGATGGAGGGTATTGAAACAAACATGCTGTATTTATAAACATCATTTTACATACAACATCTGGTCTACCTTTTCTCTGATCCACTGAAATTCCATAAAAAACATTTCTTCATATAAGTTTATGAACACGTTACATACCATACTTTTTCTGTCAGGAATGTTTTTAGTAACGGAAATAAAATGATTAGAATAAACTGTTAGTGAAGAATTGATTTGTTTTATTCTTTGTCGTTCACTGAAACAATCGAAATTGTACTTATGGGGTGGGATTCCGTGCATCATAGATTATATTGTCGACACTTAGGTCTGTCTTTTCCAAGAATTCAAATAATATCATCTCACGTTTTTCATGAAAAGTAAAACATTTATGCACCACTTTCTCATATCTCTCAATTTCATCTTCAGTTTAGGCAAATCGCAAATCCATGTACTCTTTTAAAAGTATAATGAAAATCATGGATTCTGTTATTCAATAAGACAGCAAAGTCATAAAAAAAATAAGACGGTGTCAACTTGTACCCTGCTTTATATTCTGAAAAGGGCGTTGTTTAACTACCCCAAAAATCCTCTTATAACCCTGACCACGAAAAATATGTCAAGTTGAACAAACAAATCACCACTTCACCACTGACTACGATCCCTTGTTTTTTCTTTCTTCAGATTAACATACAATAATATCTCACATTAGAAGTCCTCACAGATGTAGAAATAAGTTAAACAGTGGCTTTTAGATAAAATTATGGAAATATAGCGGTGAAGCAGGTAACAGAACAACGACAACCCTGTTCTTCTCCAAGGGTTGGGCTACACGCTATGATATATTGACTTAAAATAAACCGGCATATTTGAAAATGATATCAAGTCTGTAATCATATTCACTTAGTCCTTGTAGATGTGGAAGTTATTTACAAAGATTTGTTGAGAAAATTTAGGATGTCAAAGTAATCCACATATTTGCTAACACAATATATGAACATTAATAAGGGTGTGTTTGAAGACATTTACACCAGAATAAAATGTGGAGTCAATGATAGTGAAACAAAGAAATACTGTCCCAAATAAATATTTATATTCAGGATGGCAATTTATTCGGAATGTCCAAAAGTAACAAAACAAGCTTTTTTCAACTTCATACTTATTAGGTTGGAACATTCCTAGCATTCTTGATTCCACATATGACCAAAGAGGGAAATAATACCGCTCATTGTAGTACCTTCCACCAAAAAAAGAAAAATTATGTACTAATGAATGTGAATCAAGAATAAGTAGTGAGTGAACATAATTTCTATATTTCAGGCCGTACCTGCTGCGAATCTTCAAGAAAGAAGTGCAGGTAAAGTTTGTTCGAAAATATAATATCCCCACAAATCGACAAAGATATATTCCCGAGCAGACTTTACTATATAGTGCCAGACGACATAAGGAAACTGCAACAAATGGCAGAGCACTCTGACTCGAACTGCATAGATGCAGAAATCGAGAGTGGTCATACAAAATGGCCGATACGAACACCGAAGATAACTTGGCGTAGAAGACGTACCAACGAGGAAAAATCTGGAGACCTTCCATAAATTCGTTCGAAGAGCAATCAAGAGAATTATACTTCAACGACATGTTCAGGAATGAGTAGAGCAGATTATCAGAAAAATAATGACAAGTAAAGCAAGTCAAGTTACTAAACTGCATACTGAAACCGCTATACCAAGATGTAGAAAAACATCGCTGTCTTACGTACTAAACCCCATACGGCACTCAAGAAGAAGGACGAAGATCAACCATGCCTTCATGAATTATTTGCTATTCAATAAATATTCGTTACAAAAAAAGTATATAGAAAAATTATTATACTCGTACTATAATGATTTGATGACAACCTGCAAACTTGTTCCAAAGCACGGGCCTCTCATCAATACATGATAAGTTGTCTGATATAATAAGCCAATCATCACCTGAAACACTTCAGAAGCATTCGTAAAGAAATATCAGTGAAAACGTATGGTCTCATGCCTTTTTGCCACACAACAGAAAATAGCTACCTGCCTGGCTGATGTCACAGCAGATGTTAAATTGAATTTGATGTTTATGATATCGTTTATTCGCATAATAATTACAATACTAACAATTCAGGGACACAGTTTTAAATGAAATTGACTTTGAATAATAATTGTTATCACTGAAGGCTAGGCCTTGACTGTTCAACGTTTCCCAAAGTGATCATGGGGAAGTTCTGCTATGAATCTGCTACGATGTTGAATTGTTTATCATTTTAATTTGCCGTAACGCAACAAGATGATTTAATGATATTTGTTTGTTTGTCTCGGTTCGTCGTCTGCAGAACAAATCAGAAAAACCTACTGATGACGGTGTTTTAAGTTAAAATGCACATCAGACACATTGATCCTTCTTGGCTGTTATGCCTCCGGAGTCACAAATGGGGAGCGATCAAGGCAGAAAACTGAAGAAAAAATTCAGTGTGAATAAAAATGAGGAAACACGACAAAAAATGTATACTTAAGGGCTTTATTCCAAACCGATAAAGACAACAAAACAGGTTTGTAAAATGTCAACAATTTCAAATTGAAATATTACAGTAAGATGCTAGGGCATAGAAAATTCATCTAAAGCTCTAAAAATATATATTGAAATATGTTTCACGCCAGAGTAGTCATATGAATGACATACGTAATTAATGACTTCTGTACTAAACTATTTGCCAGATGAAGTGGGACAGCCAAAAAATTGCCTAATTTTGACTAGCTATAACTTGGACATTTCTTAGCCGATGTTAGATTTTCAACCAAAGGTAGAAGCGTCATCCTTGGTGTATGCGTCATTGGCGTTGGGTTGCTTTTTTTGCAATTCGTTCTCTTTGTACAGGGTGAGAATTTAGAGCCGGAAACATTCCAAATTTTTTACCAATAATTTGGGAAATGTGAGGGACCCTAGAATTTTTTTTTGATGTTGGGTGAATTGTTGTTCCGATACCTCGAGACATCTTTGAAATAATTTGGATAAATTGCTATGGAAATATCGCCATTTTATGAAATTCCGTTTTATTTTAAAATGTGGACTTTTTTTGTTAAACAATAACAGCCACGATCTAAACTGCAACAAGAGATATTCCACCATCTTAAATAAGTGAAGAAGTAGAAAAAAATAATAAAACTGGAATTTTAATTTGTCTTTATGACAGAATCCCTTTTAGCACGCCTCTGAATTTGTCAGCAAGGTATTGAACTGTAACGATCAATAAAACTGTTGAATTTTTTCAACAAAAACGAATTTTCGTTTCTAAATATCATAGACCCCTTTGTGCGCGCCTCTGGTGTTAATTATCTTCAGTAGAAATATCCCTTGTTGCAGTTTAGATGGTTGCTGTTATTGTTAAACTGAAAAAGGCCACATTTTAAAATAACAACGGAATTTCATAAAATGGCGATATTTCCATAGCAACGCAATTCCGGCTCTAAATTCTCACCCTGTACAAAGAGAACGAATTGCAAGAAAAAGGAACCCAACGCCAATGACGCATAGACCAAGGATGACGCTTTCCACCTTTGGTAGAAAATCCAACATTGGCCAAGAAATGTCCAACTTATATGAGTATTTCACTCTAGGATACCACAAAAGACTAACGTTTAGTGTAGTATCATTCTAGGTGACCACTTTTGGACTGATCTCGACGGAACTTCAACCAGCAAAATTCAACCAGAAAACTACTTGCGGAGTAGTGGGAATGAAGATCCAAAAACGACCTGAATATGAGATGATAACGATAATATCTGAAGCATTTCAACAAGATGTGGCACTATCGGTGCGTTGGATTGTAAAATGGCCTTCACGTTACTAGATTTAAATCATCTTGAACACTTTCGTTGTCTACTTGGAAAAAACATTTTTGCAAAAAAATAAATAATGCGATGAATGATTCCATATATCCTAGAGGCTTTCGAAACATGTAGATTTACGGTGATACTATAATATAGTACACGATTTTTATCAAATTCAATTACTTAATTTCAAATTTTCCGTTACTAAAGAGACTTTTTTTTTAGTTTTTTATCTAACTTTTTTTATTCAGTACCCTGTGATTCACTCTTACCACTTAGTTTATTCCTGATAAAAAGGCAGTTATAAGTCATATCTCGTATATGAGTCGAATCTAGCATGTCTTTTTATAATGCAAAGTAAATATTAAAAAAAGTTCAAAATGTGGTCTGACTCTAGGTGATTTCATGTTTGACATTTGTTATAAATGAGAAATGTATTCAAAGTTTGTTTTTTTTCATATAATTAGTATAAATGTTGTGTGGGACCACCACAAAATTATTAAAACCGTGTGCTTAATAGTCCTCCGAAATTGTTTTATCCCGTTCAAAATGATTCTTTTAGAAAAATTTCTTACAATTTTGAATAAATTTTTTTCAAATATTTAAAATCTGACACGACCTCTCCCTTTAACAAATATTTATCATTCATCATCATACTTATTCAGTATAATTCAAATGAGATTTCTCCTAATTAGAATATCAGAACCATCTAAAAAGTATGGGAGGATCGATAACACCCCTTTGAGTCTACAGGGAAGAAAGAAGTTATACAACTTAATAACATACAACCCTGTCGGTAAAGCTACAAAAGGAAGGATAACAGAAGGGTTTAGCTTAGTTGGAAGCAACGGATTAAAATAATATGCTGTCACACCTCTTAGGGCGTTATCGTGTGAAAGAATGTGATTGTATTTTTAAAATCAAGGCGTAAGTGACTGTCATTCGGCCCAATGAAAGAAGTTTTAATGTTATGCACTAATTCATCACCATCGTTGATATTTTGAAGAACATAAAAGCTATAATATACATCAATGAAGTTATGAAATTTAGGACTACCGACCAGTCATTGTGATTTACCTACTTCCTGCTGGGGATTGGGTATGGGTATCTTTATGAACTAACAAACACCTTATCCAATATCAATTCGTTCTTTCTCCATGTAATGAATGACAGGACATGCAAATGCAAAACAAATATAGTTATTCAATCAACTAGTGTATTAATTAATACGATTAATGTTCGTGATCATTATTATACGAGAACGTTACAATATTTTTCCGTCGACCTCACTTTCATTGAAATAAAGGAATTCTTGATTAGAAGATATTTAATTAATGAAATGAACAGTACTTACAATATCTTCCTTCAATTATAACTATCATTAATACATTTATATTAACATTTCTAATGCAAGAATTAGAGAAAGAGGGCACAGAAAAAGCCCATCTGTACATTCGCATTATACGGCTGCGCTAAGAAATCGCATTAGTAGTCGATTTAAAAAAATCAGGAATTAATGATAAATCGGCCATTATTAAGGGTCATTAATGGTCGATTTCGATCGCGTCAAAGAACATTTTAAACAGATATGTTATTACGAGGTCGACGGAAAAAATATCTACTCGTGTATTTTGGTCATACAGTCCGGTTTTAATAGCCCCCCCTTGTAAACAGTGTGACGTACAAACGTTAGGAGGGTATAACCGATAGTACGTTTTGAAATAAAACACATTGTAATTGCTTCATATATGGTGTGATTGCCCCCTCACGCCATATATGAAGCAATTACAATGTGTTTTATTTCAAAACGTACTATCGGTTATCGGCGTGAGGGGGCAATCACGCCATATATGAAGCAATTACAATGTGTTTTATTTCAAAACGTACTATCGGTTATCAACTTAAAAAATTGAAAAATTGTGTCAAGTGTCATGGAATTCGAAAAAAGTCAGATGGTTGAAAAGAGAATTGAATTATTCTTTCAACGATGTGACACATGACCCCCATGCCATTTAAAATTTTTTAGTTGATGTGCCCTCCCGCGCCATCCATCGGGCAATCGCAATAATAATGTTTTATTTCAAAAAGTAGTATTGGTGATACCCTCCAAACGTTTTTTATGTCTGTACGTCAAACCGTTCAAACGTTAACAGGGGGGACTATCATAAGCCACACTAATTTGATGATAACAAACTCATTCAACTCTCTCTTCGATTTCATCGTTATGTAAAATTTTCTTCAGTTTTTCTTTTAAAAGTGATATATTCCACTTCTTTTCAGCTTTCAGTGAGTCATAATAACAGACCAATGCCAATAATTTTCTAAACAGTGTATGTGGATGTGGACGGTCGCAAAATTTAGGGGGTAGTGACTTATGATTTTTCAGAATTTGTAGCTGAAATCCGCATCTTATCAGAAAAAACAGTAAAGCCGAAGATCTTCGAAAACCCGTGTATTCGGCAGAATGAGGTAACTTCAAAATAGAAGCAATTTTCTTGCACATATCTCCAAAAGTATGAATAACTAGCTCGGTCTCATTGATGCATAAGTTTGCACCAATTATATCATATTTACTCCTTCAACATCAACATGCCTTAGGAAGAATTCTCGAGAAACATCGTGCACATCTTCCCTTCTTAAGTTTTTTAGTTCCCATGCTCCACTTAAACCTATTATCAATGACACTTTCACTAGGAAATATTTTTCTTTTTCCGCCTCTTGTAAAAACTTTGCAGTATTTTCTTCCGTTAAAATTCTAGACTTCTTGAGTTGGGAATCAGAATTTCGTTTTAAAAAATCAATCAGGTGACTAAACTTACTCATGTCAATTTTATTTTGATTGACAACGATAAGCTTGAAGACTTTTTTACAATAAATGAATAAATTATTATTTTTATTCAAAATTTTTGTACAATCGAAAGATAAATTCTTTGCTCAAATCCATTCAAATTACAAAAAATACGTTTTTACTGACTTTCATAAAAAAATAAGAAAAATTGCAGGAGATAAAAATAAAAAACAAACAAAAAAACGAGTTGTAGCGTTTTTCTCGTTAGTTTCAAAATATTGTTGAAAAATTATCAATACAAAAGTTTTAGATATTTTAATTATTTATAACTTTTTTATTGAACTTTTTTATATATATGATACATATTTCAGCCCCAAATCGAAATAAAACACTATATAACCCTCAAGACGTTTTGTTAATCATTTATTTATTTTCATTTAGCTACCTCAAGCCTCCTTAGGGAACTTTTACTCAGTCGTCTTGATTTTTCTCAATATACTTATAACTTAACCCTAAACAGTCCTACCACCCACATACTAATAGTATTTCATGAATTCGGATAGGTATTTGAAATCGGTTTGGCCCTAGTCTATAATCATTTTGCAATAAATAATTAGCATCTTCTAAAAAAGTATTTGCTTGATTGTATCAATTATTAATTTAGATATAGAATGGTGTTGAAATCAATTGACTAAAATAGTACAATGAAGGTATGCAATCTGAGAATGTTAGTTACATGTGATAATTTGAGGTATCAATGAGGAATTCTTCAAAAGCAATACTGTGGATACGAGTTTACAATACTATGAAGCACTCTGCTCTTTTGCATCTCACTATTGCAATCAGAAGTATGTGAAGAGACTGAGAGACTTACATCTACTCGATGGTCAAATTATATTTAATTGGATTATCTTGCAAATGTATCAATTGAATAAGATCGTTTATTCCCCAAGATAACTAATACTTCATTTGATTAACTGCAGGATCGTTCAAAACTCGGCGTAAGATGTGTTGCATACATGACGCTAGGTAATTGTGAAAAATGACGTTTATTCTCAAAGGAGAGAGGAAAACAATTTGGCAGATGAAGGAAATTGTCACAGACGAAAAGCTATTCGAAATATTCAAATATATAAATATTTGATACTACACTATATATTTCACTGCACGTTCTTCCACCACAGGACCCTCCCACAAAAACATACCTTCATTCATTCATACTTATTATTTTAATATAAGGAATTACTGTCCAAAATGTGCCGTTTAGAAACATCCTGTAACGTAAGTAGGTACACATTTTATTTATGGAGACGTCATTATTCAATATGATGGAAAACGTTACCTTTCTCAAGTGAAAATTGTGAGACTCAAACCACTGAAACCTACGGCCTAACAGTTCATGTTTATTTATTCGGGACTAATTGGACGTGTAAAAAATTATAATATTCAATGTGTTCATAATAAGTCTGTTTTTCTTTCCAGCTACCATAACTATCTAAGCACCAATTAACAATGTGGGTGAACTTTTATTGTCACGCGTATTTATAAATTTGGAAGTTTTTTCGTAGCTTTGTCGTAATTCCGAATAATTTATTATAAACATAGAATATCAGTAGTTCGTATACGTTTCGTCAAAATTTTTAATGTTCTTGCTGTTTATTTACAGTTGTAGCATAATGAAGTTGGAAGTATATAGTTCTTGTAGCAGGAATTTGAAATTACTAGACAAATTGAATCGTATCGTTTATATAAGTCTGGGTAAGTTACCAAGTATACATTTTTTGTTAATAGCTGAATCGGTCGATATTTTTTATAATTTTGATGATTACAGTATTTTCGTATGTAATAATAATACATTTATTTTCAACAGGTATACATCCAATAACAAGAACTCAAGGTAGAATATAACTACAAGGTAATTTGACATTCTCAATCCTGGTTTCGCTTATAGATTTAAATTATATAATTATTTTCATACATAGATACGTGCATTGGAACGAAGAGATAGATGATAAAAACTGATTTCTTGGCAGGAAACTGATCTCGGTACATGAATGCTGTTCAATGACTTATGAACTCAAGGGTGACGTAGTCGTGTATTTCTTTCATGGATTGAGGGTGAAAAAGATTAAGGACATTATGTACGCACAACATATTTAAAAATAATAGCCATAACAATCATATAACATGTTTAGGTGATTCTATAACTGATGTATATTGCGATTTAATATATGGTGACAAAATGAGTGTAGCATGTTCTGATTTCCTTCTGATGAATGTGAGGTACAGTATTTTCAGGCCAATTTCTAAAACAGTAGCCAAGTAATTTCATTGAAGATAATTTTATTGATATTGTCGATTAAAGTAAGTCAGCTCTCAAATTTCACACCCAGATCTAAGAAGCTGGAACATCTTCGAAGAACAACGTTATTTGTTTTGTAGCTGTAGGCAATTAGATATTGTTATCTTGACAACGATAAGATTTTGCATTTATGTTGATATTGAGCTTAAGATAATTTCTAGAACACCAGTGTTCTAATGATGTCAAATTATCTTGGAGTGTTGAACAAACAATCTATAATACAGGTAACTGAATTATAGATTGTCAAATTCACTTAGTTCAAGTGACATATCGTTGATGAATATTAGAAATAGGAGTGGACCTGGATACGAGCCTTGAGAAACTCCTGAGGAATTGCGGCATTGCGATTTGACGTGAATACCCAATATTCTACGAACTTAACAGAATTAGAACTCATCAATAGGTATCCAAAAAAAAAACAACTGCTTTTAGTTTAGTTAACAATAAATGACAATCAATGGTATCGAAGGCTCTTTGGATATCAATGTAAATTACATTCACTAGACCTTGGAAGTCAAGGGCATCAGATATTACCTGAATAATGCAAGTTGAGAGGTTACGAAGCCATGCTGATAAAGGGAAATTGAGTACTTCACTGAGTTATAGATGAAATCATATAAAATAATTTTAAATTTTTCTTCACAAAGTTACAGTGAATGACAACAGGTCTGTAATTAGATATGACTTCCATTTTTCTCTATGAAATTTGAAAAATTTGTAGTTACGAATCACCCCTTAAAAGCAGAGATTGTGCGAGCAAGGCAGATCCGGCACCTACAGCTTGAATAAAAGTGGATTCCGAACCACTTTAGCTCATGGTGGGGATCTAACCCACGACGCAAACGCTCTAACACCACGACCACTTTGCTCTGTTGACTTTCTTAGTGGGTGCGGGGTTATCGTAGTGCCAGTTAACAAACCCGATTTGGAATCAATTGCATATTGTGGCCGGGTTTGCTCTAACGATCTGGTGAACCGTGAAACTAGTATGTAGATAGTCACATGTTGTCGTTGCCAGTTGGTGGTTGTTATAGGAAGTATTGCCGAAGAGTATTCTTGATGAGAAACCTTATACTTTTATTGATCTCGCATTCCTGTTCTTAGCAAGATAACTTTGCAACGAATAATAGAATTTTATGATATGTCTTGCCCCTAGATTAGTTATTATTAATTATTATATAAATGCACATTAAATTACCTATCCAGAATAGGTCGAAAGTCAGAAGTTGATATGAATCAATTTGCAAGCTTGTCACTGTTTTGGTCAAAGATCGGTGTTATCCCTTTTTTGCGAGTAATATTATTCTGTCACTTTTTATGATATCTTAATAGATTAACAAAAGCATTTCAATTCTGTTCTTCAAGATCAATTATTTTGTCTCGATTTTTCTTAACATTTTTTCTGAACCCCGTTTGGACATTGTTCCCCTACTATTTCGAAAGCCTGCTTCAAAAGTATTGAAAAGGCATTTTTTCAACTACTATTGATCTATTTCTAATATTCTAATATGTTTCTCCGTGCAATCTTAAGAGTGTGCGAATATACAGCATTCAATGGTTGGCAGAAAAGGAAGTATTGTTGAATCAATCTCCGAATATGTTCGAGTAAAACCAGCCACTGACATTGCAATTGTATGCCGCACCCTCAACACCAACTTCCATCCATTCTGGATCTAAATACTCCGTTTTGAAAACTATTTGAGGAAGTAACACTTCATTGTCATCGTATGTGGCTGTAATTATCACGCTGAAGCTAACTTTTGAAGGGTCCATGATTTTTTCCACTTGTTTCATTTCTCTCCAAACTTTTTAGCACCTGAATCGTTGCAAAAGTTAGTTTCATCATATTGTATATGACTAGGGAAGTCACCAGGATACCGTCCAAATACTAGGTTCTACAGTACTGTATTACAGTTTTCAGGCAGTTTAACGTCAATAAATGATTTTTGGACATTGAAAAATTATTAAATTATTTGTTCTGCAGTGGGATCTCACTAAATAAATTGATAGATATTGGTAACGATCACAATCGCTACTGCTCTCTTCCCCTTGGCAATTTCATTACTTGCGCGAACCTGTAGAACTGGCCCTAAGTCAGATATGATTGCACAATATCCTTTTCAAATACTGCTCTTCTTGGCCATCGCATGTTTATGAATGATAATTTTTCATGATCCAGTGATGCAACCACACAACTTTCGCCCACAACCCTCATATGAAGAAAAGTTAGCTCAAAATTTGTTTGGTGGCTTCTTATTGGAAGTTCTCTATTTGACCATGAAAAAGATTATTAGCTAACGTTGAGATTTTTTAGAGTCCCCGTAAACTTTTGGCATTGTCCAACAACCAGAATGCCCCAATAATTTTTTCGAAAACTTTCACTAATGAATTTTTCTTAATTTTTTCAGACGAATCTGAATAATCAGCTATGGTATTCTAAATTGTATGACATTTTAAATACAAAATTTCACTGCACCATCGTTTTTATTCATCGTACCTAACCGGCTTTCAGACTGCAATGAGTACATAAACATTCGCATTACCTGTGAATGAGAAGAAAAAAGAAAACACTATTTTAAATCGCTTTAAATATAAATATTTCTTTCTAAAGGAAACTTAATCATACATTGTTCTAAAACAAAACTTCATATTTGGCTTAATCAAATAAACAACCCAGAATCTTCGAATTATGTCAAGATGATAATCCATAAAACAATATATCCAGAACAGAACAGTGTGGTGAAATGCCCTCTAAAGGATCAACTGTACAAACAGAGACAATTTCGATTTCAGGGTGAAACAGAATTAAGCCTGCTCTGGAAGTCTCTTGTAGGGAAACCAAAGACTGTATAGTCTTTCTCCCGATTTCATAGTTTCATTTTATTACCCCATTTGAAACAATGCTCGTCAAGTGGAGTCATCAAAAGGGTCACAGGGTACTTATAGGGCTTTTACTGGCAGTCTAAAGGCCTATCACCTCTTATGTGCATCGACTTCATAACCTGAATATCATAGTGAAAAATACGGGACGGGTAGTATTATCTATCTTGTGTTCCTCAACCTCCTATTTAATAATTTGATTTGCGTTGTGTGCATAATTTATTCGATGTTTGTTATGTCCGTCAATCGCACAAGTCACAGAAATATTCGAGAAACTTGTGCGACGGGTGCATTTCCGGATGCAGTCGATGATGTATGTACTGAAATATCCATCTGCTAAATACAACACATTGAATGAGTGATCGGCCTACTTGGATTCAGCTTTAGATTCGGCAATGCTGAACATGACTGTATTCGAAAGCAATTAATGCCGTTTTATGCTTTCACGCGGTTTCTGAATTGTTTTCACATCAAATCTTTCAATATACATAATAGTCTGTCAATTTGAAAACCTACAATAACACGTCAACTTTTTTTTGCAATTGAACCTCAAAAATAGATGAAGATTAGTATATTTTGATAAATTTTGCTTTCAAAGTATTTTCAACATTCCAACAACCTTCTACTTGAATTTCTCAACATGCAGCTGTTATTCTTTTCAAATTTTTCGAATATCGAGACTGTGTTCAATAAACAACCGATTTAAGACGCCTATGTAGCGAGAAATCTAGAGGAACTGAGTTGGGTGATCGTGGTGGTCATTCAAATGCTGTTCTTCGATCAATCTGTCAGGAAATCTATCATTCAGCCACTGTCTAATTGGAGGAAAATAGTGTGTGAAGCTCAATCTTAGGAGTATATGAGTTCTACTTCAAAACCATGTTACCAGTCGCATCAATTTTATTTTCCATTGAGGACAAATATGAAGTCATTATTAAAGATGATATTGTGTAGAATATTAGAATATTATCAGATAGTTCTTCGTTTCACAAAATTCAATTCCTCTGTCAAACTCTGTTGAAGAATCTTCATTTCATACTGGTAGACTTTGTGTAAATGCGTGCCACAGCATTGTTTCATTCGAAAACATAATTTTACTGTTAGCGGTGGAACCATCAGTTTCACTGAACCTTCATCCTCAAAAAAAATTTCACGATGAAGTGAGTCTTTCAAAAATAATTGGTCTAGGGATAAATGATACTTTACTGATACTTTTCATATGCGGACATCTCATCATATATTATAAGTCATGACTACTTAAAAAAGTAATCGTTAAGGTACATTAAATTCTTACAAATGATTTTTAGCCTGCTCCATTGATGTGGACATAGTGCGAATCAGATGAAAATGTAGTATAAATAATTCAGGCTCTCGCCCATTTTCCCATACTATATGTTTCATTCTATACATAGGAAGGGCTTTTGACACAGCATTTAATAGAAGACAGAAGAGTAGGCAACACGATATCTAGGTGGATGCCGCAATTACTGTCACTATTTCCATCTGCATGACCAAGAGTTCCCACTTACATCATATCAGGGCTATACAAAAGACATAGTTATAATCGGGCAAGTTCGAGAGTAAACTCTTTGTGACAGTTCAAGACGTCTTTCTTTACACTAAAGAATGATGCAAAAGATGGGACTTCACATCAATACCACCAAGACTACCCTAGTTGCCTTGATAAGTAAAATAAACATTAATCTCAAAGCCATCGAATTATATGGATATTAAATCCGGATATTAAATATCTAGGACAAATACCTACTAGAAAATAAACTCACCTGGGAAAGGAAGAAAAAGAAGCATGCAATCACAAAAGACCTAATGGTGTATAGAAACATGGCAAAAAACAACTTGGGGTGTAAAACAAATACCCCCAAGTAAATCGAAAGCAATAGGAGGAATGAGAATAGGAGTAGATGGGTCTGAAACTAAATACTCTAAGGGCCTATAGATAGACCCTCAAACATCTTCCAGGTGGAAGATGTGTCCAGCTCAATGAAGAAAGAAATTTCCGCACACCAGAGACAGCAGACATAAATTCCCAAAACTCTCAGGTAATTAGTTCCCATATAATAATAATAACAATGATAATAAATCGTCTTCATTCAACTAAAACGCATGGAGTGTCAGCAACTAGCTATTCTTCAACCTAAGCCAATATTTTCTGGAAGTACTTAGGGAAACTGAGTTTATTAAGAATAATATGGTTACCCATCTATGGGTACCAGGGCACACTAACGTGAACGGCGATGAAAAAGCAGATGTACTCACAAAAATGGGTCGGAAACACCGTGTTTGGAACTTGACCCTTCTACAAAATTTCAAGCACAATACTTGATGAAATTAAAAAAAATACACAAAAAAATATCCCAATACTAGATAGAATGACAAGGACTGAGGCAGGCAAATATACTACTGGAAAAATACAGATTACCTGGTCTTTTCTTTGATCTGTAAATCATCAATATCTCCTTGAAGAACTATCAACTTTCAGGATCAGGGGGAACAAACTGAACTGGATCGAATCATATACATCCAAAAGGAAAATAGTGTGTCTACAGAAGACGTAATGTTAACCAAAGAATGCGTTGATATTTGTATTCCCCAGGGTTCTGTATTAGAACCTCTTTATTTTCAATATGTTTGAACGACCATTCAGACTACATTATAGAAAGTCAGATTTTTATGTTGGCTAATGACTTTTCTATGGTAATTGTGAATGAATAAAAATCAGTATGAATGTATTTCTTCAATATAAACCCCTATGTTAAACAGTATAGAAATTGATGCAAGTACAAAATTTAAAGGAAGTGTCATTGATAAGAACTAAAGATCCACACTAGAATAAGATAGTCTATATTCAAAACTTGCTAGAGCCACCTTCGTCATTTTGAATTTGAAGAAGGAAATAGCTAAACTTCTTAGTTTATTCGGTAATGAGCTACAACATGGTCCGAATTGGGTCGATCAATGAATATTTCTAGAGAATTCACTATGCAAAAAAATAATCAGATTTATTTTCAACATTGGCTACAGAGATTCATGTAGAACAGTTCTGAGAAAAAAACAGAATACTTTCCTCAACGAGAATCTACTAATTCAAAATATGTTATATGTATACAATGAAAAATAACTCCCTTAAGAACAGCAAGTTGCATAATAATATGAAACTAGCAATTCAAGAAAACAAAACATCTCATCAAATGCAACCTAAGTAAATTTAAAAAATCACCAAACTGTGCAAGTCCGTTTTTAATAAAGTCCCAGAAAACATAGAGCTTGAAATCACATCAAGCATTCAGAAAATCATTAAATAATACCTGGAAGAAAAATGTTTTTATAATCTTTCAGAATTCATATACTGAATAATTACTGAGGGTACTATAATTCTCAACTATAACAAATGATTGTCAGTCGATTAAGATACGTCACAATACTGCGATTGATCTTTTGCGTATGTACATCCAAAGCTACAATTTATTCTGTATTTTAGTGATAAGTATTTCAATGTTTTTACGTACATTATATGTAAAAGTGGACATACTCAGTTTTCACAGAACGTGTCAGTGTATGCCTCTGATAAAACCTACTGTTATAGTGTTTTTGGCGAATGGAGAATCATTATTATCACTATTATTATTTCTGACAGACACATTTTTTGCGTAAATAAATCCCGTATCTTTCAGATGCAGTTACCTATTTTTTGTGATCAAATTATAGTTTTGGCATTCTGCAATATCATTAACAAAATTCGAATTTGTTCAATTTTTTCATTAGTTCATGAAACTCCTAAGAGTCGCTGAATTACAGACTGAAATGTAAATAAACCTGCACAAATAGATACACTTCCTAGAGAAAACAATATAAATCTCAGTACTTGGCATCACCAAAAAAATCACATGTACTCCAGTCTTGAATTTCAGATGTTTCACGAATACCCCACAAGAAGACGTTTAATTTGAAAAAGTCAAGAGATAGTTTGTGTATCTATGTGACTCCCAATCATTTATAACATTAGAGCGTGTTCTTTAATGTAAACAAGTTCAGAATATATCACTAAGAAGATTTATTTAAGTGGCTTTATCCGAGGAGCTTAGGATTACAAAACGCTTAAAACGGGTCCATTCTTGCGGTCTCCCTTCAATGGGATTTTCGTGTTCACTTACAACTTTGATACTCTATCAAAACAAGTGTCCGAAAAATAGTTGAAGAATACACGCCGATAGACAGTTATTACAAACGATATCGAACTATTATCGATTCGACTTTTGAGGCTCCATGCGACCGTGACACACATGGGCAATTATTTTTTCGAATGGATGTTCCGATATGTGATAGGTGTTTAACTGAGATCCGGTTTTGATGATTGCGCTTCCATCGGTTCTGGAAGTATGTATGTATTTGGATTGAAAGGATTCCTTGATAACAGACAGCAATTCTGATTTCATTATAGAAATTGTAGAATTCAGTTGAATTATTTTTTGTTATTTTCGTTTCTATAAAATATCAACAATATGAAAGAGACCTTGACAACAGATGCATGGTGAACTCTAAATGACAGAACTCTGGATATCAGTGAGGACTGAAACTAGATCGAATTCAAAGGAAAAAATAAATCAATAAAATTTTTTGATGTGATTACTTAATGAAACGAATAAACTCGACAAAGTCGAAGTACCCTTTCTCTTCACACGTTTCCACCAAGTAAAAAATGAGGCAAACAACAGAAAACAACTACTTCCCTTTCTAATACAACGACACACAGTGAACGATATCTAACAGATTATTATGCAACGGTCTTCCAAGAAGACCCAATTGCAAGTACATATCTTGTAATTAAACAGAAGATGATCCTTTATTTGGCTGGGGATGACCATCTGCAGACATGCATGTTTCGAGATTTTTCCTCTCATAAGTACCAGGGTAAGTCGGACAACATCATAATTGTCCTGTCCCAGCCAAATGAACAATAGTCAACCGTTCAACTCATATTTCCTTACAAATGGACCCGCGACCAACAACTGAGTTGGTCGCAGCGCCATCCGCACGGAAACTGAGGAACAAACAATCCTCAGCAACACAGACTCCAGGAATAGTCAACTGTAATATTTCGAACGAAGTACCAATATAGTGAAACTGTTGGTTATGAAGTTTTTCGAGTGATAAACGCAATTGCAACCTAACGAAGTATATTTGACAACTATTACTCATTCATATATCTTGACAACTCTTATCAGAAAATTATAATCAAAGAAGCAAAGGGAGCAGGGACATTATTTCCAACACCCCCACATGAATAAATGTAAAAAAATATCGTATATCAAGAACATATATCAAAGAAAAAATCAGCATACCAGCCCAAAATTCTTGACACATTTTTCATGTTAACTCTAACTAATAGTTTTCTTAAAACATCAGCTGGCATTTGATCGGTAGGTACATATTTGACGATAACTTTGTTATTAATATGTTCTCTGATGAAATGAAACCTCAAGACAATGTGTTTGAATCTTTGACTCATTATAGAGTTTTTCGCCAATTCAATAGCCCCCACATTTTCACAATATACATATACTTATTGGGTTCAAATTATTTCGAGATTTAATTTCTTCTATCCACTGTCCGAGCCAAAGAGCTTCTTGAATAGTGAATGACACATATATTCAGATTCAGTAATATAACAATGTGAACAAATGATATATTTCTCCTTTATCACACACTTTGTTGTATGTAAATGATGCGATTCGAAAATCAAATTATCCTCATCAGTTGAATTTTTATAATGTTAATTAGTGTTGTCTTACTATTGATGTTTTAGAAACTATTGATGTACAGCAGCCGATAGTCAGGTAGTTAAAAAAAATTGTTAAAATTGTTATATCCGTCAACCGGTTGCACCCCTACGTGAAACCCTCAAAAGTCAGAGACTTGTGGGAGCTAGGAGAAGACGTAGCCCTTACCTTTTAATACGTGTGATGCCATGCACGAGACCGGTGGCAATGCTGAGATTCGAAATCACGATATCTGGCTTATGAGGCGAGGACTCAACCCGCACACCACCGCGGTTGAGTTGGCACTCTTTGTAGCTAACAGTTCATTATTTGGATCACCCTGTAAATAAGTAACCCATTAAATGTTGAAATCAATACTACATCGATCTTCATATACCTCTACCCATCTCTCAGTAAACACTAATTCTCTTATCTTCACATATTAACTAGTTCTAATTCTGTAAATTGAAACTGTCATGATGGCATAAAAGGAATAATTTTTTTAATCTTGCGGGGTTCATCCTATACACGAACGAATTTACTTTCCAAACTGGTGAGGAAATTTTTTCCTACACGCTAAAATTGTTCACAGTGAGTTTTCCCGCACTAGTGTGGATATAATCATTATCCTAACAAGTACGGAAAGAGTATCTTTCCCGCATGCGATTGCTGTTATACCCGAACGACGCAAAGCGGAGTTCGGGTAAGCAGTCGAGTGCGGGAGAGTACCTTTCCGTATGAGTTAGGATCAATATTTTTTCTACAAGCAAATTAAAAAAATGTATGTAGTACTCTTGAACAAACTTTCACGTACGGGACAAATTTTACCCGCACTGGTGCGGGAATAACTCACTTGAAGTGACTTAAGCGTACGGGAAAATGACACCTCTCAAACTAAATTGCGTGCGGGTATAGGGTGAATCACGCACGCTTGTAGGAAACCCCTCCTCGTTAACTTTTTAACAGTTTTACGTACAAACTTAAAAAAAAAAGTTTGGAGGATATAACCGACACTACGTTTTGAAATAATAATATAATATGTAATTGCTTCATACACGGCGCGGGGGGGCATATCAATTTAAAATTATTAAAAATCATGGGGGTCAAGCGTCAAGGAATTCTAAAATATTCAGATGGTTGAAAATAGAATTTAATTATCTTTTCAACGATGTGACACATGACCCCCAATGCAATTTGATTTTTTCTAGTTGATGTGCCCCTCCCCCGACATCTATCGAGCCATTACAATGTGTTTTATTTAAAAAAGTAGTATCAGTGATACCCTCCAAACGTTTTTTTTTCTTTTGTATGTCAAACCGTTCGAAAGTTAACGGGGGAAAACTATTAAAAGCTGCACTGTATCAATAAAGCGATGAAATCTCATTTGAAACAACTGCAGTGTGCGGAAAAATTACACCTCTCAAAGTAAATTGCGTGCGGGTATAGGGTGAATCACGAACGCTGTAGAAAAAAAAACTTCCCAGGCAAAAGTTTGTTCAATGCGGTTGTCGAAAAAATCTTGATCCTAACTCATACAGCGGAGTTAAACAGTCGAGTGCGGGAAAGTATACCTTTCCGTACGTGTTACGATAACTAAAGTTCGATTATTTTATCTTTACCCATGCGTCATCAATTTATGATCGAAGAAATCACACACCCTCTATCGAACATCTCTTTCTAACAACCGCTATATGAGCGAATCAAAGTTCGTTAACATTTGTCTTCTAAGCTAAGAATTATGGTATTGTGATGATCGATTATAACTCAAAACAGTGAAAAGAGATAGCCATAAAACCGACAGTCTTTTACATTTCAACTTAACTTGCCAATCATTGTATTGGCTAGCGTGTGTTCCATCACTTGCGTCATTGTTTTCTGTCATTGGGGTATTGTTTGTCGCCAGTATTACTTTGTTTTACAATTTTTTCAAAGCTAAACATCTCTTGAAATGATTACTTTCAAAGTAAATACAATACATACAATGTGTTTTATTCGCAAATAATCTTCAAAATTTTAAACCTCACAATTGACATTTGTGACTATAATTCCGTACTACCGGGATATTAACACAACAATTATTCATAGTGTGGAAACCCTATTGAGAGAAAAAAACATTACCTAAATCTATAAATACAGGTCAAAAACATTTATTATATATTTCAATTCTTTTTTAGATTATGCCTGGAACTATTCTACACTCACAAGCACAACAATTTGTGTTGAACTTGTTGTGCGAGTATTTTGAAAGGGAAAGAGTGAATGGTGGACCTTTTTTACTACTTTCATCTGTTCAAGAGGTAACAATTGAAACCACAAAAGAATAGTCCGGTCTATTTAGACATTCGAAGTTACCTAAATTCCCACCAAGCTGAAAATCGGTAAGATTGTTCAAAATATCATTAAAAACAAAATTTTAAAGTTCTCCATCTTTCCCCTGTAAGGAAAAAATTTTATTCAAGGTCAAAGGTAAAAAAAATGAGTTGTCGCGATTTTAAGCAAAACGGTAAGTTTTATCATAAAAATATTTCAAACAAAAATTGTAGATCATAAAATTATCTACAAAAAATTAATCAATACTTTTTTTTCTACGAGCCACCGTTTTTGAGATATAACGATTCAAAAAGTTGTAATCGTCATAATATGCACACGTTTCCTCGCCACCTATGAGGTATTGTACTTAGCGCGTTTTTTTTGTGGTTTCCCCAGTAGGCCTATTCCACGGGTCAGTTTTGGTCCTGTTTAATTTGAAACTATTGAAAAATAATGGATATTAGCAGAGATTGAAAAGATAAAAGCAATTTAAGTTAAAAAAGAGTAGTGAAATTCAATCGTCCGAGTCGTAACTTTCAAAATCTTCTTCTTGTTCTTCTTCTTGATCTTCTTGTTCTTGTTCGTCTTGTTCTTGTTCTTCTTCATCTTCATCCTGAGTGCATGTAAACTGCGTTAATAGCGATGTATCGCATGTTGCCTCGTTGGAATCAAACGGATCTACTGTTGGTGATTCAATATTAGAGCAAAACCGGCCTTGACAATGTGTACATGCCAGAGAACAGAACAGTCCGACTTTTTTTACACATTTAGCACTGCATCCCTTTTTGCAGTTGCAAAAAATCGAGTTCAGCAGTTTTTCAGGCGCAGGTGGAAGTAAAGTGTGCACTGGTTCTAATAAATTGTTGAACAACTTCCAACCCCAGTCTGTAGGGTCTAGATGATAACCAAGCCACACTTGAACTTGGTAATATTCCCTAAAAAGATGTTGATGAGCAGCAACTGAGGTTGGAGGAAGACAAGCTAATTGTACCTGTTTTTTACTTTTGGTGTTTTTAACGAAAAATGCATATCTATTCTAAGCAGGTAGTTTTTTTAGGAGCTCCGTACATAGAAAGAAGAAAGCGAATGCCGTTAGTAATAATTTCTTGTCGAGTAGAACTACTATTTTTAAAAACTTCAGCACATTCAATTAAATTTTGTTTCTCAAATAGTTTGAAGACTGATATTTTACCCCTCCTGTAAAATGCAGATGTCGTATCACAGCCAGTTATTGCGTGTAAAAATAGTACATGATTTTGACACTTTGCAAAAGTAGATGAACTTTTTGATGAATACATTTCCGATTGATGTTGAGCTTTTCCTGGTTTTAAGAAGAAAATAGTTTTTTCAGTTGGAGTTCGAGCAGTCAGTAATACGAGTAAGTCGATATCTTCACCAACAACAATAGTTGTATTTGTCAAATTGAAATTTCTCAATTGCTGTTTCAATTATCAATACATCAGTATCATTATTAGCTTGTCTTACCAATATATTTTCATGCATATTATGACGATTACAACTTTTACAACTTTTTGAATCGTTATATCTCAAAAACGGTGGCTCGTAGAAAAAAAGGATTTTGTAGATAATTTCATGATCTACAATTTTTGTTTGAAATATTTTTATGATAAAACTCGAAAATCGCGAAAAACTCATTTTTTTTACCTTTGACCTTGAATAAAAATTTTTCCTTACAGGGGAAAGATGGGGAACTTTCAAATTTTGTTTTTAATGATATTTCAAACAATCTTACCGATTTTCAGCTTGGTGGGAATTTAGGTAACTTTACTCTTATTTTTTGGTCTAATTTGACCGGACTAGAAATTTCATAACTTTTCTTTACTGCATTTTAGAGAGTTGCAGATGCACTTAAAATATCTAGAAAAACGGTGTACAACATCAAAATAGGAAACGAAAATAAACTCATTCCATCAACTACAGGAAAAAGTAGACGTCGTCTCAAAGAGAAAACAGCTGATTTATCTGAAGGACAGAAAATTGCACTACGAAATACTTTGTACGATATGTATGAAAACAGTGAGTATACCTCCTTATTACTTGGGAGGTGATTTTTCATTAGATGGACGCGATACTGACTAGTGAGAAAAATTTGTAAACATATGTAACCGCCCCATTTTCATCAATCACAACTTCATCAGGAAAGTCAGTGGATTTATGTATATTAGTTGAAAAGTCAAACTTTATTGTCACATTTAGTTTTCTTTTTAATTGAAACTTCACTTGTATCTCGTTTTTGAAATGTAGTTATAATATCACTCCTATCGTATGAATTTTGACATGTAACTACCTATATTTATTTGAATTTATTTCTTCCAGAAAAACATGTTACCCTTCAATCCTTGAACGATGAACTGAAAAATAAGGAGATTGTTTCGATGTGCAAATCATCTTTGAATGTTTTACTGAAAGAGCTGGGATTTGATTTTAAAAAAGATGATAATCGAAGAGCTTTCATTGAAAACACTCATATTGTTTCACAAAGAGCATATTTTTTACGTAAATACTAAGAAAACCAAAAAAGTTTATAGCCACGAGAAGTGTTTTTTTTTTAGATGAAACATGGATTTATACTAGAGGAAATAAAACCAAGTCTTGGCAGGATGATAATTTTAAAAGTGTACGCAAACCCGAAGGGTATGATGGTAAACGATTTATTGTTGTGCATGCTGGTTCTGCGAAAGGGTTTGTTCCAGAAGACAGTTTATTGTTCTGATCGAAATCTTTGACTCTAGACAATATCCATCAAGTGGATCACTTCACAGTTAATTCCCAGTTTGGAAGAGCCATCTTTGATAATATTGGACAATGCACCATACCACAGTGAAATTTTGAATAAACAGCCTACCACTTCTTCAAGAAAATCGGAAATTGTTTGTTGGATAAAGGAAAAAAATATTGATTTTGATGAGAAATTATCAAAACCAGAGTTATTGCAATTGGCTAAGATGAACCGAAAGGAAAACATATATATTATAGATGAACTGGTACGAGAACATGGGCATGAAGTATTAAGATTACCACCTTATCACCCAGACTTTAATGCTATTGAATTAATTTGGACTAATTGTAAGATATACTACAACAATCATATTGGCAGAGATAGATACAGTGATGAAAAAGTATTGGGTATGTGGAATGAAGCATTAGAGAAGTGCAACACTGAAGCCTGGGCAAAATGTGTAAATCACCGAATCGCTCATTGAAAAATGGTATGAACGAGAAAAGCTCCTTTGTGATATAGTTATTGAACCCATTATTATAAACATTGGTGACAGTTCTGAATCAGAAAGTGATTAAATATATTAATTTTGTTTTTACTTTCATAAATGGTACATACATTTTTTGTTAATCATGTGTTGAGTATTTCATTACCAAATATATTTCAACTGGTGTTTTTATTTCTTAGATATTCATTTATTTATTATTATACAGTGGGTCCTTGCATCCATGCACGAATAGGTAACTGAAAAAGTTTGAATACCTAAGTCTAGAATATTCCTTTTCTGAGTTTAAGTCATGTGAGTGTATGTTTATTGTACATTAGAACAATTTCTTGTTGACAAACACAGTTGAATTATGAAATATAATAATAAATTAATAACATGTGATATCACAGCAAGAAAATATTTAAAATTCTAAAGTACTAAAATACGAAAATATGGCCGACTAAAAGAAGTGCAGGTGTGTAGGTGTGTACATAATGAATTATCATGGCTAAAAAAGACATATGTTATCAAATATTTAGTGAAACATTAGAATGTGTCGTCATAAAACTCTGCCATGTTTGAATGGAAACTCATTTTTTGATATCCTCGTACGCAAAGGTTTTGAAAATATTGTACTGCAACCTAGTTTTTTGAAAAACTTTTTACGTTAACTATTACCTAGAGAACTTGCATTAATGTGGATAAAATTAGGATGTGATGGATTTGTGTCAAACGGCTGCGGAGGTATGGATAAAACAATTCCTTATATGAGTGTGACTGAGATTAGAATACAGTAGGGAGGTCAAAAGTTTCTAGTAAACTCACTGCCTCCATGTTTTATCATCCTATCAAACCTGATGGTGTCACTGGATTCGTAATAATTGGAAAACACCGTGTGTTGTAGGAATCGCACGTTAAAAGGTAAGACCTCGTTAATCCCTGGCTCGCACAAGTTTCGACTACTGAGGGCTGCCGTTCGTACGGGGACGATAGCTGTTTAACGGAAAAAACAATTTTAAAGATTCATTCCTTTTCGCCTTTGTATCTCCAGCAATATTTTTTGAATTTGGAACATTGAATATGCTCACTGGACGGCACTTTTTGACATAGTTGGAAAATAAAGGAAAAAAGGAAAGGAGAAAAGGGGGGTGTACCCATGAGTGTGTCACACGGTATTCTTTTGGAACTAAAAAAACACTCTCATTGTCGGTGGTTCGCCATTTCCATGAATTTGAAAATGTTAATTCAGTAATTCATTACTTATTACCTACACATTGTAATTTTATCGGGATATTAGCCACGGCATTCTACATTTAGACGTCATTTGGCTTAAACGTCTCGACTTATTTCATATGCATTACATTAATGACGCACTGATAAAGATAAAATAATCGAACTGTATTTTGCTTCGATACGAGTTCATACAGAAAGTAAGGAACGCGTTTATAAACTACTCTAAAATATTAATTACTATGAAATGACGTTTATACCACTTGTTACATTCATACTGTGACTGTGTTAGTGACGTGAATTGAATCAATGATCGGTTAATTGATTTAATAAAAATTTAATCATATCACATCAAAGTATACAGCAGAACTTTATAACGATTTTCCATATTTGTATGGAAACCTAACCTGTTTTTAATTCTGTCCTAAAGGTCACAAATGACCACATTTAAGTATTCACGTAATCTATGGTAGTGTAGACTTCGCAGGAACAATAGAAGGGGATTTATGAGTGGGTGGAGCTGGGGATGCGAATCGTCCGCAGAGCTTTTCAAAGCCCTCTTGATCTCAAGTTGAAGCGGTGAACAGAAGAATGTTTCCTGTGAGCTTCCGCTCCTCTTGCGAATCGACAGACGAAGGGTACGCAATTTTCCTAGCCCTAGTGCGTGTGAAAAATCACCAGCGAGTTTTCTAGCAAAATTTAAACTAGGAGGCATGATTGAGAAATGTCAATTGAAAACAATTTATTGAAAACATTTGTACGAGGGCGCCGAGGGGTCATACAAACATTTCTCTTAGATATCGATTGTATTAAAAAATGTTGGAAGAAGTTAAACCATTTGAATCACTTTTACAGTGCATTATTATTATCCGCGTAGAATTCACATCATATAAAATTTTTGTTCATTATAGTTTTCAGTAGAATTTAACATCACAGATCGTTTTTTTTCAGAACTGTAGCACTGTATTCGTAGGCACAAAAAATTGTTCCAATAATAAATTATACGCATACACCCTTTAAACAAGTCCGTCCAATTATTTATCACCACGGCTTTCATAATACAAGATTCACACGAAATATGTTAACCACAAACAAACTGTATTCTTTTGGGAATTTACTTTTTAAAAGTACTCTCCAGATACTGCATCTAGAGACTTCCTGGAAGATATTATTGTAAACAGCGTCATACAAAAACCAGTGGCATGCATCTCAAACAAAACATCATTTGACATTCGAGAAAAACGTGTGGGGAATTAATAGTTCCGTGAAAGTTTTTGACACACTTTCACACGGTATTTTCCTGTATAAGTCATACAGGGACTGAATACGATGTCTATATAATACCCAAGCATTTGCGAGACCATCTATCATGAAGAAGACAAAGGGTTGAGGTAGATAAAAGAATAAATACAAGTTAAAAGAATATTTAAAATTACACATAGAGTATACTACAGTATGAATATTAAAACAATAATTTCAAGTGCTCTTGGAGTATATCAATTTAAAAAATTCATCCAAAGTATATAGAATATACCCTCAATCAGTACTTTTTTCAGTGATTTCTTAAATCTGAAATAGGTAGGTGCGTCTTTGATGGTTTGTGGGATTTAATTGAAAATTCCGAGGCTTAAAGGTTTATTTGTTGATAGTTTAACTTTATTTTAGGGAGTAGCATGCAATTTGCAGTATGTAAAGAGAGATGAGGGGCAATATTGTAGTTTTCTGAGGAGAGATCTACTAGATTCAGTATGAACTTCGCGAAATGTGGCACGAATGCACTTTTTCTGGGCAATAAAAAGGCGTTTGACAGGTGTTTGTCCCCAAAGTATAATTCCATATGCCAGTTTAGACTGAATTTCTGAAAAATAAATTTTTTTCATCAGTGAAGTTTTTAGGACTTTATACATACAGCGTAAATGGAATATTTTGGTGTTGATATTTTTTATGACAGTATCAATGTGGGTCTCACAGTCTAACGAATCACTTACAGTTTATAAAAAGTTCATTTTTCAAGAACCATTTGGAAATTTTACACATCAAATCAATACCAGCTTGTTAATTCAAATCGTGAGATTCTTTGGATACCAAAATTGATATAGATCATCTGTATACAAGATAACTTTAAAATCTGATAGATAGGTTAGTCACAATGTCTGCTAGATAGGTACAAGGAGAACAGAATTGGAGCTACGACTCTTTCTTGAGGAACTCCTTTTTTCACAGGTAAAGTACTGGAATAGTGGAAAGTGACGATACCTTTCTCGTTATGAGATATTGACAGATATTGATTACTATTTGAGGAGCAGACATCCAAAATCAGTTTTGTCCATTTAGGCTCATTCATTTTTCAAATTACTGGACAGGCTATCAAAAGGAGATTTTTGGCAATAAGGCAAGATTGAAGGACATATTTTTTGCAATCTTTCCGGTTTCTGAAATCTCACCGAAACGAATTCGATTCTTCATAGTAAACTTTCTCATTTCCTGAAAATTATGCAGCTAGTCGACTGTGTGGTACACAATCACAGGCTTTGCTTAGGTCGCAGTATACTAAAATTGGACATTTTCTTTCATCAGGATATTGTTTATGGACTCTGTGGTAACAGTTGTAGTTGATCGTGTTCTTCTGAATCCATGTTGTTTGGTTGGGATAAAATTGAATTTGTCTATGAAAGGATTAAGCCTTTCTAGCAAGCAATATTAAAAAATCTTAGAAAATGATGGTGTTAAAGCTGTACCTTGGAAGAAAAAAGGCCAATGTCCACATTGTGCCGAATTGAGTTATTTGACCCAATATACTTATAATATTTCAATTTTCACGTAGAAAAATGGCCAAAGTCCTAGGTATCTCCAATGAGCAAAAATTATTTAATACTGAAGGCTGCGTGATTGAATAAGGGGCAATGTTTGACATTGGCCATTATTGTTACATTGGTTGTGAAATGAAATTCCTGTGAGTATGGACATTTGCCCTACTAGCCCTTCGTTATCGTACGGTTGACGAGACATCTAACCACATTCTTTCCCGTTGAATGCGACAGAAAGTAGTGAGAGTGCGTGACAGAAATAAAACCTTAAAAATGAGTAAACGAACTTTGAATATTTTAGAAATGTGCAAACAGGCTACACAAGATGGTGAGTAATAAATTGAATGCTGATTCGGAACAATTAGTGTAGAAATGATGATATTCTTATAGGAAATGAGAAAAGCATGCTAGTGTATCGCAGCCCGTCGCAGGTGAACGCGCGAGAGTGATTTTGCGACTAATACTCAGCTCTATCCGTTGGCTCCAGTTCAATGTGTGAGTATCTGTTATTTTGAGTTATTTATCGTGCATAAGGAAATTTGTTTTAGCATTGCCTGATACCGTACGGATTCTTAATTTGTATAGTGATTGTTGTTCAGGGCAAAACAGAAACATTTACATGTGCACAATGTTTTGTGTCCTCATGAGTGAATTGAAAAGTCATGGTCGACACCTTCAAGAAATCAATCATATTTTCATGGAACCAGGGCATTCTCACATGGAGACGGATACTATTCACGCAACTATCGAGTCTGCCAAGAAGAAAACGAATTCTGCAATAGAAGTTCCTCATGACTGGACAAATTTTATTACAAATATACGAAGAACACCTCCCTTGAGAGTCGTAGAGATGACACAAACGGGTTTCTTGAATCTTAGTAGTTTGCTAAGTGGAAAACTTGTTCATCGAAAAAAAATGAAGATGGACACATCATTTCCTGGATGAGTATGAAAATTCAGTGGGTACTGAAAATGCCAAGAAGATAGACTTGAGTGTCGGATACTTTGATTCTACTCGAATGGATATGTTTCTGTTTAATAACTTCAGAAAAATTATATTCGTTATTTTTATTTATTGACATACATCAAAAATTTGTATCTATAAATACACTCTTTTTTTTTATTTGACATCAGTATTGTATATAGAGTCCTCAACACCCCTTCTCAATGCTGATAAAAAAAATATTAAAATAAACATTCAAATGAATTACCGTAAATTAAATGCACTTCTATGTTTTGCAAATAAAAACAAACTCAATGGTTTAGTCAGAACATCAGCCTTTTGATCCGCACTAGGCACATACTTTAACGCAATCTCATTTTTCATTATATTGTCCTTCACAAAAGAATATTTAATTTCAACATGTTTAGATCGCTTGTTAACTTGATTTGATTTTGTAAGAGCGATGACACTCTGATTATCTTCCCAAATAGATATAGGTTCTTGAAAAATAATTCCAAAATCTTCCAAGATAGACTTCATCTAAATTGCTTCCTTGATAGTTTCACTAAGTGCTATATATTCCGCTTCGAAATAAGATGTAGCTACCAACGATTGTTTTTTCGTGGCCCAACTAACAGGATTACCGAAAACAAATGCTGCGTATCCTGATGTAGATTTTCTATCTTCCAAATCATTTCCCCAGTCAGCATTGCTATACATTTCTAGAACTGGATGATTTATTTCTCTAAAATAGTGTAGTTCTAAGTCAATTGTCGATTTCAAGTATTTAAGTACTCTCAAAGCATGTTTGTAATGAATTTGACTATAGTTATTGCAGAAACGACTAAAATAGTTCGTTGAAAAATTAATATCGGGTTGTGTTCCCGCTGCAATATATATCAATGATCCAATGAGTTGACGAAAAGGACGATTGTCTGCAGTTGTTTCAACTTTTTCAAGTTGCAATTTGTTTTCCATAGGCGTCAAAGTGTTTTTCGCATCTAACTGATGAAAATTTTCTATAACTTTGCTAATCATATTCTTCTGAGAAATGATCATCCTATCAGGTCACAAATGTATTTCAAGTCCAAGAAATTTAAAGTTTTCTTCAACTTCAAGATCAGTTATTTCGAATCGATTCTTGAGTGAATTTTTTAAATTGTTCATCTAATTTATATCAGTAGATGCCATTAAAATATCGTCAACAAATAGTAAAACGAACAATTCGATCTCACCGATATTTTTAATGTACAGGCAGGTATCTCCTTTAGAGTGATGAAAATCATTCTCTCTCATAAAATCGTCAAAAACTTTGTTCCAATTTTTTGGAGATTCTTTTAGGCCATATATGGATTTCACTAATTTGCACACCTTGTCCCCTTCTCGAAATCCTAGAGGTTGCCTGATATAGACATCACCACTAATTGGGCTGTTCAAAAATGCTGTACGAACATCCATCTGCATAACATTGAGTTTCTTGACTGATATTATTGGAAGCATAATTTTTACTGAAGTCATTTTTGCCACAGGAGCGTAGATATCTGTATCGACGTTTATCTGTTGAAAACCTCGCGCCACTAGTCTAGCCTTATAGATGTTGTTAGATTTTATTCTCAATACCCATTTGGTATCAATGACCGGACAATTTTCTGGTTTGCTCACCAATTTCCATACTTCGTTTTCTTCATTGAATCCAGCTCACTGTCCATTGCAGCGTTCCATTTAACTTTTTCTTCTGTGGACATATCTTCCAAATCTTCGAATCTCACGTCATTCTGTAGACATAAACTCAGTTCAAAATAATTTTGCCAAATAGGCTTGGTAGTTTTGCGAGTAGGTCGTGATGATTCGTGATGTTGAGACGTGTTAGACGTGATTATCTCTTCTGATTGCCCTTTTTGATTTCCATTTTTGGGAATTGTAACTGATTCCACATATGTTTTTGATTCATCGAATATAACGTTACGAGCACTGAATATCATACCGTCATTCTTCATCAATTGGTAGCCGTTACTTGTATAACCAACCATAAAACATTCTACAGCTTTGGGATCAAATTTTGATCTCTTTTCTTTTGGTATGTGAGCAAATGCTCGAGATCCGAAAATTTTCAGATTGTTCAGGTCAACGTTTTTTTCATACCATAGATTTGCTGGCAGCTTTCCACCTGTGGTATAACTCCGGTTGATAATATACACTGCTGTCAGCACTGCTTCTGCCCACAAACTTTTATCCATGCCACTGTCACATAACATAGCTCTAGCTCGCTCAGATCAGTCTATTTAAGCGTTCAGCTTTGCCATTTAGCTCCGGGGTATACGGTACTGTATATTCGACTTGAATACCATGCTTTTTACAGAAATTTAGAAATTTCTCTGATTTGTATTCAGCTCCATTATCGCATTTGAAACGACTTATTTTTGTATTCATTTTTGACGTAGCCATTTTTACGTATTCCACGAACTTATCGAATGCTTCAGATTTGTTTTTCATGAGGTAGATAACAGTAAAATGAGTAAAGTCATCTAGAAATGAAATAAAATACTTTTCATCATTCTTTGACGGTGGATTGACTGGTTCAAAAATATCAGAATGAAAAAGTTCGAGAGATCGTTTGGCTGGTGTGATATTATTTATCCAGGAGAGTTTTGCCATTTTACCCTCTGCGCACTCCTTGCAAACTTTTATGGATAAATCTGGATCGTTTCGATTAATATTCGGCAGCATTCCGGCTTTCACCAATTTGCTCAAACCTGACATGCTTATGTGTCCGAGCCGTATATGCCAGAGTTTGAGACTGGATTTAATTTCATTATCCCTGTGAATGATTTGAAACTTGGTTTACAATAAAATCCAAACGCTAGAGACTGTTGTCTATTACTACTAAAGCAATAGTTTCGTCAACTTTACGAATTCGAACTGTAGCTGAATCAAAGATTACATTGTAGCCTCGTTCCGTAATAGCACGCACTGATAGTAAATTATATCGTAATCCAGGCACGTAATAAACATTGTCAAAAGTACATAAGTTTTTGGAAATTTTATTGACAAGATGAAGATTCCCTGTTTTTCTACTTTCCATAATATCTGTGTTGGCAATTTTAATCATTGGAAGTTAAAAAAGCAAATTCGATTTCAATGTCTTCGCTGTCAGAATTTTCATTTTCTACAACATTGACCTGTTGGTTTGAGGTTTTCTTGAAGAAATAAAAATTTGACTTTTTATGACCCTTGCGCCCACAAAAGTTACATTTCAAATTTGTTTTGAAAATTTTACCTTTGCATCCCTGATCAGAAAAGGTTTTCGATGCAGCAAATGCATGTTGATTTTTATATTTCATTTCTGATTTTTCGTCTCTCTGTTTAGAATCAACTGAAAGATTACTTTTCAGTTTCATATCGTATTCGGCCAATCTCCTCTTTACATCATACAATTTCATGTTACTCTCATGGCAAGTTTCAAGTGCTGTGACAACTGTTTCGAACTGATTAGGAAGGGTATTTAGAAGTATACAGCAGAAATCAGATTCATCTAATTTTGCTCCGACATTTTTCAAGTCCCGCATGATGCTATCGAACGCAACGAAATGGGATTCCAGTGTTTTCTTGGCATCATATTTGAGTTCAACAATTTGTTTGAGCAGCCAGCTTTTACTACATGGTCCTTTCTCCTCATACGTATGACATAAAGACTGCCAAATATCATAACTGGTTGAATTGTTCCTGATATGTTCGAGATAGGAATCCTCCAGATGTTGTGCTATGAGGGACTTACACTTTTTATCCAATTTCATAGCTTTCGCATCTTCTGCTTTGGTATTTACTGACTCCAAAACTCCTTGTTCATCAAGGTAGAGCTTCATTCGTAGCTTCCAATCGGAAAAGTTTTGACCATTGAACGGTGTTACTACACGTACTAAACGGTTGTTGTCCGAACTCATAATGTTTACACGTGACTAATATTTATATTCATGAATTATTGAAACTGTATAGCAGCGAATTGGACGTAACCTGGGCCCATAACCTGTTGGATACTTTGATTCTACTCGAATGGATATGTTTCTGTTTAATAACTTTAGAAAAATAATATTCGTTATTTTTATTTATTGACATACATCAAAAATCTGTATCTATAAATAAACTCTTTTTTTTTTTATTTGACATCAGTATTGTATATAGATTCCTCAACATTGAGGAGAGGAAGTGTAAGAAAACGAGATGTATGAAACCACTTAACACAGAACCCTTACCTCTAGCTGACCTCAAGGTTATGAACTTATTGGAGCTTCTTCCATTTATAAGTGAACACAACAGGCCGTACTATGAAAATCTCCGGCGATCCTCAAATTTGGAATCTGACGACATCCCTGATCCAAATGGTGAACTCGATTTTACTGAATGAAAATTATTTTTCTCTTTGTTTATTTCCCCAATTTGAAATTCCATTATTCTGATCCTGCGACAAATTGTTTTCCTACACTGTATTTTTTTCTGTACTGAATAAACTTGTATCTGCAACTGAATTCTTTCATTATATCAAGAGGCCAATGGTATCTTGAACGATGTATTCCTCACGGCCTAAGTCCGATATTAGAGGCCAATGTTCTCTCGAATGATATTTTCCTCACGGCCAATGTCCAATATTTTCCACAAATTAAGAAAACAGCTAATATATATTTAATTAATTGTAAAATCATACAAAAGAAAATGTTTTAGCAATACTCAGACGCATGTAACGTTATACAGTTCTTCAAGACGAGCATTATTCTGTACTAAAAATCTTTACCCTCTTGTTTCTCGAAACAGCGAAATTGGACATCGGCCCTTTTTCTTCCAAGGTACAGAAAGAAATTGGCCTATAATTATCCAAATTACCTACTTCCAGAGTTTTTTTGTACACAGGTATAACTTTAGATGTTTCGAGTTGAGCAGGGAGTGTCTGTCTCGAAAGAGTAATTCACAATATAGGTGACAGATGTTAATAGAAATGAGCTAAATTCTTTGATTATATTACAAGAGAGGTAAGTTCTTGAGTTTGGCAAACATATGGGTCATATAATTTTCTATGAATGGCAGTAGCACCATGGATTGCAAGGTTTTATAGTGCATCTCTGCAGAATCTTCGAGGGGGATATGTGGAAGTTTTTGAATGCATTAGTCACTTTTCCAGGATATGGAATCAGTTCATTACCATGCAAATCTTGTATAGTATGACGTCTGTGGCAAGTAACAACTTGACATTGAAGGGACATCTAAATCCAGCTATCACTAATTTAGATATCACAGGAATGTCGCAGTGTGATATCGCAGTAATGACAACAATATGACATCGCAAAGATATCTATATTCGGCTACTATTGATTTTGACATCTAAGGGATGTCGCGGTGTAATATCGCAGGAATGTCAACGATATGATATCACAAGGACATCTAAATCCCATTTTTGACGATATTGACATCCCTGAGATGTGGATGTTTACCCAGTGTTGACTGGGCGCGTTTCAAATAGTTCGAGACATACGTATTTCGCTGAAAATATGTCTGATATTAGCTAGGTACTATTAGGACAGATTTTTTGTATTTTCAATTGAACCCTAGTTGGCCGTGTTGAAGTGCAATAAGAAAATGGAATAATTTGAAATGTATAATAGTAAATCGGTCATCGATTAATGAAATAACACGGTGGTGCAGCTTAATTGGGACACACTGTATATATATATATATACCTATGTTATCATGTTATATAATTGAACAAGTATTTGGACATCTTCCACAAACACCCGTAATTGGTAGCATTCTATAACAACCTCAACTTGGAGAAACTCATGCCATTTTTATTTTCTGACAACTTCCATTCACCTCCACTTGTCCTATTCAAGAAAGTTGAGAAGTTTCTGCAGTTTACCACTGACCATTGGGAATGACACATTACAATGGGCTTCACTTCAAAACTGGTAGATAAGAAGTTTTCGAATGGGAACCAATTTCATTTCTGGATTGTATAAGTATATTTGTATGGCACAGTTATATACGATAAGAAGTCCACAATGCGATATGATTCCCTGAACCGAAGCTTTATCAAGCAAATTGTAGAATAAAATAATTTGTTTTGCGTCAAGGCAAGGACTCGTATGACGTTTTTTACAAATATTAATAAGTCCCTGTAGCGCAGCGGATAGCGCGTTGGACTTCTAATCCAAAGGTCGTGGGTTCGATCCCCACCAGGGATGGCAATGTGGACAATTTTTTTGTTTTCAACATGAACATTTAATCATGTACTATGACTAGACAGAAGTATCTGTAAAGATATTCATCAAGTAACGACAGGGTCAATCAGAAAAAAATGTATGTTTAAAGCTGTAATTAGAGGTTATTCTTAAAAATGTTTTGTCAATGAAAGTACTTATTTTCCTCAATCTTTTTTTAGTGTGATAGTATCGTGCAATATTGATGAAAATATGTGATATATTGTATCCTATGAAATCTTTTAATTTATTTGATATCGAGTTTACCATACACTATTATTTGAAACAGAAAATGAAAGAGACAATAATACACGAAATAGTCTCAACGCTATTGTAAAATGTGTTTCTTCGGGCATTCCCTTTTTATGCAGGGCATTGTTGTTGAATTCGGTATTTCCGCCAACCGGCTGCACCCTTACGAGCACAGCCTAGTTACTTTAGCAATAAAGTTCAGCAATTTTTATTTTTTTTTGACGATGAGTGGTAAATTAAACAAGTATAGTCTTTTTCTGGGATTCTGGCGCTGTTAATAATATCCCACGGATTTCAGGACCGGTATTTAGCAGTTCGATATTTCGGTGAGACAATAAGGATGCGTTGAAGAAAAGAGCCACGTGAAACTGGTAGAGTGCATAATAAGAATGTTGAGATATATTGCCGGGGTGAACTGGCCCTGGACGCCCGGAAAATTATTTTGACAACGTTGCTCCTTTCGCCAATCCATCCTTATTGTCTTACTGAAATGTGAAACTAGCAGGGTCCATGATAAGAAAGTTGGGATTTATTGCCGGGGTGAAACCGGCCCTGAACGCCCGGAAAAATTAATTTGACCATGTGGTTTTTTCCTCAGTCCATTTTGATTGTCATACTGAGATAATAAAGTGACTGGGTTCATGGAAGTTGTGAAATATTGCTCGAGCTATAAGTACCGGTCCTGAAAACCGTGGAATATTATTAACAGCGCCAGAATCCCAGAAAAAGACTATACTCACTCATTGCTAAAGTAACTGGGCTTACGAGCACAACCCTCAGATGTCTTCGAAAGACTTGTGCGAGCTAAGGAAGACGTAGCCGTTACATTTTAACGTGTGATGACATTCACAAGACCAGTGACCCTGTGATTGAGAGGCGAGCGCTCTACCATCACGACCACCAAGGCCCATCATTCGGTGAACCATTGATTATCCTGGCGCTGGTAATAGAAATCTATAACTTTGCTTTTATAAAAACCTAGCGATTTTAGAGATGTTGGTAGGAAATTTCATTTTTAAAAAAATTCCTATCTTGGGTATATTTTCTATGCGTAAAATATATAATAATAAATATCCAAAAAAAGTCTTTGAACGAAACAATATGTTTCCTTAATTCAAATAAACATTTTTTTCATTTGGGTAACTCAAATTCTACAATCAAATAGTTCATATTCTTGAACCGATTCTATCAATTCTCAATTCACACAATTATTCATACTCCACCCAATTCAATATATTCTCAAATTAATTAAATACAAAACAACAACAATGCATTGTGAGTCTTGCATCAAACAAACCAGAAAATAGATTGAAGAAAATATAACCCTCGGCTTTGTTCAAGATTTTTTTGTATGAAACAAATATTTCTTCTGGAATTCAAATAAACTCCCGTTTTCTTTGAAACAATAGGTTTATTTCGCCATATTGAAACAACGTATTTGTTTGACTGGAATAAAGTTTGTTTGATTCAATACTATTTTTTATTTTTCAGTGTAGTTCTGTAATACGAAAATCCCCAAGCTCCTCTACAGCCAGTACGGAATCCCATTATGCTGGAATTCATTTGAAATGGTATAAGTATCGATAGTACCATTGTGTGATAATCCTGCCTCAATATATGTTTGAGATCTAGACCACTTGTTCAATACTATAAATCACTATTTTTCGACCTCAACACAAGGAAATGGTTGGTTTGAATTAATTAATATAAGCAGTATCATGTGAAAATCAAATGTTTTTATTGACACGTCAGTGGAATACATTCGAGACATGTTCAAAACAAATGAGCCAAGCCTCTCGGGTGCTCAGCTTTCAGCAATCAATCAAAGAGTGAGATTCAGGCAATGATAATCAGGTAGGTATTAAATAAATGAAAGAATGATCTTAGCTCAGTCACTCGATTATACCTTTTAACTCATATCTTTTGTGTTCAGTTGTTTTATTGATACTGAATCAGTGCCGTCTTAGATATTGTATGAGATAGGACGGAGAGAACTTGTTTAGGTCCAAGTGATATGCGTAGAGAATTCTTTTAATTAATCAACGACTCTTACTTTTCTTTAATCGACAAGAAAGAGGAATTCTGTGGGCAATTAGGGTTCCTAGAGAAAAATGTTTATGGAGGTGATAGAATGTGGGAAAAGGCATTACTGGAGTGGACTGTCCAACGCCATGCGTTATCTGATCTTTGTAGTTTGAAAAAGTTTGAATCTCACTTCAGCATGTCAAGAAGGAACTCATATTTTTTGTGAGAGTACTACTCATCTGACTACATAATAGTATGTGATCTAAAATACGGTTGTGCTCGAATTGTAATGGTACTTTCGTATTTTTAGTGAATCAAGTTCATAATTACATGGTGCATTGGCAGCTCAATATACAGGGTATACAAGAATAAGAGAAATAAATTAATATTAATAATAATAATAATAATAAATGGTCTTTATTCATCATAATTACAAGAATTTTGAAAAGGTGCAAGAAAAAAGCATTAATAATTATGATGAAAGGGCGAAGTTCAGCTCAAGCTGTTTTTCAACTTTACACAGTATAATTAGGGAAACTGAGTACCTAAATATACAAATAGAACTATACAATACATAACGATATACAATAGTAAATAGAGCGACTGAGTACCTGTAAATACATCTGTTAGTAACAAGAAGAGAAGGTAAATACATAAACGCCATTATCAGAAAATTCATTGAAATTTCAAATCGTTTGCCTTTTCCTTTGCCTGAGTTGTGTACATTATATTTTATGTTGTATTGCGGAGATTAATTTTCAAACTTTTTTTAAAATTCATTATTGTGTAGGATCTAATTTCCCAAGATACCCGATTATATTCATTGCTTGCCTTGTATGAAAATGACCTCTTAAATAATGATGTTTTATGTTTTGGTATCACCAGAGTTGATCTGTTTCGTGTAGATGAGTTGTTAATGCTAGAGAAAGTTATCAGTTTATTGTGATGATACTCTGGTTGCTGGAGTTTTACAACTTTATGGACGAGAGTCAGTAAATGTAGTAAGCGGAATCTTTCGAAGCTTAACCAACCTGATTCGTTCATTTTGTGAGATATTTGATCGAATTTTCGTATTCCATAGGCAAAACGTAAACAACAATTTTGAATCTTCTGCAAACGTAAGGAGTCAGATTGGAGAAGTGCGGGTCCATATATCGAGTCACAGTAAAAAAATTTGGAAAAGATTAGCGATTCACAAAGTTGTAACTTGAGTTTGGTAAACATCAAGTCGCGATTAGGATATAATTGTCTCAGAACATTGAAGGAAGATTTAGTTAAGGACATCACATGTTTGGTAAACCGAAGGTCGGAATCCAGCCAGAGCCCCAAATTTTTGGCATTATGTGTAAATTCTAGATCTGTATCACCTATTTTGATATTAAGTTGATTTACAATGGTTTGTCTCACTTTATTTGGTCCAAATAACATTACTGTCGACTTGCCGGCATTTAGTTTGAGATTGTGAGCTGCAGAAATATCAAAAAGAGCTTCGACATCTTCGTTGATGAGTTTTTCAAAAGAATCCAAAAATTCGATATCAGAAGAGAGGTACAACTGCGTATCGTCGGCATAATGATGGACACTACAATTTTTTACAAAAGTATGAAAATCGGCTATGTATAAAGAAAAAAGAAGTGGCCCTAAAATAGAACCCTGTGGTACTCCTTGGATTACAAGCATGTTTTGCGACGCCTGGTTTTCCAAAATAACTCTGTGGCTGCGATTGCTAAGATAGTTCGATATCAGTGAAACTGCATTTCGGGAGAATCCAAAATATTTTAGTTTTTTACAGAGAGTATCGTGATCTAAGGTGTCGAATGCCGTGCTATAATCCAAGAGCGTTAGGCATGTTATTTTTCCTAAGTCCGTGGCCTTGAAGATATCGTCAGTGATTGACAGCAGGGCAGTAGTTGTGCTGTAGTGACTGCGGAACCCTGACTGACACGATGTTATGATATTATGTTTATAGACATATTCATTCAATTGTTCTTTGAGAATTAATTCAAATGTCTTGGAAAGAGTTGGAAGGATACTTATTGGTCGGAGATCCGAGAGAGTTTTTGGCTGATCACATTTAGGAAGGGGAATAACTACAGCATTCTTCCAAGCAGCTGGATATTGAGCAGATGATATTATTTTGTTGAAGATGAAAGTTAGATGTTTCATCAACTTATTTTCAATAAAGAAAATCATTCTTAGCGAGATATTATCGTTACCGACCGCATTGCTCTTTATCATATGAATAGATTTTCTAACAGATTCTTTGTCGATGGTATTGAAATGAAACTCACTATCGACTAAGTTATGTCCATCGTATCGATCTAGCAATGTTAACTGATTTGCAGATTTTTGGGCAGAAGGGGTAGAGTTGAAATGACGAATGATGTCATTGACATTTTTTAGTTCGAGGGGAATTTCTGTTCTAGTTTTTTTTCTAAGAAATTCCAAAGACCTTTTATGTCTGAGTATGAAATCAAGATAAGCCTTCTTCTCCCTACGAATTGCACCGGTAACATAGTTTCTCATTTCTGTATAGCCATCCCAATTCACAGCAGTTTTATTTTTTTGTATTTGTCAAAGGCTTTTTTCCTAAGTGAAATCATTTTCTTTATGTTATATGTGATCCAAGGTGCATGTGGTTTACTTACTTTTTTCTTCACCACAGGGGCATGTGCGGAGAAAAGCAGCATTAGACTCTCATTCAAATAAGAAATCATTTCATCAATGTCATTTAGTGAATATATGAGATCCCAGTTGATAGTATTCAAATCGAAATTGAAGTCATCCAAATGAAAATTTGAAAAATCTCGATATGATATGAATTTAACTTTATTTTCTGATACCAATGACTTTATAATAAAAGATACTGCTAAGTGATATGATAGTCCACGACCCTTCACATCTACCACTTTTACACAAGACACTTGATCATTATCTGATACAAAGATTATGTCTATTAGAGTTTTACTCCGTGGGGTGAAATGAGTGGGTTCATTGACCACTTGATGAAGATCAAAAGAGTTCGAAAAATTTACGCATAACTCAACGCCTCTATTTGGTGTCAAAAAAACTATATTGATGTCACCTGACAGAATAAGAAAATCACAGGTAGGTAACAGGGCACCGATTGAGTCTTCCAGTTCATTAATAAAACTGGCGATTGAAGAAGAAGGGGGGCGGTATACAACTCCAAAAATGTAGGTTTTTCCTTCCGATTTAGTCGATATCCAGAGCTGTTCAAGATCAGGAGAGGACCGAGAATGAACATGTTTGTATTCAATATGATTGTTCATGTAGAAGGCGACACCACCTCCTCTACCATCTCTATCCGCTCTAATTAATTTATGAGAGTCGATATTAATTATTGTGGAGTCGATAAGTGGGTTCAACCAAGTCTCGCTTTTACCTAAAATATCAACTTGTCTATTCGTTATGTACTGGGCTACTCAGTTGTACGAGGGGATAATAGATCCTACATTAAAATGAGAAAAAGTTACATTGCGCTTTATATTCATTCTACAAGTAACACTAACAATTCTTAGAAAATAAAGAGAGAAAGAAAAAAAAAATTAATACGATAATAACAAAGTATAAAAATACAAATCAGTAGAATTCAGTTTGGTTTAGCGGCTCTCGTGACTCTCTTGGTAACCAGTGGAACAGCAAGAGAAGGGGGATTTTTAGTTTTCTTCTCTTCTCCAATCAGAGACTGCAACAAATCAGCTTTAGCCATGAAATCATCCACAGTATATTTCCTATCATCGACAATTAAACGGTTATTTCTTATGGAGGATTTCTTTCCATGAACTTTCAGGGAGTCCAAAAACCCTCTCAGGGTCCTGTGAGTTTGCTAATCTTCGGGGCTGCGATCGTTGGTCACGAAGATGTTTGTATCTTTCAACTTGTGGACTTTTCGCAAGATTTCAGCATTCGCCAAATTAGATAGGAATTCTATTTTTAAAATATTCGTGTTTTTATTCGGAAGGAAGTAAATGTTATTCAAATCCTGGAAATCAATTTGAATATCAAGTGCAACCGTCAACTGCTGTAAGGCTTCAGATGCGTCGTTGGTTTCCATGCCAAAAACAATAATGTTATTTTTTCGCATCTGATAATCTAAGGATCTGATTTGGTTTTTCAATTTGAAATTTCCGTCTTCCAGTATAGACACCTTATTTGTCAGACCAGTTATTTCCGATTTAATATCAGACAATGTCTCTTGTTGCTTATCAATTTTTGTGTTTAAAGAGATGAGAAGATGATGGAGATCTCCTAATGTTAAATTTTTCTGACCTTCAGTTCCCATATCCAGTTTTCGAATAGAATATTCTAGAAGATATATGGCCACCAGACTAATAATATTATTTACTGTATCGATGCTGCCGATAAGAAAGAAAATCAATTTTGCACTTGCCTGTTTAATGTTTTTGTCTCGACGATATCAATGCCCGAAAAAAAAGATTGGCAGCAAAACAAAGGTATCAGCTTGGACTTCGATGAATGAATGTTTGGTATCCAGATTAGGTATTTATGCAATTTCTAGGTCATGCGGATTGTTCATATGTCAGGATTAGCACCACTTTTTCTACTGCCGAAACTGAAGTTTGTTATAATTTTCACATTAATCAGCCTATTTAAACCACGTTATTTCACAAGATATTCACAAGAAATTCACATTATGTATTCAATTATTTATTCAAATTTCTTATGTTATCTCTAGACCAGAAGGTCACCAAAAAATCATTAGCCATCAAATATTTTTAGCTGAAGAACTAAAAATATAGTTTTCAAAATAGGTCGAGTGGGATGATAAGTATATTTTCTTTTCTCTGTACCCGCTGATATTCGTACAGCGATGACAAAGACAGGTTCCATCATATATCTTTCTTAGACAGGTTTATCCTCGAAATAAGCTACACAAGTAAAACTTCTCTAATATGGGTTTATCCTTGTAGTTAATGATTCTAATCAATATCAAACATTATTACGGAAAGACTTTAGTCCACCAAAGCTATGCTTCTGGCGTGGCCATGACAGATTGATACGGGGACACACATATTCTCGTCAGACTGAACTATGTATATCAAATAAAGAAACTATCAGAGTTCACCCCATCAAACAGCTTTTTGATTCAAAAAATAAAAATGAAAAAAATCCATACCTCTCTTCACTGCAAAGAGTAATACTCCGCCATATCAAACCGTTTCTCGTCAGGCTGGACATCGGCAGAATAAAAAATATCGACTATACACCTGCATTTCCATTCCGGCATATATTCGAATGATTTGACTGAGATTTTCAAAGACATTAATCGCAAAAAAGTTGGATTTTGAAGTATTATGAATCCTGAAATTCGTACATGCTCCGATTGACGTTTCACAAATACGTCGACCGATAGTTAATTCGGATGATGTTCGGCAGAATTCGGATTGTATCAGACAGTGAAGGCAGCAGAATTGGACTTTGAAGTAACATGAATCCTGAAATTCGTACATGCTCCGATTGACGTTTCACAAATACGTCGACCAATAGTTAATTCGGATGATATTCGGCAGAATTCGGATTGTATCAGAAAGTGAAGGCAGCAGAAACGTATATCATCAGACTGAGCCTTGCACAGTGTTGCTTGCCTGCGGTTACAACTAGGAAGCAAATTGGGTAATTGTTCGTTTTCAATAAAATCAACATGTCAGATATTTTTTCATTTGATAGGTACTCTATATACTGTCCATAATGATCTGACAAGCAGGCTTCAAGTACTCCCGTCTGATAACATTCATAATCAAGATTTGTTAATATGTTGTCATTGCAGCTTGATGTATTACTCACTCTGGTGAACTCCGATATGGTTATGTACAGTCCAAACATTTTAATGTGACACATGAATCGCCTCGTATTATTATTATTCGACTATAATCATTTGACAAAAAAATAAGAAATTTTTCAAATTAAAGAATGAAGTTATCGAAATTGTCCAAGCATAATCAGTTAAGACTACTGTTTTTGTGGATGTCAGAACAACTCCACAGAATTCAGCATCTATCTCAGTGCAGTAAGAATCAAGATTCAATGTACATTGTTTAATTACATTTTTACTACAAATACTATAGAAGTATCATCGGCGTAAAATATTAATTTTCCTTTAAAATTATTAATGCTGAAAATAGTATTCACAGATTAAAAATAGGATAGTTCCCTGACGTAAGCCCATTGCAACGAGTGGTGGCATGATCTAAAATTACGGTTTTTCTGATCGTGAAAACAGCTTAAAATATTTGACAATCCAAAAACAGCTTCTTCAGTCGATAGGTTTTCTCTGAATCCAACTCAAGAATTAAAAAAAATCTCGTTACTGATGTTTCAAAAATCCACTAGTCTACTTTTGAAGCATTGTTAAAATATTTTGGCAAAGTAATTTATAACTGTTGGCAGAGTAATTAATAACTATTATTTATTGGTTTATGTTTGACTCCAGATTCATAAATCGAGGTCGGCATAGAATTTTTCGAAGCGGAAGGGATTTTATCAGTCAAAAAATGTAATTGAAGAGATATAGAGAATTTTTTTACGGAAGATACTACGATTTTATCTGGATTTTTATTTGGATAAGGTGAAAGTACACCTAGATATGGTATGGACATCTTAGTAGAGTTTAATTTTCCCTCTTTTTTCAAAATGAGCTTTCGTAAAAAAAAAAATCCCTGATAAATAAATGATATTATGTATACAACAGTTCACCCAAAGATCATTTATAGTTACAAATCGCCCAACTATTATGTTAACTATGATAATTTTTTTAACTTAAAAATTTTGGTGCAAAGTTCTTATCATTTTTTCAACACCTAAAGTTCAAAATAATACAGTATCGTAACAAGAAAATAATATTCAATATCATCGGGTTAGTTGCAAAGTCAACCCGTGACATCATTCCAAAGTAGTTCTTGTGAAATAAATTCTCAAGAATCCAACAGATATGATTCAACGGTCTTAAGAGGTGCTAGTTATTTTCTGTTGGAGATTTGCCGACCAATCTTCCTATCGTATAAGTTTGAGCGAAACAATTATAATACTATTAGTTCAATGATCTTCGGTCAAGTAGTGTTCATTTTCCTTTGAAAATATACAAATATTTGTTAAAACAACAGAAGTACATATCATCCGAAAATCCAGTCCAGTGTGTCAGAGTGGGTGAACTAACTCCACCAACGCGTTATTTTGAGGTGAAAATTTGTACAAGAAGAGGACTATGAACGAAGCTATTTCGATTGGGAATTAGATTCATCTGATGATGAATATAAAGAAGTGTCCTATTCAAATAACGATTGCAGTTCTGGTATAAGTGATCATATCAATGAAGTCTATCATAAAGATGATCTGGAAAAATAGGTTATTTTTGGGAAATGATAATGAAAGTATCTGGTACAATTCAGATTTTTTGAAAGAAAACTGACGAGTAAGGTCTAAAAATATTTCTAGGCATGAAAGGAGAAAAAAACACCACGGAGATTAATGCGTTTTATCAATTTTTCAATACTAATATTACTGATGGAATGAGAGATGCCAAATTACCTTCAAGAAATACTATATGTGCCTTCATAGGATTGCTGTATTTGACTGGGTTGAAAGATTTGCAGTACACAAATGTTGATGAAATTTGGAATAATGACGGGATTAATGGCAGTTACAGATAGCATGAGTTGCTAACATTTTTATTTCTTCTTGGGTGCATTAGATTTGACAATGAGGAATTACGGGTCGAAATACAAAAAGACGATAAATGCAATCAGCTATCCGCGGTCCATAATGCACATCAAATAAGCTTTATAACTTGGTATATCATCTAACAAAACCTATGAAAGGCTAGAATCGTAATTTGCCAATTGAAAATAATTCGCAATCATCAATCATCATCATGATAAATCAAGAAAAATTGGTACTACATGGTTCGGCTATCAATATGGAATGATGATTAAATCATACGTACCAAAACCAAACAAAAAGCTGTTATACTGCTGTCATCTATGCCCGATGAGGGTACATTGGATCATATCGAAACTCGAAAGGGGGTGTAGATACTAGTGAAGGCAAAATATTTTGTTTCTGGAATAACAGTTTTTTTTTTTCACGTTTTAATATACCTGGAATACATGCTTGAAGTTAAGAAAATAATCATTTAGTGTGCATCACTGACCTTATTGTATGATTCCCCCTATATAAACTATCAATCCGATCCGCAATCTACAAGTTTATAATGTGTTACTAACATGAATCGAGCCAGCAAGACAAATAATTTGTGTGAATCAAAAGAAATGCACGAATTTGATTAATAGTCGTATTATCTCACCCCTTCGATGAAAACAAGTGCAAGGGTATCAAATGGCAGAATAATGGCAAACGTGAGGGTAGAACGCACCCCTTTGAAGAGTACAATTAGAACTGTAACTGCACCTCAACACTTAACTTGAATCGTAGTTTTGGGTGGGGAGACTGGTTGAATTTGTTCTAATGACATTTTGAAAATCCCAGGTGGATTAGCCCAAATCAGTACATCAGTACTAAAATCAGATGAAAAATTTGCCATTTTATTTCTATCCCCGATCAATTTGTCTTTAATGAAACATTATTATTTTGTTGACGGAGTTTCTCAATAACTAGAAACATTTCCGAAATAATTCGTGTTCTACAAAAGGAAGGTATGAAATATACCAAATGCATGGATCTGATTACATATTTTACAGACTAGCACTGGAAAATATTTGAACTGAACGTTTTATCCATTCTCTGCCTCTGGAAGATGAACTGAGAAATTTCACCTTCTGAAGGGAAGTTTTCGGAACGCAGAGGATGGAATTTAAAAAGATGTTCTGTTGCATTTCAAAATGTCATCGATGAGTATTTCAAATGGTTTCCCTAGGGAAGTTAAAAATGCAACTGTTGAACGGAAACAACAACAATATTGAAGGTCGTACAGTAAAGAGATATAATACATCACTCAACTAGACCGACATAAGAAATGATGTTTCAAGGGGTAAATCGTACTCATGAAGTTCTTTTCAAGTCTATAATTTACCAGAAGTGATTATTGTAACATATCGTACTTAGCCAATGTTGAATACTCTCGGAAAAACTTAACTGTCTGAAAAAAAGCAATAAATAGAAATAATGGAAAAAAATATGTTGAAAACTGCTTTCAGATGATGAGTGACGTTGGTAAGAGAGCGAGTGACAGAAAGTAAGTGAGAGAGAGGGAAAGGAAGAAAAAGAAAGAATAATATACGTTCAAGAAAATTACCCTTGATGAAGTTTGTGCCTTAACCTAGTTCTGAAGTTAAAAAAATATACCAACACAAATTCTCTGAAAATTCGAAACTTTAATGTTACAAAAAAAAAGATATTTGAGGAATTGCTGTATAGTGTAGGCATTTAATATGTGTAAATTTATCATAACTGAGAGGAAATAGAGAGGAAATAAAACTTTCAATTTACAAAAAATAATATATTGTCATGATATTTTTCCCAGTACTGGAACATTTTTGTCCTAACACCTTGTACAATGCTGAACTAATACAGTCAACAAAAAAGGGTAGCTATAGTTCTATTCGATTTTTTAACACATTCTGTGGTAGTTTGGAAACATAAATTAATAAATAACAATATAGTTATTTTTGTATTAAGTTTGTAAAATGCGTGTTTTTTTTAATGGCACATAAGAGTGTTAATTTTTGGCCGAGACAGCAGGTCGAGGCCAAAAATTCTCCCAAATGTGCCATGAAAACACAAATTTTACACAAGAAACAACATTTTTTGTATAACTGTGAATGTGAATTTACATCGTCTGAAATATGTTAAAAATGAATTTCAATAAATCTTGACGTGATTTTTTGTCCCGATAAGTTATTGCTTTTAAACGACTGTTCGTATTCAAAATAACTATATAATACTTCTCTTTTCCATACATGTTATCCTCAATGTTATCAATACTTCCAATACACAGCATCCAGTAGTTTTTCTGTGTCGTTACTATAGAAACGGTTTGTTGGTAAGCCGCGTGTTTGACTGTGTTTACTCGTAATTGCTTCAATTTCAAGTTATTTTCAAGAAGTTGGGTGTTGATTGATAGTAGTAGTGATACCATATCAGATATATCTGAGAAAGAAATTGCAATAATATCTAATATGTTACCGGACAAATCCAAGTAGTATATGAGGAAACATATGACCAATTTCGTGAATGGTGCGACAAGAAACATGTGAAAAAGGGTTCTGAAAATGCTATTTTGAGAAATTAAATGTTATTAAATATTAAATGTTAAGGAAAATATTAATATCAGAAAGTTCTCAAAATTGGTCCTGCTCATTGAGAACAAAAGCGTTGGATACCAAGGAAAGAAATCCAAAGTTTTATAAAGGGATGAAATCAATAAATTTATTTATTTATTAAGATTAGTAGTAATTTCAATGTTTCATTTAGGTATAGGTTGTCCTAATTTTGTGTATCAGCGGTGCTTGTCACCGTAAAGAATTATTACATATAACTATTGATGGCATTGAAAATGCTGGATCTATATTGATTGTTGAAATAACTGATACGCAAGAACGTTTACTGTTTCAAATTCTGGTTATATTGAGATATACCGCAAGTATAGAACACTACGGCCGCCTCATACAAAAAGTAACAGATTATTTTTGAAATATTCGAGAAGAAAATGTATTAGTCAACATGTGGGGATAAATAAAATAAGAGAAATTCCCAGCTTGATTGCAAAATGGTTTGGAAAAGACATGTTTGAAAGCTACACAGGTCACTGTTTCAGGAGAAGCTCTGTAACTCTTCTAACCAATGCAGGGGGCAACTTTACATCCATAAAATCAAATCAAAATCAAATCACTTTATTGATCCTGTGGAACATGAGTTATAGGATAAGTCACATTTGTACGTATATAAGATAATACTAAAAGTAAACATACAGAGTACATATGATTGTTATAAGCTTACAATATACAATTAGGAACGAAACATATCAATTTAATTCCCATTCAATAAAACAGATTGTAAAATTATATCACAGATTGAAGAATTCGTCAATAGTATAAAAATTATGATCTAAAAGAAACCTTTTGAGAGTGCTTTTGAAAATTTGGATTCTATGAGTAGTTTTCAATGATTCAGGCAGTTTGTTATATAGTTTTAATCCCAAATAAGAATATGAGTTAGCCGTTATATTATATTTGTAGGGATTTATGTGGAAATAATTTCGTTTTCTCGTTTTTATATTATGGTAAGAACAATTGCGATCATATTTCGACTTATTGGTGTGAATGAATACACACACTTCAAAAATGAAAATATCCAGAAAAGTAAATATTTTAAATTGTTTGCATAAGTCCCTGCAGGAAGTTCTCTGATTAACGCCTGCTAAGATTCGTATTATCTTTTTTTAGGCAATAAATACATTTGAAGCTAGTGGGGAGCTTCCCCAAAGGCAAACGCCATATCTAATTCTTGACTCTATGTGTGCATAGTAATAGTTTAGCAACTGCTCAGTGGTTAAAATCGACTTAAGATTTCGTATCAAATACGAAACAGAACTTAGTTTTGATATTAGTTTACTGCAATGACTCTTCCAGTTCAGACAGTTGTCTAGCCGTAAGTCCTAAAAATTTACATTCATCACTTAGAGAAATGGTGTTATCATTATCATTGATTTTTTATTTCAACGTTGGAACAGATTTTTTGTCTGTGGTGAAACCGCACTAATAATGTTTTATGAGGGTTAAAAAGAAGTGAATTAGCTCCACACCAAGAAGCCAAATGATTTGACACTGTGTTACATTTTTCCTTTAAAAAATTATCGTCTTCGTCCGAGTTAGAAGTGATGTGTCATCTGCATACTCAACATCATTGTAATATAATATAAATAGTAGTGGTCCCAACACTGATCCTTGAGGAACACCAATAGTCAATGCTTGAGTATCTGAATTAAATTTATAGAGACTATTTTCAGATCTATGGTTCATCGAAACAAATTGAGTCCTGTTTCTAGTGAAAGACTCTACCAAGTCGTGGGCTTTTCCTCTTATTCCATATGAATATAATTTATTTAATAAGATTGTATGATCGACGCAGTCAAATGCCCTGCTGAGATCACAAAATACGACTGTGGCTGGAAATCTGCCTCCGCATCAGAAGTATATAATATAGAAGATAGTTTGAATAATAAAATTGAAACTTCTCACAAAATATTGAATTGTCCATCTTCTTTCAAAGAAATTGAAATATCTGATAACATTGTGGAATCAACTCTTCAAGAAATATCTTACGTTTCTGATCAGCAGCAACATGGAACATCTTCGGGACTTTATGTTGGAAGTAATTGGTCAAACTTTACTATCAATTATTATTACAATAAATGAAATTGCTTTAAGAATAATCAAATAATAATTGACTCCGTTGAAAATAAATCCTTCAAAAAGTAATAAATATTTCATATTCATTTTGTGAATTATTTTGTCAGTGAAAAAAAGTAAACATTTACGCGTCAATAGAGATAAAAAACAATTTGAAAGGTGATTTAGACATCAGAAATAGAAAACATATAACAATTTAGTGTCATTTTGAAGAATGAAAAAGAATAACTAAGTAACTAGTCATACTGTAAAGAAATTTCGAATATGGCAGGTTTAGGAAAGATGACAGATGAGAAATTGGAAGTTTGAAAAATCAATATAAAGAAAAATTGGGGAAAGAAAATCTTTGGACGGTTTTGTTGGCTGAAAACAGATAGTTGAGAGAGAAGAAAAAAAGGTCTGAGAAGAGAAGATTTCTTTAACAAGTCAAAAATTTAAATAAGAAGTGAAATAAATTGCTGGAAACAAGTATTGATAATTTTGTTTTGAAAGTTTATACCATAAATGATCAAACCAAATCCCGATCTCAGAGGTATCTGGTTCTATTATTACTCGGCGTAATATATTCACGGCTACAACATTTAATGTGAATTCTACACGTTCGGAAGCAACTACTGAAAAAAATAGTATCCAGTTCTCTCAACGCGTAACAAATGATCGGGTTTACCATTATTGGATCTAGTTCAACTGAGTTTAACTGCTGATATAATGTATGTATTAAAATAGGTGGGTATTCATTCTATAAATAATTTATGATGATATGTTATTAAATTATTATAAAAATTCACCAGACGTGAGAGTCAAATTTTATGAAACATGTCATTAACATTAATAGTGACTTTTTTATGGAAATAGGTATAACATTCAACTTTTAGTCCTCGGGCCCAATACCAGAAAAAAAATTATAACCTTTAATGTTGAAACTTCGTATATCTGCTTTTTACGTCAAGTTGGACATAATGCTTTTTGCAGAAATTCTTGGTGACGTGGTGTTTTAAAAATCTTAGAACCCTCCGACAACTATAGTATCTCAAAAATTTTGTCGGACAGTATTACAACAATTTTTTTTTTCTAAATATTCATAAACCGATTCTGACAATATCAGGAGTGAGGGTCTCAATATTACGACGTCATAACTTTGCCGAATCGATCATAATTCATACTCAATTTCAAACAGGGTCCACCATAGTCTTGGATCAAAGAAATTTGGAAAAAACTCAAGTTCTTTTTTATTCAACACTTTCAAACATTTTGCTTGTACCTTTATGATGAAAGATATCATACATAGCATAAGATATGTTAGTATGTATCAAATGGACTACAGTTCTTGAAAGGGTTTCTGCTCTATCCAAAATTGTATGCCATATTCGCCTGACACAATTTGTAGGAAATCTACGACAAAAAAGGGGACAACAATCCGAAAAAGTTGTTTTTTTGTATTGAACCAAGGTTTGCATACAGGTTTTCATTTTCTGTCTACAAAAAGTCATGTTTTTGCATCCCTCGGTACTTCAATTTTGCACGTATGAATTCACTGTTTTTGTTCGTCATCATTGTTTCTATCGTGGAATCAGTGATTAGGTTTGTATTTGAACCACCAACCAGTGTCTATGATTAAAACACCGTAAAAGAAATGGTCGAAATGGTGGTGAGAAAGATCTAAACTTGTTGAATACATTACCATGGTTTTGAATTAACTTGGCCGTTTCTTGAAAGAAATTCATAGTATATGACATTAAGGAGAACATAGTTAGATTTACATATATTTTATTACTAGTCGCCTGAGAAAGCTACAGTGTAGCGAAACATGTCGCCAATGTGATGAAATATGTAGATATCTAATCGTGTTTACTTTAGTGTCAAATTTTTCAGTGAGTGACGAATCTAGTTTTCGATGTATTTCTTATATTCATAACCCGTACATGTTAACCCGGAAGAGATCAAAAAGAATTGTTTTCAACACCGGTTTGGGGGAAATATGTGACCTAAAATTTTACATGTTGGGATTGATTGGGCACATCGAGCTGCCAGCGAGACTTAGTGAGGAGGCTTATCAGAAATGTTTGCTAAATTGCTTGTAGAATTAATTGGAGAAGATTCGATTACAAATACGTTGGACTATGTGGCTATAGAACACGAGATGTGAGGCAATATTTGAAAACAGGCTATACTAATCGCTGGATTGGCCAACGTGCTCACCTGATCTCAACCCTATCGATATCTCCATAGAGATATTTTGAAGTGGTCTATACACGGAAAAAACAGATCAAGCAGAAGTTGCATCAAACAATAGACATTGCAACTGGGTAAACTCAAAACAATCAGTAAAACTTTGGATTCATAAAATGGAATTTTGCCCACCGATGCAGACTGTGTAGATACTAAAAAAAACTGCAGACTTCCCGAATACTTGTTATTTCATTACCAAATAAAAGTAAAACTTATGGTTAAATACAACCATTAACGGAAAATTATGCAGTGCTCTCCTCAATGAAAAAAGTGAAAAACAGTAAAATTTGGTAATTTTTAATAACAACAGATTTCATACAGTAGGAATGGATGTAAACTCGTGGACAGGTAGAATCATCTTCATCAATGAGGAAGTGAAGCTGGTGATATAGAATGAAGTTTCAGCATGACTCCCAATATGGAATTGTTAAAATATAAATTATTTTCCAGAGCACATCATGAAAGTGGAAATAACTATTGTTGGTTCCGAATGAACTTTCCATATAGGCGAACGTAAAGTTCTTTTGGACACAAATTACATTAAAGCCATAGGTATCAATGCCTTTTGAACGGGTAATGAACGGAAATACGTTAAAATAATTTCTCAGTAAACTGTAATGAACTAGCAACAACAGCATCATTACAACTGTGCGTGGAACGACGTTTGATTCAGTAGCGCATTTTCCGAATTTACCTAAAAATTATATAAATCATCACATATTGCTCTAAAATGCCACAGTTGTGTCTCCACTAATGAATCATTTTACTTTCCGTACTTGGTCATAGTTCAATTTTTATAAGTGTGGTTCGAATTGTACAAAATGAAAATGCTTCTAATATAGATTTCCATCCATTAGCGTTACTTTAACATAGCGTGAAACTTTTGATGAACATGCCTACAACAGAAAGCTTGATTAGTAACAGGGAGTTTTTCTGAAATGGTGAAGTTTTCTTTAAAAATAAATATTAAGAATTTTTCGAAACCGTTTTGTCCATATTGACGTCACATAAAACATGTGAAGAACGATCATCTACCCATGTGGCTTCAGAAACCAAGAACAATCAATAATTTGTTGACACAGATAACTAAAACGGCTTATTTTTCAGTTGTCATTTCAACGTGACAAACGTCAGTTCAAAACACCACTGTGAAAAGCAAATAATTTTTGGCACTAGTGAGAAAAGATTTTTTTTTGCAGTAGTGAAAAAAGTAATCAAATCGAACAAAATAATTGATAGACGAAGTAATTAGCTTCTTACTATAGTTTGGACTTTTCTGGTAAAAGGTATTCATTGCCAATTTAGCTCATATATCTATAAAATAATTAAAATGATAATACTCCCTTGCATGAATACTCATAGAGTATACCTGAAGGCAAAGCCTGTGCGGATAGAAGACGGCTATTACTATTATTTGCTGATGTTTTTGGTGGTTTATTCAATCTTCAACTGTAGGAAATCCCGGAAAACCTATAACACCACCAAGATGCTTCTGAACATTCATAGATTTCATCGTAATTCATTATTTTGGTCAAAAGTCGTGAGATTTGTATTATCACAAAGAAACTAAATTTGTTTGTGAACAAATTATGGAATTGACATTTGCTATCTTAACAACGATTATTTTATGAATAGGTTTATTTATAATTCGAATGATATACGTATACTAGGTATGAAATTATACCCTTTTTCTAATTATTCTCCCGTGTCAAAAAATAGTTTATGATACTTTTGTAAAAAGTGTGCTCAAAACACTGATGTGAATCGCCCGTGTTTTGAACATCCACTTTCCACACTTGTATCATAAGTATATATATTATGATCATAATATGATCACATTCTGCAAAAGTCAAGGTTTTATATGGTTATTTCGTTTAATTTCTTCATTGATCGTGAAAGAGGGCAAGATTATGCGTTTTTCAGAACATGTAAACTTCAATATAGGATTCATAAATGGCAGTTGAAGACTGGCAGTGCTAATCAAAGAAAACACTTCAGAAGCCAAATGTTCATACATATTCAGGGGGTAGGATAATTAGATTCTTCACTACCTCGAAAAAGGTACCGCATTTCCTAATTTGTCAAGCTATTTCGGTTAGTGTCAGTAGATTCTGATTTAAGACTTGATGCTGAAACAAAAATAGTCCTTTTTTAGGTATACCTTATATGCGTTGTTGTCGGTTTCATAACAACACGGAAGTCGGCCTAGCTGAAATGCAACACTCTGTAGAGATCTACTTGGGAAGCCAAATGTCACAACTCAGTGTCGTTTTTATCATCTCGAATTCGCTTCTAACAGTTCATTAGTCCATTGAAATGCAAGCAAGCCCTGTATACATAATATAAGACAATGGTGAATACAAATAATATCTCAGATAGATACCGTTGCGGTGCTAGTACTACATGTTTCAAGTAGGCGAAACATTTATAAAGCAGACAATCGTAAAAATACTATTTGAATACCAGTTTGTTTTAACAAACGTACACCATTCATAAGTAGGAACTGCTATTGCTTATCTGGTTATCGATACTTTTAAATGCATGTCGTATTTACTAATTGATTTAATATACAGCACGTCAAATATTAAATTTTATAGTATGGTATTTTGGAAAAAAATAGTCAACCTAACGTTTGCATATTCTTTAGGCTTCATACTTTCATTTGGTATGGAATTTGTCTATTAATCTTGTAGAAGTTGATTTTTAAATTGTTAATTAATCATATTCTGGCTAAGGATACACTAAAATCGCTTTTTTCTCTATTTTCCACGATAATTTTATATTTGTTGACTAGTTTCGGTTATTACACCATTTTCAATTTGATATAAAATACTTTTCATCCATTAACCAACTCGGTGAAGGTCGTTTTATGGGACCTTAGACTATAAGAGTCACCGAAACACCAAACCCAAAGCACAAACACAAAATTTTTAATAGATTCTACTCGAAAAAGTAATGCCCATACTAAGTCACATACTATTCAACCAAACATTTACAAATTTGCATAAACCCCTGTTAATTCATTGAGAAAATAATAAGAATGCTCACAGAATTTTTAGGCTATAAAACAGACTTAGTAAATCCCAAGTGTCTTTACGTCGAATGACATTTGAATAACAATGTGTTGTGGTCATAATCGTGCATGCCAAATAACAACACTTCAAATTGATTTATTTTTGAACAAAACATTTATGATACCGCCTCATACCCCATATTTTACCAGAACTAATCTACGTTCTATGCCATGATTATCCGCTCTCTGCGAACTATACAGGAAACCTCGAGAAACCTCAAAAATTGTCGTTATGGAATACTTTCATTCTAGAAGACTAGACGAAGAATATTTTTCTACCAATACCTTTTATATCACACATGAACATTTTGATTCTTGTAAACTACATAGTTATTGTTCAATAATGTATTATTATATGGCTATTGAGACTGGAGCATGCATGAGTATCATTATGAGCCGTTGATTGAAATAAATTTTAGATCAGAATATGTCCATTATTTTTATTACATTAGGTAGGTAATGAACATTTAGGAAATTTTGGCTTATTGACGATTCATATGATAATAATAATAATAATAATAAATTATTTCCCAAAAGGCTCTAAGAACTTTGCTGCTCCATTATATTATTATCTTATACATGCGAATATTCTCCGCAGTTGAGCCGGTGTATGAACGGATATATGAGCAAAGAGGATCAAAGAAGGGGGTCGCTGGCTGCAAGGAGAACCTGCTGATCGACAGATGCATCACGCAGGACTCCGTGCAGTATAAGCATAACCTTTCAATGGCCTGGATCGACTATCGCAAGGCATTTGATCCAACATCGCATGAGCTCATCATGCATTTGCTCAGATGCCTTGCGGTACCCGATCAAATAGTGAGATGCATTGAACAGCTGATGCCGCTCTAGAGGACTCGCTTTCAGTCAGAGTCCAAACAGAGCAGGTTATCTTTAGAAGGGGCGTGTTTCAGGGAGACTCCCTCAGCCCTCTTCTCTTCTGCATCTCACTACTGCCATTGTCCGTTGCACTACGGAAAACCCGCAGATACAACTGCGGCACCCCCAGCAACCGGAGGCATAAGGTAACCCATCTGTTTTACATGGATGACCTTAAACTCATCTCAAAAGAGGACGATGCGAGGAATACGGAGAGGACTTTCAGCTCGTTGACGGAAGTATCCTACATCATCTGGATGCCGGAGAGACGTATACCTACCTAGGGGTGGAACAACGCTACACCCAAGAGGTAGCTACTGTCAAAAGCTCTCTCCGTGGCAAGTATCAGCACAAACTGCGACAGATCTGGTCTTCAGAACTGTCGGGGAAGAACAAAGTTGCTGCAACTAATATGCTTGCCGTTCCGATTCTACTTTACCCCTTTGGAGTAATGAAATGGACTCAGGAAGAGCTGCGACAACTCGACGTAAAAACTCGCAAAATGATGCATCTTCATAGAAGCTTGCATCCTTAATCGTCTGTTCCACGGTTATACTTCCCCAGACAACGGGGAGGCCGTGGACTTTTGAGTAGAATGGTACTGGATGGAGCCTGTAAAGTCATCAGGAGTTCAGATCTCCTTCTCTGCTTGGTATGTGATCATGAAAAAGCAGGGATTGGAGCATTTCTTTTGAAGGCAGCAACCCGTGAAGCAACTCGGTCTCATATTCGACACTGAACGGACGAACCCAAACTCTGTCACCGAGTTGGAACCCGTTCAGCTAAAAGCCCACGTGAAAGCTGCGGAGTGTGACGGGCTCTTACAGCTACATAAGGATAAGCCAATGCATGGGGTCTTCTTCAAGAACATTGAAGACCTTGGCTTATCCAGAAACCTGACCTTCGCTTTTCTCAGGTCAAGTGGGCTGAAGTCGGAAATCGAGGGATTCATAATGGCCTGCCAGGATGGTGTCTTCAACACCCTCGTCTACCGTAGTCGCGTGATGGGTATAGAGGTCCCTGACACTAGATGCAGAGCGTGTCATGGAGCAGCTGAGACCATAATGCATTTGCTGTCAGCTTGTCCAGCTTATGCGGTCTCAGCCTATATCCACAGGCATAACGCGGCCCTACGAGTGTTGTACTACTATCTACGACACTCGTACGGTGTAGACGAGACACCGGTGTTGCCTTATGCTCCGGGGGATATTGAGTCCGTTGTGGAGAATGAGAAGTGCCGATTCTATTGGAATTACTCATTCCCCACCCTCAGGCAAATACAACCCAATAAGCCTGATGTAGTCCTCCTCGACCATCAAAGTAGGACGATTTTCGTCATTGAGTTTTCAGCTCCTGGCGGAACGAACATCGTCCGAAAAGAGGAGGAAAAACGGACTGAATATCGAGATCTTCTCTTTGAACTCCGCAGGCTTTATCCAAACCATTCTGTCAAGATGGTGGTTCTGATAATAGTGGTCCTTGGTGGAATGATGGACACGCTGCTCTTAAATCTGAAAATCGTACCGGCATGCCGTGATGCGGCAGGAACCTAGCAGGAAGAATGCAGAAGACCGTTATTCTTGGTTCACTCCGTTTACTCAGGGCACATGATTCTCGGGCCCAGTAATCACTCGCCCCACGAACGTGGGGAGTGTTTGCTGGGGTTAATGATACACCAGCGCGCCCTCCGGTAGTATCGGAGCTCCGGAGACAGGGCCTGACTGGAACATTTCGTATGGAAAAAGAACAAAAAAAACAAAAATCATCTTGTTTTTGTTTTCATCAACTGATGAAACTGAGAACTTGTCGTTGTTACCTAGCAGCAAACTTCTAATCATGGCATGTTTCGTCTCCCTTTTTTCTCATGAATGAAGACCCTTAAGAGTAACACTCGTAGATTGCAAAGTGCATGAAGATGACGGAGACGGCATCGGTTACAAGTTGTCAGTACATGAAAGAATGTTATTCGAGATGGATTCATTCTGTTCTACGGAGTCCTCTAAATAACCATCAGCAACAGCAGTTGACTTCCAGCCTCCAAGATGTTTTATGTTGGTTATCCCATCACCCGAATCTGTTAGAAAAGTTGCCGAGGATCATTGAAAACTGTGACCTGTGTAACGTTCTGGGTTAGGTAGGCCTGAGTAGGTAGCGATTTCTCCCGGAATTTTACCAAGTGATAGAAGACCGTGAATTTGCATACTTTCAATAGAGCTTCAAAAAGGTTCTATTATTTATGTCTTCAGATATAACAAAATATCTTGAAGTATGGTTTTTAGAATCGTGAATTTTCGCAATAATTAGAGTTCCTTTATATTGAATATCGTCAAGCGTGATTTTTGCTCTGCGGAAAGCACTGGCTAGAGCAAACTTGGTACATACTTCAATCATAAGATAGGTATATCTATTAGGGGCCTAGCATAAACGTGGATATGTCTTCTTGGGTAAAAATCTGCGCTTTTTGCGGTCGAAAACCAACATTATGCTTTTTTAGGAACGATGTCAACTTATGAAACTTGCCAATGTCCAGGTTTTGTTTTATTTTAACTAAATATTTAAATATTTCACCATCGAGTAACGCGACCATAGTATTGGATTTCACTAAACCTTAGATAGCTCGGAAAAACACAACAAAAAACCTCTTCTCTGAAGCTATTCACTCCTTTTTTCTTATACCAGCCTAAAAACTGATTGTATTGCTGTTCGCATCTTTTTCGTGATTTACTAGGTAACAGATCTGAATTTACCTCATCTGCGGCCTCTAAAATTGCTTCTGGGAGCTCTTCGCTTGACAAATGCATTAAAATATTGGTAAAATTTAAAATAATTTGAAAAACCCAGAATGTGTCACTTTGATAACGCTTCGACTTGAAACATTGACGTCTTGATGACAACTTAGTTTTCATAGCAAATCACACCAAACCACTTGACCCATCTTAGTTTGATTGTTATGTGGATTGATTTTGAGAAATGTATAGGTAGATTTATGAAATTATCCCAATTTTTTTATTTTTTCCATTCAAGAAAACAAGAAAAATAGGTGAGTTAAATATTAAAACCTACATAAGTACATTAGTGCGCAAGCTTGTAGAAAAAAAGTGTATCCACTTGCAAACAGTCCAGTTCCCATTTATCCGATATCAAATTGGCAAAACTGACGTTTCTTATGGATGATTTTATACATAAGTTAAATTATCATGAATAAACTGAAAGATTTACCCGATATACCAACTGTTTCAATCTCGATAAATTTTTCATCAAAGTCAGTATTCAATACAATATAAGGAAGAAACAGAGACGATGATGAAACCCAAATTCATCCAATTCATAATTCAACGAGTTGATTTGATTAACATCCCTCTTCTAGTATCGCAACCAACCATCCCCTCTTTCGTGAGCGGTTCTAAAGAATCATTCAACATAAAATTAATGATATGATTCTACGCATAAACTTACAAGAACGCAATTCGTTTGGGATTCCAAACAGATAATCGAATAATAGAAAATGACTCACTTCGGTTTTGCGTTTTGATCTTTCATCTATGACACCCTTACCCTCAATGATGTTCAAGACAGCCACTTTGCGCCAATTTATATGAGACTAATGGCATGGTAATAATCCTATTTCGGCAAAAAGGATAGGTTACAACTGTAAATATTAATAACATTCCGATAAGTTTGAGCTTTGTTGTATTGAAGTACAGTGGCGGGTCTAGTCAATATTAAATTATTCAAACCGGGTGATTCAGTTTGTGTAGTGCCGTTCACTATTTATTAGGTGAAAAAATTTACGGAATCCCAACACAAATCACGACGCAAACAAATGTCACGTGAAAAGTAAATGTGATGAAGAGTCAATTATTACAGATAGCTTATGTTAGGTGAGGTTGAGTTTGCCTACTAAACACTATAGGTTTATAAATGTATTATAAATTTGACCAAATCAGAGAGTGGTTGCCAAAGAAAAATCCAATAAATGTATACAAGGCCCTAACAGAGTCGGTTCTGAATTATGGAATAGTCGCATGGGGCTCAGCCTGTTTTGTCCCCACTAATCATAGCCCAAAAAAGTATGCTGAAAATCATATACAAAAACAGAAGATTTTCCTCAGAGCAAGTATTTGACGAAGCTAGAGTTCTGAACCTTGAACAGTTGCACATTAAAAATTTTTATAGATTACTACTGAATAATAAGTATTTAACGCAAGAAGTTTCGCATAGTATTACTACCCGTGCTGTAACCCTAAACCATGTTACATTTCCAAACACCTCCTTTACATCAAATCAACAGTCACTTTATTATATTGCACCATAAATACTCAATATCATACCCTCACAATTTAAAAATCGACCTTATAAGTTTAATAAAATAAAGATTATATTGTGGTTGTTAGAAAATAACACTACAATCTATTGATGAAGACACTATATTAAGACTCAATTGTTTTTCAAAAACTATACTAGATTTTATGATCTCATTATCATTTTTTATTGTATTTATCAAAACTTTTTCATTTTACTACCGTTACGAAGCAATTTATTATCCATTGTAATTTGAATTAATTTTAAGATAATTTCAAAGCGTAGCACACACACATTCTTTCAAGAATATCGTGTGTTACACGTGAAACCAATGTGAAAATACTGCTTACGGAATAAATATCTTTTTTTTATATTTCTCCCAGTCTTTCCTAGCTCGCACGAGTCTCTCGATGACTTCTGAGGGTTGCTTGTAAGAGTGCAGACGGTTGACAGAGGTGATACGTTATAGAACCAAACACTTTCTTTAGTATATCCAATCAATTCATAAAATTCATGAGTATATTAGGAGAACAATCATCTTCCCTGCATAGCCGGCCCACTGCATCCTGTACTATAGCGATCTTATGTAAGTGGTGTTTCAGGCAACAGGATCCAGTGATTGAATATATAACAACTCTAGAGATATGTTCTACTAAATTCTAGTTGTTTTCTCAATGCCCTGTTATTTTCTTTTGCATGAGACGAATGTTTTGGAATGGACGTTACATTGTTAGTGGTATGATAAACCGATCACCAATTCTCGTGCAGTGTGCTGTAACGATTTCGAGACCGGCCTCGAGACCGGCCCTGATCATCCAATTAACTCGAAATGTAAACAAGTTCTCCGCTGACAAACACATAAATTACGTGGAAGATACGCGAATTTTCTAACGAAGATTCTGGGGACATCTAAGAAGTCGCCCGAAAGGCTCGAATGGTCGAGAATTGTAAATACGAGTATATGAGCCACTGGGTATTAGATGGCGGGATAGTCATAGTCAGAGATAGCCACAGAGAGTTACGAATATAATAGTTCCAGAGTTCACAGATAGAGACTTAGAGTAAAAATAAATAAAAATAGTAACTATGATATAAATTAGTGTTTAAGACGTGTGTAAATAAATTATAAAAATTAGTTTAGTGCAGTTTTACTACAGTAGGGGATACTAGGGAGGCTTGATACTGTGGGAGGTATGATACACGTTTAAATTAACCGCCTAAAATATTTCGCCATTACTAAATTTGGCAACAGCTGAGTTCTTGCACGTGGCCGTTACACTTAATATCAGTTTGTTTTCGTTGGGCGCAAAAATAACTTGTCGGTGACAAAAATTCGTTATTGGTTACATATTTTGTACATTTCGTAAAGGTAAGTGTGAATCTTTTGTAGACAACTGTTTCAGAATATCCTGTTTATTCAATTTATATGTGATAATATATAGATTTAGCTTTAATTTATCATATAATTTAGATTTGCAATATAATTAGAGTTTTCCTAATACGATGTTTTGTAAAATATTCCACATTAGGGAGGTTTGATACATGTATCATGCCTCCCGTAATAATGGCATTCAAACAATAATATTCCTTATCACTTCAGATGCCATTCAAATGGAAAAAGAAAACAAACAGAACAGTAACATCGCCTGAAATAGCTCTTTCACTTACTGAAGAGCATACCCAGAGGAAACGTACACCAGAAGTAGAAGCAGCATACTTGTTGAACATCACACACCCAACTTCAGATCATACATACCATACACTGTAATCTGATTTTGCACAGATTACACATAAGAAGATGCTTGAGGGTATACGACCACTTCCTCAGGCCCCGCCAAGGAAACAGTACAGCTCAAGCAGTAAACCCACAATAACTAAAATTCTAACTGACACACCTAACATGGAGGAAATTAACGTAAGCATGAAAAGAGGTCGGAACGAAAGAAACAGGGAGCGCAATATATAAAGAACTTTAAAAGAAAAATTGTGGACGATACAGTAAATAAGACAAAAACAAAGGTAAAATGAACAAGAAACAAAAGAATATTGTTGACGAAGATTCTGACACATCGGAGGAGCCAAAATTCGACGGATCATCTCAATCTAGCTGACGTGCTTATTGTATCCTTAAAAAACAAGTTTTACAGTAATTCTCCATAAAAAACAATTCCGTAAGTCGTCTTACGTTTTGCCTATAAAAAAATTAATTTCCTATTAGTGCGGTGCGACTGGAAGATCAATTATATTCCAGGAGAGTCTGTTGTGCATACAATATCCGATAACGTAGATAATCTCAAAGTACCCCATCACCGACCTGTTCAACCAACGCCTTCGCCAAAATGTGAATATAGTCGGTCAAATTCGATGTTTGGTGCACGCGAACCGCTCAATTCACAGCATGCAATTAATTGCCGATTTCCACAAACAAATTGCATACACGTGTGCACTAACAGACTGGCTCACGTAAAGAAAACCTGTATATTTATATTCAGAACACAGCAACCATCATCGTGCAGTACTATGGGGTATTAAAATTTCATATTCAACACATATTTTATTCAGAATTCAATAAGCATATCAAAGCTATTAGCGGAGTGCATTTTCCTTGAAATTGTTCAGTCTGTGGGAATATAAATTGTTTTATTGTTTGGTGGTCACTTTGTGAAGAAAGCTGTTTTTTTAGTTGTTTGCATTCCACAATCTAAGATATACAGCGTGTCCCTTTAAACTGGAAACAAATGGAAAAAAAGTTATTTATTGTTTTTGGAAAAATGTCATTAGTTATAAAGAGTTCTGTGTTTTCTCCAAGTTCTTATTTTGAATTATCAAATGTTAAAACTTGTCAGTCGTAAAGAAGTGTCAAAAAAATCTTTCATATCTTTCATTTTCGTGACAATATCAAAAATTGTTACTGTATAAGTTGACCAGAATTAATTGTCTCGTTCAAATACAATAATAATAATACATTTATTATCCACTTCTTTTTTCATACACTCATATTATAACAAAAATAATAATGGACAATTGGCTATAATTGGTTCAGTCGTGGACGAATCCACTCCTGTTCTTCCACCAATGACGATAAGATTAAAATAAAAAGTAACAAAGATGGTGGGCGAAACATTTTTTTGAAAATGAAATGATTCAAGAAATAAAGGTGAAGTAAATATATGTTAAATCCGTCAACCGGTTGCATCCCTACGTGCAACCCTCAAAATTCAGAGACTTGTGCGAGCTAGGAGAAGACGTAGCCCTTACCTTTTGATACAAATGATGCCATGCACGAGACCGGTGGCAATGCTGAGATTCGAACTCACGCTCTTTGGCTTATGAGGCGAGAACTCAACCCGCACACCATCGCGGCCCATAAATATAATAATATACCCATAATATACAGGTGTGAATAGAGTGAGAAGAAAGAGATAGAAAATGGAGTAAAAAGAAGAAGGAAATTTGATGAAAACTTTATTGTTGTTGTGTATGGTTAAAAGATATGCTTTAAATTCAATTTTGAATGTTTATGTAGATAGTTTTAAAAAAGTTGGATCAATTTTGTACAGATTGTTGATACAGACTGTCACGCTGTGGAAAAATTATCGTTTGAAGACTGATTTGGTGTGTCTAGGGACACGAAGTAAAGTTTTTTGACGTATATTTAGATTATGAACATCAGTTCTGTATCTAAGTTTCTGATGTAAATAAGGAGGTGTTTGTAGAGTATATTTAATGAGCCAAACATGCCATATGTAAGCATCTACGATTATACATATTCAGCCAATTCATTTCTTTGAATTTATGTGAAATATGATAATATTTTCCTTATACATGAGTTCTGAAGTTTCTGAATTCGTCTGCTCTCAATACCATCTATACATGGTCCATATACAGTATCACAATGATTTAGGTGTGACAGCACAAGCGAGTCACATAATAATTTCTTTACATCCGATGATAAGAATTGTCTTTGAGCATAAATCATCTTCAGAGTTGCATAAGCGATGTTCAGTTTAGATGATACATGTTCTTTAAATCGCAATTTGGTATCGATTATGGGACCTAAGTTTTTGCATTGTATTTTAAAAGTTATTTCGGTGCCATCAATTTCAAGCAAAATGTTATTAGTTATATGATTTCTAATATTATCACTACAAAATATTAAAGCTGATTATTTCTTAGGATTCATTTTCAAAGAATGATTTGTTGAAATATTAAAAATCTCATCAAGAACTGTATTAATGGCATTGATTGCTTCACATATATTGGAATATTGAAAAGAAAAATACAACTGTGTATCGTCTGCATATAGATGATAATCACAAACTTTAAGCGAGTTAGGTAAATCTGCTGTGTATAGAATAAAGGACCAAATGTACTACCTTGTGGTACTCCAGAAATGATTTCCAACGGTGCAGATGTATCAGTACCAATAACTACAGTTTGTGTTCGCATTTTTAAATATGATGCAATGAGTGAGCATGCACCGAAATCAAAATGGTAAAACTTCAACATAGCCAACAAAATATTATGGTTTATCATATCAAACGCCTTTGAGTAATCTAGTAGTATCAATATTGATATTTTGTCAGAATTCATAGCACTAATTATGCCATCAACAACATCGGCAACAGCTGTAGCACAGCTGTATCCCCTTCTGAAACCTGACTGCTTCACAGGTAAAACATTTTGATAATTCAAAAAATTTCTTATTTGTATATCCATAATTCTTTCAAAGATTTTTGAGAAAACCGGTAAAATACTGATTAGCCTGAGATCGCCATAGTTATTAGGTGAGCTAATTTTGGGTAAAGGTATTGCTTTCGCAATTTTCCATATCGATGAAAAGTAGTTTTTCAATAAACACTCATTAATAATGTTAGTAATAACAGGAATTAAAAAGGGACAACATAATTGCACAATAGTTATATTCAGACCATCATTTCCATAAGCATATGTTTTGATTTTATTGATTATGTTGATTACGGTTGCTTCATCAGTTATATGCATTAATATGCATTAATATTTTTCCCACGAAGAATACTTATCTGTTGAACTCGGCAACTTTCGATATTATATTTTTTTCATGTAATGACTCGAATCCTAGTATTACTCATCCTGCAGTTTTCACTTTGGATTACAACTGACGCTGCTAGATAAACAATTTTTTCTACAACCGAGCGAAAATTACTATATTTACGCTTCAAAAGAAAAGCGCAAAGTTGCATTTTTCCGAGGAGTGATCAAACGCTGAGTTACCATAGAAACCATAAGAGAGAAGTGTCAAATATTTTTTCCATATTTGACACCAGAGTTTATAGGAGTTGAAGGGTATTTGATAGATGTCAACTATTCCATAAACAACGTACTGTGATTTTGAGATCGTCATCGTAAATTAAAATGTCTATTTTTCATAAGAATTCAATGGAAATCGATGAAATTAGTGAACTTTTGTGCACTCCGTCGGAAATTGCTCAACTGCCAGAAAAGTCGAGAAGCAAGATCGAAAAGCAGTATTAACTTTTTATTAAATGGTGCGATTAAAATGGAACCAAGAATATATCAGAAAACATTCTACTCTCATATTTTGCAAACATTCTACTTCCGTATTTTGCAGGAAAATCTATACGTTGGTTAATATTATGCTTAGATCTATGATATTAGTAATAGTCCAAGAGCTGATGACGAATTTTGAGAAGGTTCTTTAGGCAAGCTGAAATTGCGAAAAATTATAATTTCGTCAATTGGCGAATCCAGTCCTGAAAGTCGTTTAGAGAATTAGCGGTTATTTCGCTACTGCGCAGCATATAACATTTGCAAATATAAAAATCAAAAAAATATATTTTGGGCAACTTGAATTTTTTTTTATCTCTCAATTTATAATTTCTAGATTAGATTTCAAATAAAAAATCCATGACGTTTTTGTCGGTTATTAAGTATTGCCTGACGTCTCTAAAATATTTTTTTTTAAATTACCAAAAAATATTCTTTAGGCAATCTGAAATTTATATCACGTATTCATCAAGTAATTTTAATAATATCTGCAAATTGCCTGACGATATTGTGGGTTATAAACAATTACCAGACATTAATAAAGTTTGTAAATAAGCGCAACTAAAAGTCTTACGCGCAGCCGTAAAAGCGACAAGGATAGCCAATCGAGGCATGCTGGCAGCTGCCGGGGCCCGAGGTCCTCGCGCTGTGATTGGCTATTGAGAAACCACATGTTTACAGAACTGCGTTCATAACAGAAATATTTAATTTTTTATATTTTTTTTCGCTAAAATTTGATAATTGATTAAAAATTTTCAAATTATTAATTTCGTTTGTTGCATAAATTATTTAATGAAAAAGTATTTTAGTCTCGAAAAAAAAATATTTCTAATATTAATTATTTATATTTAATATAATTTTGTATTTTTGGAAAAAAAATGATATATTTTAATATATAATATTATATATTCATTTGTTTTCTAATATTATTTAAATAAAACTCATTATTTATGAAACTTAAATTATCAGACACCTGATAATTTTTTTATTTTTCTAGAAAAAAAAATTGGTCCAGAAAATTGTTTTTAAAAAATTGCGTTTCTAATTTTTTGAGTTTTCAAATATGAAATTTCTTGCATTAATTTTCTAGTCTTAAATTATTTGTGGAAAAAATTATAAAAATTATCAGATATCATTCAATTTCAGTATTATTATTACTCAACTCTGACAAATAAATCAAAAATTTGTTTATAATATCTGTTGCACATGACGATGGTTGAGATGATCTACTAACATTTTTTTCAACGTGGTGGTGCTTCAGCTGAAAAAAGTCGATAACATTGCGAATGATAATCGTCTGTTTGGGTCACATTTTCCGGCAATTCCACATCACTATACCGTAAATTTTTGTCTTGGCGAATTTTTAAAATGACTACATTTTTCCAATATTTCTTCACTAAACACAAAGATCTTATCAATACGCTTTTTACAAATAAAACATTTTAAATTTGTTTTATTCATCGTGGTTTATCTGTTTATAACCTTGAAATTTAAATTTGTTTAATAATTACAGCACTGATCTAAAACAGTTTAAACTATATACACAGATATTTACATAGTCACAAATGCACATACATGATAAATTTCAAACAAGAAATTATATTTTAATAAAATCTTTAAAAAATATATAAAAACACTGGATACTTTTTCACGAGGCTCCGATTGCTTTGACAAACAATAATCTGTTGTGATTGTTGTGAACGCAGTGCCGACAGTAAGCTGGAAACACGAGGTTTCTCAATAGCCAATCACAGCCCGAGGAGCTGCCAGCATGCCGCCTCGATGAGCTATCTATCCTTGTCGCACTTACGGCTGCGCGTAAGACTTTTTGTTGCGCTTATTTACAAACTTTATTAACGTCTGGTAATTGTTTATAACCCGCAATATCGTCAGGCAATTTGCAAATATTATTGAAATTACTTGATGAATACGTGATATAAATTTCAGATTGCCTAAAGAATATTTTTTGGTAATTTAAAAAAAATATTTTGGAGACGTCAGGCAATACTTAATAACCGACAAAAACGTCAGGGATTTTTTGTTTTGAATTCTAGAAATTATCAATTAATAGATAAAAAAAATCAAGTTGCCTAAAATATATTTTTTTTGAATTTTTTTTGCAAATATTATATGCTGCGCAGTAGCGAAATAACCGCTAATTCGCTAAACGACTTTCAGGACTGGATTCGCCAATTGACGAAATTATAATTTTTCGCAATTTCAGCTTGCCTAAAGAACCTTCTCAAAATTCGTCATCAGCTCTCCGGCTATAAAATATGATATGAACATCAAAGAATACAAAAAACTATTGGCTTATTTAACATGTCAAGCTGGCCACAAGCCAATAAAATTACAAACTTTAAATTTTATTGAATTGAAAACCTTTTCAACAGACGCTTCTGATGAGATATTTACTGTAAAAAGTGATCTTAATTTTCGGTACTGCTGGAGCGTGTAGAAGGTACAAACTTGTCAAGATAGTAATGGGCGACATTGAAGATAAGGTCAATCCTTATTGTAAAAATACCTGATTCTAAGACATACACTAGCAGAGCAGAGCCTGAGTGGATTGTAAGTGTGTGAGTAACAGATCCAAGACCTTGCTGCGCCGTAAAGTTATTAAATTAGTTTGTTAACAAAAAAGTTGGTATTTTTGCCAGAAAAGCTTTTGAATCTGTCACTCACATTATAACCTACGTTATACATCTGGAGACATTTGATTTTTTGCTTTTAGGTATAGTACCGAATGCATTACTAAATCAGAAACTGAAATTTGTATTGCGATGTATATTGAATTAAAATAACGTTTCTTCACGAGTGAGTGTGGATTTCAGGGTAGGTAATAATCGCCCTATAATAAGCAGTTTCACCAGAAACCCTAGAAACACAGATTGGGAAAAATACACCACCAATCTAAAATGTAACCTAGAACAGATCAAGTTCAACGGCAACAGTCACGTCGAATTTGAGCAGACCCTAGAGGCGGTAAACGGGGCAATTATGGATGCATACGAATCCAGTTGCCCCATAAAAGAAAAGAAATCCCACAGTGGAACCATTTGGTGGAACGAACACCTGTCAAATCTGAGATCCGAAGTCCGCTGGCTATTTAACAAAGCCAAGCGGGGCGGAGATTGGCAGGGATACACCGAAAGGCTGACAAAATATAATAAAGAAATAAGGAAAGCCAAGAGGAACAGCTTCAGGAGCTTTTGTGAGACAATCACATCAAGCCCTGCAGCATCCAGGTTATACAAAACCATGGCGAGGGGCAGAGAGCAAGGACCTATGTCACTCAGAAGAACAGATGGTAGCTATACAGAGGATGAAGAGCAACGAGCTCTCCTCTTACTGGAGACGCACTTTCCAGGCAGCATACCATTTGAATCCGACAGATCACTGGAAGAACCAGGCAGGGCCAAACGAGAAGACTGGGAAGTAGCAAAGACCATATGCACTCCCCAAAGAGTGAAATGGGCAATTGAATCCTTCCAACCATTCAAGTCACCAGGAGTTGACGGTATATTTCCGGCTCTTCTACAAAAAGGGCAAACGGAACTACTGCCGTACATCATTAAAGCAGCCAGATTTAGTCTGGCACTCGGGTACATACCGAACAACTGGAGAAGAGCACGGGTAACCTTCATTCCCAAAGTGGGAAAGAAGGACCCTACCCTCCCGAAGTCATTCAGACCAATCTGTCTCTCATCCTTCTTACTGAAGACAGTGGAGAAGACGGTAGACAACTACATCAGAACTGAGATACTGGAGAGAGTGCCATTGCACTCCGGGCAGCATGCATATAGGGCGGGCAGATCAACGGAAACCGCTCTGTACGTGCTTACCGAAAGCATCCAGAGATCACTTGAGCACAAAGAAATGGCCATTTGCGCCTTCTTAGACATAGAGGGGGCATTCGACAACACCTCTCATGAAGCAATAAAGAGGGCCCTAATGAACAAGGGAGTGGACAGAACCACATCCAGATGGATGTGCCAAATGCTGGCCACAAGAACAGCTGAAACGAAAGTGGGTGAGAGCAGCTTTCGGATCAGCACAAACAGGGGGTGCCCACAAGGAGGGGTACTATCACCTCTGATGTGGAGTCTCGTAGTAGACGAACTACTCGGAACACTGACCGGGAGCGGAGTCACTTGCCTTGGATATGCGGACGACATAGTCATCATGGCCAAAGGCAAATTCGAAGGAACCCTCTGCGATCTCATAGAAAGAGAGCTAGAGACAACCAGAAGATGGTGCCTCTCTGTGGGGCTGAGAATTAACTCATCAAAAACCACAGTAGTACCATTCACTAGAAGAACAAAGGTTCAGCACCTAAGGACTGTTCGCCTCGACGGAGCAGACTTAGAATGGCAGCAAGAGGTGAAGTATCTAGGACTTACTCTAGACTCAAAACTACTCTGGAACAGACACGTAGAAAAGATCGCTAATAAGGCAAAATCATCACTGATGGTGTGCAGGAACATTGCAGGAAAAACATGGGGATGTAACCCATCAGTACTGCGATGGATGTACACCATGATAGTGAGACCTATGATCACCTACGGGGCAGTAGCATGGCAAGGCAGAACCGAACTCGCCACAACAAAGAAGATCTTGGAAAAAGTGCAAAGACTAGCATGTCTTTGTATAACAGGAGCAATGAGGTCGACTCCAACAGCAGCAATAGAGGTCATTCTGGACCTCACTCCTCTCCACATAATGGTGAAGAGAACTGCTTGGGAGGCAAACCTCAGGTTGGCTAAAGTTGGACTCATAGGGACAGCACACGGCGCGAGGGGCTTAACCCCTACCAACTGTGCACACCTTGCCGACCTCCCAACTGACGAAATTACCAAGAAATTTAGTTTCGAGAAACTTTTTCGAACGGAACTAAACACCAAGCGAGAATGGAACATAGAATCGATTCGAGCACTGGGGAAGAATACCTTAACATGGTATACGGACGGGTCCAAAACTCCCGAAGGAACTGGAGCAGGGGTCTTTGGGCCTCGCACCAAATACTCTGAACCCATGGGCCAGTTCCCCAGCATTTTCCAAGCGGAAATTCACGCCATAGAAAGGTGCATTCAGTTCAACCTCAATAGGAAATACCGGAACCAGGAAATCGTGATCCTCTCCGATAGTCAAGCAGCCATCAAAGCGTTGAGCTCCTGCAACATCAACTCGAAGATGGTTTGGGAATGCCTAGACAAACTTAATGATCTGGGCAGGAACAATAAGGTGACCCTCCTCTGGGTGCCAGGGCACGCCGGAGTAGAGGGCAACGAACAAGCAGATACCCTGGCACGGAAAGGCGCAGCAACGCCACTGATCGGGCCAGAACCATTCTGCGGACTTGGAAAATATTACTTCCGAGAAGAACTCAATAAAGCTGAAGAAGCAATGAGAGCAACATACTGGCTAAGACTTCCAGGGCTGAGGCAGGCCAAAGATCTCCTCGGAAATTTCAACCGAGCAAGATCAAAGACACTGATTAACCTCAGCAAAATTAGTCTAAAGACAATCACGGGATTTCTAACGGGGCATTGCAGACTCAAAGAACACCTGAGGAAGCTAGGCTTAGAGGAGGACAGCACCTGCAGATTATGTGGGGAACACCCAGAAACACCCCACCATATATTGATGGAGTGTTACGCTGTACATCGCAAAAGATTGAATATACTGGGATCACACCAGCTGACCGTGGGAGAAATACCACGAGCAGACCCCCTCAAAATCCTAAAATTCCTGAAGGAATTGGGACTTGAAGGGCTGCTGTAAACAAGAACATCTTGTGACAGCAGAAGAAGATGGGGCACAATAGATCTAATCAGGTCGCAGCGCATCAATCACCATCCATACTCACCAATACCAATACCAACGTCTGGTAATTGTTTATAACCCGCAATATCGTCAGGCAATTTGCAAATATTATTGAAATTACTTGATGAATACGTGATATAAATTTCAGATTGCCTAAAGAATATTTTTTGGTAATTTAAAAAAAATATTTTGGAGACGTCAGGCAATACTTAATAACCGACAAAAACGTCAGGGATTTTTTGTTTTGAATTCTAGAAATTATCAATTAATAGATAAAAAAAATCAAGTTGCCTAAAATATATTTTTTTTGAATTTTTTTTGCAAATATTATATGCTGCGCAGTAGCGAAATAACCGCTAATTCGCTAAACGACTTTCAGGACTGGATTCGCCAATTGACGAAATTATAATTTTTCGCAATTTCAGCTTGCCTAAAGAACCTTCTCAAAATTCGTCATCAGCTCTCCGGCTATAAAATATGATATGAACATCAAAGAATACAAAAAACTATTGGCTTATTTAACATGTCAAGCTGGCCACAAGCCAATAAAATTACAAACTTTAAATTTTATTGAATTGAAAACCTTTTCAACAGACGCTTCTGATGAGATATTTACTGTAAAAAGTGATCTTAATTTTCGGTACTGCTGGAGCGTGTAGAAGGTACAAACTTGTCAAGATAGTAATGGGCGACATTGAAGATAAGGTCAATCCTTATTGTAAAAATACCTGATTCTAAGACATACACTAGCAGAGCAGAGCCTGAGTGGATTGTAAGTGTGTGAGTAACAGATCCAAGACCTTGCTGCGCCGTAAAGTTATTAAATTAGTTTGTTAACAAAAAAGTTGGTATTTTTGCCAGAAAAGCTTTTGAATCTGTCACTCACATTATAACCTACGTTATACATCTGGAGACATTTGATTTTTTGCTTTTAGGTATAGTACCGAATGCATTACTAAATCAGAAACTGAAATTTGTATTGCGATGTATATTGAATTAAAATAACGTTTCTTCACGAGTGAGTGTGGATTTCAGGGTAGGTAATAATCGCCCTATAATAAGCAGTTATTTAAATATTTACCAAGACAATAATCCTTACCATCCATAGAAAAACAAGGGTGTGAATTTTAATTTGAATCTCGACAATGTGGCAGAGGATGAATTAAATATAAACAGTTTTTGTACTCGAACATCCCAAATTTCACTGGACTGACTCTACCTAAATACCGACACTTTGATCATTCATACCTCCGCCTGTTACCCTCCTTTATACCATTGTCAATATTTCAACAATAAAAAGTTGTTCTCAAGTGGCCAATCCATTGAAAATAAACAAATAAGGGTGTGAACCTGTCACATAACAAATGACATCAAACAAGGCCGAACACGCCACCGACAAAAAATCATGGGAATAATACCGATATAAATCATCCTGTTCGTTGCAATAAATTTTAATGATATGCTAGAGCAGTGGTCATAAGTTGTGGAGGTACACGTCTTTAAGAGATTTAATTAATTGCAAGCATCGACTCTGCTGAGTTAAATTTTTATCGCATGGGAATGAATATTTATTTAAAATTAATTTTTATGGTCTTGCATAGCATAACAAGTAGCTCAGGTACGTTTCGTTTTTGAGCGACTTTCTGGATGATGAGCTGTTGTATCACTAATGATTATTTTGAAAATAATTGTTCAGTGGATAATATGGAATGAATTGATTGCAATTATTTTTTAAATTACTCTGGGACTGACGGGCATCTGAAATCAATTCCAATTTTGTAATTTGGAAAAAGGTCTCGTTAAGAATATTCGAAGAAATTTAGAAAAATGAATCATTTGGAATTATGTATTTGACTTTCTGAAATTACTACCAGAATAAATTGACACTTTCCCTAGCTTCAGTTTCAATCGTTGCAGTATCCTATTTTCAATTCGGAAAAATGTCTAGAAAAATTGTTTATATTATTTATGTAATATTTCGAACAAAGTTCAATGTCCGTCGAAGTGTTAGCCAGGGAAGTTTTGTTTGCCTCATTTATCCACTTTGTAGAGACATGTGGAGTGAAAGGTTCTTCGGCATTGTCGATTTTATTCCTTCTATCTAGTCAAATATTCTCAAGTGTCATGATTTATTGGCATTGTTCATTGTTTCTCTATTTTTATTACAGTTCAAGATACTGAAAATTTTTTTTTTGAGTTTTTTTGGTAAGTCATAGGGATATCAAAAACGACCTGGATAGAATGAAGCAATAAAATTCTCTACAAAATAGATAGGTATCAGCGGTCTAAGGCACAGGCCGTTCGAAACTCCAGCACAGCGATAGTCGGTTCGAGTCCGATGTAGGTACGAGAATTTTTCTCAACTACTTTATATCGGATTGAAAAGCAAGTGTATGGTGAGTTGTCTAGATGCCAATCTCGTCTAGTGCTAGCTTGGAGTGCACACCGACTACCCGAGTTGGTGCTGTAGGTTTTCCGGGCTTTCCTACAGCTGAAAAGTGAATAAATCACCTGAAACATCAGTAAGTCGCCCTGGAGCGCCACGGCAAATAATAATAATAGCCGTCATCTACCCGCACAGGCTATGCCTTTGGGTACACTCAACGAGTGTTTATGAGGGAGTATTATTATTATTATTATTTATTATATTTCTAGGATACTATCAGTAGGCTAGTTTAGGTTAGGTTGGGTAAGGCTTCATATTTATTTGGCTCTGAAAAAGGTTGTAAAAAAATGCGATGCGGTAACTGTTGTAAAAAGGAGAATACTTGTTGATGTGATCGTTAAGCATCAGATCTTATTCATATAAAGTATTTTAAGAAAAATTATTTAAAAAATTGTTTAAAATTGTTGTTTTTGTTTTAAATAGTTTTTATTTGTTTAGTGTTTGTGTGTGTCCACTTAAGTTCGCAAATAATAATGAAGAAGTTACTGCTTATAAAAAGTTCTAAAACTTGGGATAAAGCCATCAAATATCAATTTTTTTCATGGTAATCGAAGTTTCTTCAAAAATATGATATACATGCAAGAGTAGAAATACTTTTATTTTTGGAAATATCAAAATTTGTCATGGAAAAAAGGTATTTAGAATTGAAAAATTAATATAATTTTGGTAGGTACCTATCTTTTCTTTTTGTTTATTTTAGAAAAAAACTAACTTTTCATGAAGAGTTCTGTGTGGATATCTGAATGTAGTTTCCAATTGTAAATGAATTTTTGCAATAACAATTTTTGATTTTGTCAAAAATAAAGGTACTTCATTATTGCAGGGAACTCATATTTTTATGAACCGCATTCGTATGAAAAAATTCATATTTGATTATCGTTTTTCAGGTTTCAGACCATACAGAACTTTTTATGAAGAATACTTTTTTTTCATTAAATTATTAATAAAAAAGTTTTCCATATGTTGCGAACTCAAATGGACACACTATATATTATGAGGATGGTCCATACAAATAGTATAAAAATGTTAAATGATTGTGTTACAACTATGCAAATATTCCATAGTTCAGTTGAGAGTGGGAATTATATTGTTGCCTTAGTTTCGAATTGAATTGAATTCATCCATTAAAAAAGATATACAAAATAAATGAAACGATTAATTTTGACGACGTCGAAATACATTTATCTCTAAACATTCCCAGGAAGTGTTAAGTATGAGTCAAATACATTGTTAGAGAATAAGGAGTAATCAATGACAGGTTGACATTTTTCAACTTCAATTGTTATGGAATTGAAATATGGAATAAAATGGAATTATTACAAAATTTTGAAATTTTCCTGAAATAGTTCAATATTTCGAATTGAAAACACTTTGTCGTTCAGATGAAAATACTACGCCAATATGAAACATGACTCTTAGTGTTATATAATACAGAGTGGGGTACCGAAAACGAAACAGATCGAATATCTTCAAAACACATGTGTTGTGAAGAAAATGCAAAAACAAGTCGATTTTTGATCATAACCTCAACTGTAATATCTCTCCCCCACCCCTTGGTCACTATCACCCAAACAAGTTGAATAGGGAAAGTAGTAAGTGTGACACATCATTAAAAAGGTAATTTCATAAGGAATTTAGCCATGTCAATTTTCGCTACCTAACTTCTATTTTGGCACCCTCTTGCGGGAAAAACAACTGATCAGTATTCCAAATTATGATACTTCATTTGCAAACTCATTTGACATAAATTCGGTGACATTGCATTAAGGAAAAAAACAAAATGGCGGCTCCAAAATGGCGGACAAGATTTAAAATTATGGTCCGATTTGATTCAAACTTGATAAGTGGTGGTTTTTTAGGGTCGGAATCTATAAATTGTTTGTCAGTTCAAAAGAACAAGATGGTGGCTCCAAGATAGCGGACGAAATTTGTAAATATGGTCCGTTTCACCCGCCATCTTGTTTTTTGTATCGACAAAAAATCATAACTTTTCACCCTGAAAATCCCCACATACTAATTTTGATTCGAATCGGCCCATCATTACAAATTTCGTCCGCCATCTTGGAGCCACCGTTCAAACCTAACCTCGTGGTGAACTTTAATTCAGTCGGTGCATGCATTTTTTTTGGAACAGGCGAGTCCGACCCTGTAAATGTTTCATGTTGGAATCAGATTGCATTAATTTATAGGACGTAAAATAGATTTATTTATTGCATTACCATCATTCTCGATAACTGATTTCTTTTAATGTGTCTGTAAAATTTTACTTATTTATAGAATGACTCGCTCTGATTATCGAGAACACCGCTGGAGCTCATCTGCTTGCTTGAATGATGTACATTTGACACCGTTAGTTCTTACATAAAATATTGTTCAGGAGCTCATTCCGTACACATGGATGAATGAAACGGCAGTGTATCAGTATAATTTGAACACGCTGTTTCAACCCTAGCATTAGCACCGTTATCTGTTTCTCGGTGAGTGGTCGCTGAATGTGAAAACCACGGAAAAAACTCGCAACCACCCACGACTGAATAATGTATTTTGAAGGATGTTATCATCAAATTAATCGTAGAAGGAACGTTTATGTGGTGATATCATACTTTCGTTCCTAGACGTTAATATTTATTTCCTTAATTGCAAATTCTACAAAGCTGTAAACAAATAACTCCCTCACAATCCCTCGCATCAAGTTAACTTTCTCTAAAAACACTTAATAATAATAATTGGTCTTCATTTCCCACATACAACAAAACAAAGCAAAAACACCAAGAATAAGGACTATATGGGCGCAAACGCTGAAGATCAGTTGGTTTCGTAAACATAAAGTACATGATATCTCCGTTGATATTATTGAGATCCCAAAAACACATTGTTTCAGGTTCTATTCTTACAAAAATAAATAAATAAATCGCATAACAATTCATTAATGACATAAACATATTTCGAACATATTGCATTATCCAGTAACAATAATGAGTGTCAACTAAAATAGATATTTCTTGAATTGCTTTCTTAACAAGTTGTTGTTTAAAGTTTTCATATTTTTTGGTAGTGTTGTAGACTACTTGAACTTGATGAGAAAAGGACCGCCTGAAGTTATTGATGTTGTGAACTCTTCACAAAAAAACTTTTTTCGCAACAGATATGGGGATATCTCGGAGGTGATGACTTTATGGAATGAACAAGCTAAATATATTGATCGCCTATTCTGCATATTCAAGTTTTCTGTGTATAAATTTAACAGCTACTAGCAAAAAGTTTAAGCCTTTTTGGGCATATTATGTTCTTCATGAAATGACCTGATGGATCACTAATGAGCACACTCTAGCATATCGGCATGTCATTAAGGAATACCCTATGTAACACTGCAACCGCCCCATTCGAAAAATTTCATTATTAGGATGTTTGCAGGATCGTATGCCATAAACTATCAAATTGTCAGATGAGAATTATGCTTCATAATAATTATCTAGAAAGCAAAACTACGACCAACCATAATTCCTGCAGTGGAATCAATTAGGCAGAATTAATACTGAAAACGATTTTAGCCGACAGTTTGACTGAGGAACTTGATATGCCAACAAAAATAGAACCAGTTCAGTATAAAGCTAACTCAGAACACCTCTCTACTAACTTACTCATCCCGTCCCTACAAATCTCCACTGATCTACTCATCCCTTCTCTACCATCGATATTTTTTCCTATACAAGTTCCATCTTCCAACATAATTTGTGTGAGTAATCAGCTTATGAGTGGTAACATTGTCCGACAAAATATCTGGAAAATTCTAGTTGTCGCACGGTCCTAAAAGTTCGTGAGGGCCTCAAAATAAGAAACCCCTTATCAAGAATGTTCGCTTATAATACTTATTTATTTATCAAGGGCGTAAAGTAGGCGTTTATGGCCTGCGGCGTGGATACATACAAAATTTTATGCACTAGCGGTTTATACAGTGTCCACCAAAATTTTGGAACAGCATGGGAAACTAACTTTCATGAAAAATGACATTTTCTGAGAAACTATTAATAAAAAAGTTTTCCATATGGTTCCAAGATTTTGGCGGACACTGTATATATATATATATATATATATCTATATTGCAATTATCGTGTCAATAATCATCTCTGTATACTGAAATAGATTCATTTATTCAAATTGTACATAGAATACCCAGTGTATACCCAACTAATTATGACGTTGTTAAGCAATCTGGTTGTTGTCCAGCAACAAATTCAATAAACGAGGTAAACGGTCATCTTCATGTTTATCTGAAAAAGTGCGTGAGTGAACTCATCTCGAAAATTATGGAATCATCAGATGAAGAACATAATATATACATACCAATGGAAATTTTGGAATCGGCTGAGAGTGCCAAACTCGAACTGCTACCAACAAAGTCAAAGAAACTTTACGAAAAGACGTATGCGTTCATAAAATGGCGCAATGAAAATAATGTGAAGGTGATTACAGAAGATATATTACTTGGATATTTTTTTGAGAAGTCCAAGAATCGAAAACCATCTTCTTTGTGGTCATATTATTCGATGTTAATGTCTACTTTGAATTTGTATAATAATATAAACATAAGCAAATTTCCAAAATTGATAGCATATTTGAAACTGAAGAATGATGGATATATAAGCCGAAGAAATCCAAAATATTGAATAGGGATGAAATCGAACTTTTTCTAAAAGAAGCTCCAGATAATGTATATCTGATGATGAAGGTATGTTATACCTACCTATATTTATTAAGTAATTAAAAAACTTATTGATTATTTTATAGGTTGCATTAATATTTGAGGTACATGGTGCTTGTCGTAGAGAAGCATTAACAAATCTCAAGCTTGATGACATTCAAGACCTAACTCAGATTCGTTATCACGCCACAGTAACAGAGACAACCACTTCATTACAGACTACCCAGAAGATGATAGTGGTGTAAGCAGCGAGAATAGGCATGTGGTACATAGTACTACCAAAACATTCGGTCTGTATGCTATATGAACAGTGTTATCCAGTGTTTGTCGAATACTAAATGGTTGCTGGAATATGTTAAGAAGGATGCGTATACAAGAGATATTAACACCAAATTGTCTCAAATGAAGGGAGCTTTGATCAAAGCATTTGCAGAAGTGATAAAGGAACTGTGGTCAGAAGATGACTCGGATCGATTTGTTAATACAGTCTTTTTGAAAAGTAAAATCGAAAGATTTGCACCATGATTCTTCAGTTACGACCAACAAGATGCCCAGGAGTTTTTACGAGGGACTACATGAAGACGTGAATGGAGTAACGGATAAGTCCAACCTCATTTTGGCCGATATTGTCACTAAATTTAACTCTAGTGATGAGTCCAGGGATTCATGGTCTAGATACTTGGAAATGGACAACTCAAAGATAGTTGACAACTTTGTTGGACAGCTGAAATCAACTTTGAAATGTACTTATTGCGGTCACTGTTCAGTCACTTTCGATACATTCTGGGACCTTTCTCTTCCTATATCAAAAAGAACAGGCCAACTTAGACTCTCGCAATGTTTAGATTCATTTACTAGGGAAGAAACTATGGATGGTGATGAAAAACCGACATGTTTGAATTGCAAAAGAAATAGGAAATGCACAAAGTCCCTATCGATTCAGAAATTCCCAAAAATTTTAGTAATCCATTTAAAAAGATTCTCTCGAACAGGAAGATTTAGAAGAAAATTGAATATAACCATTGATTTTCCTCTGGAAGGTTTAGATTTGAGCAACTACACTGCAGACGATGTAGCCCCTTGTCGCTATAACTTGTATACATTGACGAATCACAGCGGGACTACCAATAGCGGGCACTACACTGCTTACTGTAGGCATCCATATACAGGCACATGGCACGAGTACAACGATTCCCTAGTTTCACCGATTCATTCGAATTCCCTTGTGAGCGGAAAGGCATTTATACTCTTCTACGAGCAGGAGGACACTTCATCACAAGTTCGAAATTATACCTAGTTTTATTTTATAAATATTATTATTGTATTTTTGTAAACTTATGCTTTATTGATTACAATTCGAGAGTCAAAAACTAAAATACAACGAACATTTACCATCTGCAGTACTGAAAACTAGTCAGTTAATTATTTGGATATTTATAGAAGATATGCTAGTCTACGTCCCGCAAATACTGAACATGGGCGTTTTTTTATATTCTATAAGAACAACAAATGTACAAAACAAGTTGTTGAAAAGGATATCCTCGGTCAAATTCCAAGAAAAACTGCAGCATTTTTGAAGCTACCAGGCCCAGAAGAATATACGGGTCATAGTTTCAGGCGTTCTTGAGCCACTTTATTGGCTGATGCTGGGGAAAGTATCACCAATATCAAAAGACACGCTGGTTGGAAATCAACTACAGTAGCAGAGAGCTAGATTGAACAATCGATTTCAAATAAATTGAATATTGCCAAAAAAATTGCCGGCGATGGTGATGGACCGATACCAAATAATAATTATTTGGACCTACCATCCACATCTAAAATGAGTGGTGACGATGTTTCAAAAGGGAATAATTATTTTCAAGAAAAAAGTGAATATCCCACCCTCAATATTCAAAATTGTAACAATTGCATAGTTAATATAAAATTCTAATTTTCAGGGTTATGGAGTAAAAATGTAGATTATGAATAAAAGTTGTTGAATGAGTATTTCTTTACTGAACTGAATTCATTGTTTCGTGGTAGGTCTTACGTGAAATGATGTGCGTAGGTATATAAGGACAATTTTAGTATATTGTCTATTTTACCGCCCGCGGGCCATGATGCGCCCACGGGCGGTAAAGTGCCACTTTACGCCCGGCGAACCGGGCGGTAAAGTGTACTTTACCGCCCGCTAGTGCATAAAAAAATTGTACAACACAACTTAAAGAAACAGTTATATGAAATCTCAACGTTTAAGTTATCATTTTTTTAGGGTTCGAGCCAGAGGACTATAACGATACTTCGAATTTCATCTAGGTTAGTCACCTCTGCATTTTTCTGAGCAGTGTTACGAACCTGGAATTCAAAAAGAACAATATTGAAAGATATATTTTGGAACAAGTGTTTTACACTTATTTTTTCCCTTTGTGTTTATTCCACATATAGTTATAGTCTACATATGTGTTATTTTCTTTCTAGCTTGATTATTATTCTAGAAACATAGTTGACTCCTTCAAAAATTTGTAAGAACTTTGCAGTGACATCAACATTTTTTTTCATTACAAATTACCGCATCAACCCTTTGTGTCATTAGCGATGAAGTTGATGAATAACAATTATAATTTCTTAATGAAATCCAAAGAATGCAAAAATGATACGATTTTATTACAATTACTATAGTCTAACATTTCTTGTAAGATATGGGATATGTTGAATGTGTCTCTCTGAATTTCGACATTGCTTATATGTTTCACTGATAGCCGAACTCCACAGATATCACAGGTCGGTTGATTTTTTCCAGATGTAAGGTATTCGTGGGTGAGCCTCGTGTGTCCTAAGCGGAGTCGAGTCATCACCTGTTTTCTTCTGTTTGTTGTTTGATTTTGCCACGGTCCAACGTTTGATTCTTTTTCTTGATCTTGTTTTTGATGTGATATTTCATGTCAATCGTAGGAGTGTATTGCAACGCTACATGATTGAGATTATTGATTGCTTCTCGTGAACTCATATTCATTTCAAGATATTCCTATGTGTGAAGGAACACGGAGTATTACTACTTCTTTTTCCAATGATTGGATTACGTGAAATTCCTTTTTAATCAGTTTTCCTATCGGGGGATTGACATATATTGCAATGGTTCCTTAGTTTGAATAGTTTTAGATAATGAATACTCTGTATAACGAAGCTCTTGAAGGGGTTGCCAGGGAAACGTAATAAATAAATGGAAGATAGAACTGAAAACACGTAGAAAAGCTTCTAAAATTATTGGAGTTAAAATATCTATCCAAAATCAATATTATATTGGAAATCTATAAAAACTATTATCAACAATCAAAAATAGGAAGATCACTTCATTGAATTTGACTGAACGTGTATTTGATACCAGCGACGTATGCAATTATCATATAGATGAATCCTTACATCAAAAGTAACTGGAATACTGGAAGAAATACTTATATATACTAAAGGAAAGGGTCATTCTGGAATGAAATATCAATAACTGAGAGCAGGTAGGAGAATTTACATTTCAAAGAAAACGACATTTGGAAAGGGCAGTTTTGCGGCTTCAAAAGAAAAGCGGTTATTTAAGTTGGTCCATTTAAGACGACGTCCGCCAGCCAGAATCATTCAAGGATTCAATCTTTATTTCAAATCATTACAAATTGTAAAGGGTTCTGGCCAGAATTTCTGTTTATTCTGTAATTACAAATTTATCATTTTGTTGACATATGTCATTTTGGTTTACGCATTGTCACGTCAGTTCAACTTGTTCAAAGTACAGAGTGTTCATTACATGAGTTTATTTGGTGAAGTGAAGTTGTCTTATTTCAGTGATTTTAATGAAATTGCCCTGAGATCGTTACAATATATTTTACGAAGCAATTGTAGGAAACTTAGTGAATCAAGAATTGTCAAGCGGATAGATCCTGAAAGATGTTGTTTTTGCAACGAAAACCTAAGCGTTAAGCATATCCTGCGACTGCCAAGGATAGAGCATCCTTTTTACCAAACTTTATTACCTCTAGTAACCCTCGCAGTTTGAGACTATTCGATTGAAACAGTAAACTAATAACAAGATAAAAAAAAGTTTCGCTTGAATGCGCAAAAAAATCTTTGAAGTAAATCAATTTCATCATTTCCTTACATTATAAAATATCATACGATATAAAAGCTTATTGCGAAAAGTACCTAGTTACGTATTTCTTATAAATTTAATTGCCTCTTTTCAGCGCATCCGAATACTTTTTTTTTCATTTGTTTTGTGTCCATTTCATTTTTGGAATTTGTTCAATTATCAGTCTAAATATATGTGCTAAATAACCAGCTCCACAGCACGTACCCCACCTTATTGGATACATAAATACATATCAATATTTAGAAATTACTCGACGATTTGGTGCTCTTCACAATTTTTACGGATTTTTTCGATTTAATTTTCATGTATTTTCTCAACTTTTTTCTAAAAGTCTGAGCCCTCCAACCGATATTTTTTTGTCCTAATTATGTACAACCGAAACAGATATTTTTTCGAATTTTAAAGGGTATTTTATCAAGCCTTCACAGGAACATCAAGGTACATTTTTCCAATTATTCGACTATCCCATGTTATTCACTATTTTTGCGGATTTTTTTTATGAGTTTTTGCAACTGTTTTCTAAAAGTTCGAGCCCTTCGACCGATTTTTTTTCCGTAATTATCTACGCCCGCACCAGATATTTTTTCTTGTTTAAAAGGGTATTCTATCAAGCCTTTACAGGAACATCAAGGTAAATTTTTCCATGATTGAATTATTCGAATATCCCATATTATTCACTATTTATGTGGATTTATTTGATTTTATTTTCATGAGTTTTTGTAACTTTTTTCTAAAAGTCCGAGCCCTTCGATCGTTTTTTATTGTCATTATTATACATATACGCCCGAAACAAATATTTTTTCTAATTTTAAATATACTTAGCCTTCAGGGGAACACTGCTAAATTTTTCCATGATTGAATTATTCGACTATCCGATGTTTTTCAATACTTTTACGGATTTTTTCGATTTCCTTTTTGCGATTTTCTGCAACTTTTTTCGAAGATCTTGCCGTCGTGGGGGTATAACATTTTTTCAAATGATTGTATTATCATAGAAACTGAACCAAGTGGTTCTACTAGCAAAATTTGACCTAAACAAACTAGCATGCTAACTAACTAACAGTGCATGTTAGTAGTTTTCAAAAACGAAGAGTGAACTGAATTTAGTCTTCTGTTCACCTTTCCTCAAAATAGGGTTGCAGATATCTGAACCCATAATGAGATCTAACTTGATAAAATAGTTTGAAATCATATTGAAAATATACTCACGGTTCCTGCTGCTTTACAAAAATTAGATCCGTCTATTGAAATAACGGTATATGCATTATGATTGAGGTATCTGATAAATTTTTCTAGGCAATAAAAACAGCAGATGCAACATTTCAATCCGCAAGAAGCACATTCACTTCCTTTTTCTTTTCCAAGCTTCCATCTAAAAGGAAAGAATAATTATATCCCAAAAACGAATCTATGAATCAAGTGGAAAGTGTTAAGGTTTGTACTCACTTCTGATGAATATACATCAAAATCAATCTTGGTATTTTGAATATAGTAATGACTAAGGATCCAAGAGCTACTGAACCAAGGTGGTACTTTATCAGTTTTCCAGTTGCGTAACATAGGTGACCATTATCTTTATATTTATGTCTATAAAACCAATGTGCGACTGATCCAGCTATAACCATCTGTTGACATGCCATAATAAACTCTGAAGTCCATATCAACCCTATGATATATACGCACCACATTCCTTTTACCCAAGAAGCATTTACATACTCAACAATATTTACTGCAAAATAATAGATCATTGATAATCAAATCAAGAAAAATATGTTAGTGTTGTGAAAGGGCTATTTTCCCTAACTAATAGGCTCTAACTAATGAACCATTTTTATTACCTTGATCAGTCAAGAATGTTTTCTAGAGGTTGATCAAATATTTGGGATTAGTTGAAAAAATTGTGAATATTCCTGACACATTCAATGATTAATAAACCAACTTGGGGGAAATAGGCACTTGAAATATTAAAATATATAATGGTGCATCAATACTTCAAAATTTTGTTTTTGGTTTCTAGAATAATTAGATCAAATCAAGAAAACTAATTTTACAACAAAACAACTGGGTATTTTCCTAAAAAAAATCAAAATGGAAAGGGTTTCCTTAGTTATTGTCTAATAGTATTATATTTCCGTGAAATGGATATGTAATGGGCCATTAGGCTAATCTACGAACTTTTTTTTTAGAAAAACCGTCATATTCTTCATCAAATTCATTAAAAATATTGGCTCTCACAGTGTTGGCAAGTACTTTTGTTTGTCAATTATTCTTACCTATGCTCTGTTTTTTTATTCTTTAGTGATTTTTTAATCATTTTTTAAGACAATAACGTATTTTTTAACTATAGTTTTAATGTATTTTTGTAGCTAATTAGAATTAAACTGAAAAAAACTGAAGGTCTTGTGAAATAATTCATATACTAATTTGAGTTGCAGTTTTAGATTTTAAAATAATGTCATCTTCAGTCACCTAGTAAATCATGACTTCAATTTTTGAAAATGTATGTAACCGAGTTATGATATGATAGTTCTTAACATATCTTCATCATTTGTAACAAATAACATCCAAAACTTCATTCACAATTATGTACCTAGCAGTAAGTCACATAATAATACCAAAATTTTGCAAAAGGTACGTAAAAATTTGCAAAAAGACAAAGTTTGGTCAAACTAAGAATTTTTCCAGTTACCCAGTATTTTAATTTTATTTTTTCAATTGAAATATATTACTTTTAATCTTATCTGCTATAGAGTCTTCATTCATTTCTTTGGGGTGTGCAGTGGAGACTGTCTGACTGGAAAAAGCAGAACTGGAATTTGTTAGAGCTGGCATCATACCACTCTTTTTTGGATATGACGCTGTTGCTAAACATAACTAAAAAAATATCTATATTAAACACATCTTACACTACAGATAGTTTATACAGACATGTTAATACAAGGTTGACAGAAAAGCTATTATACATTATTAGCGAGTAATGGTGAATTCATGCACAACATAACTTAGTCTTTACTTAAGACTCAACGTAAGATGGCCCTAAAAATAATTCATAGATGTTCATGCACAACTTAGGTTATAATTAATGAAAATTGTTCCACTGAAGGGAATTATTTCCTTGTCGTCAAACATACTATTGATATTGAGAAAGTTTTATATTTATTTTAACCAATAGCACATTTGAAATTATAAATTATTTTCATAATCTCTGTTGATATCGATGTTGAACATGCGCAGTACCTACGTGATTTGCATGAAGGATTGTGAAAATGGTTGGAAGTGAAATTTCATCGTCTTACGATAAAAGTTAAGTTATGTTATGAAACAGCATTTAAGATTCGTACCTTATTAAATCTCAATTCTTGAAATATGTCACGGGTATTTTTTCTATGGATTATTTTTTTTTTCGAATGGAAATGTTTGTACCAAAAATACATCCATTCTTCATCATGAATTAAAAATCTCGACCCTTTTCAATTTTAACACCAATAAATATGTGCGCTTTTTCCAGAAGTTAATCTATTTCCGTACCAATATTTATGGTTTGCTTCTTGTTCATATGATGTTTGTTGCAATAACAAACTAAAAAATTGAACAGAAAGAACAACACATTGTGAGTTCGTTATCAAGAGGTTAAGAGACGAAACCGTTCATTGATAATTTGTGGCATAGAAGTTGTAGTTTTGTAGTAATTATGATAAACAACATCCATTATGTTATGAGAAGTGCATTATGAAGGCAGAGAGAATATACTAGGCTAGTTAAATCAGGTTTCAAAGATTGACTACAAGCATTTATCATTTGGCATGGAAGGGGTGATTATAAGTTAACACCAGAACTAGATTTTAAGTTTCTACAATGGACGACTAATAGTGTATTAGTCTGGTCCAGAGTTGACATGTTTCACATTCAGTTTGAAACATGTTAAAACTCTCTTACTTGCACAAACTCTGTTTTTGAGGAGTTTTCTTCAAAAAACCTAAACCTGGGTGATTCGTTAAAACAAATTTTACAATTTTTTTTTACAGTATTCTCTTTCTGTAATACTTTTTCACATGAAAATACTGTAAGGCTGATAAAATCTACAAAGATGATTATGAAACTAAAATGTCTTCTTTGTGTCACGAAGCACAGGTCTTCCCAAATTGTTAATTTCATTTTCCTTTTACTGGTAATATTTTCATTATGAGGTGTCATTAATAGATATTTAATCATCCAGTGTATTAATGAAGGCGATTAATGATCGAGATCATTAATCGCATTTTAATATTCGTGTTGATACAATATTTTCTGTCGACCTCACTTGTTGGAAAGAAGAAATTTTCGTTTGGAAGATATTCAATCAATGAAATGAACAGTAGCTACACTCGTCCTTCAATTATTAATATTATTAAAATATTTATATTAACAGAAAATGTCCATCCATACACTGGCATGCTCTAGAAAATGAACATTAATAGATGTTATTAATGGTTGATTTCGTCCGCAATGAAGAACATTAAACAGATATGTCAATTCGAGGTAGACGAAAAAATTTATTTCTGGCTTCTACGCTGTCTTTACTGTTCTATTCTTCATCGCAGGACATTGAGAAATTGCAAATAAATTACTTTGGAAGGCATTCGACTACTAGAACTATTCGTATGTTTCAACAGCTCGATCTCAGCTGTTCTCACAAGCTTCTACTAGGTTTTTGGTATTGCTTCTTGGAAAGACTACTCAAGTTTTTGAATAAAATATATTGTCAAATAACCAACAAGGTTTCAGATCCCTAAAGTCAACAAACACTGCATTTTATCAGTTTTATAGTGATTTAATCATTAATATAGATAATGAAGATTGTACCATAGGTGTTTCGACCGTGTGAACCAAAATCTATTATAAGTCAACTTTTCGACTATGGTGTCAGGGGTGTTTGTCCTGATTGGATAGAGTCATTTGTGAAAGCAGGGCTCCAATGTTTTGGTTAATCACAAGGAGACTTTCAGTCGATATGTACCCTCTTCACGAGTTCAAATTGATTTAGAAGTTCCACAAGGTTCAGTATTGTGCTCCATTCTATACATTTAATAATAAAAAAGGCTGTTTTTCTTTCCATAAGGTTGATGCAGGTCTCCTTGACTATCAAAGTAGGACGATTTTCGTCACAGAGTTTTCAGCTCCTGGCGAAACGAACATCGTCCGAAAAGAGAAGGAAAAACGGACTAAATACTCTTTGAACTATGCAGGCTTTACCCAAACCATTCTCTTAAAATGGTGGTTCTGATAATAGGGGTCCTTGGTGAGATAATGGATACACTGCTCTTAAACTTGAAAATCATACCGGCTTGTCGTAATATGGCAGAAATCTTAGCCATGATTCTCGGACTCAGCGCGCCCTCCGGATGTATCGGGGCTCCGGAGACAGGGCCTGACTGGTCAAATTCCTTAAGGAAAAAAAACTCAAAGGCTTTTATTGACAAGACATTCTTCAATACTTTTTACATTTTTGTCCAATACATTAGATGTGTCTTATCAAATGGCAGAGTTCAACCACTTGGCACAAGTATTTGCTCAACCATAGTTTACCTCTGAGCAGGAAGAATAAGCCCAAGAATATTGAATCGAATTTTTAATATCTATAAAAAATATCACTTGAAAAGTTATCTAACAGACTTAGGTCCCTATATCAAGTATGCATTTTTTCATAGAATACAGTAATTTCTCAGCTGCTATTTGAGCATGTTTCACTTCTTCAACTGCACTATAGACTTTATTATTGTATTTTCATTCTATTGAATTTTGGAGCATATGCCTTATATCTTATTGTATTTCATTTTTAGTTGTAGAAACAATTTTTCTCAATTTTTACATTTTGACTCTTTATTATACAATGTATATTGTCTAAGAGGAAATAAAGAACCTTCGACGTAGGTAGGGTGAAATTGACATATGTCTTTCAGAATGGTACGTTAACTTTTTGTCAAATGAATCACTTATCAAAATATTGGATGATTCAACAATTATCATCAATTCCATGCAGACTCTCAAAAAACATGATTCATATCAAGTGGTACTTCCTTCTGTTCTAATAAAATCCCCTCTCTACCTGTGCTGAAACTCGTCTGGATAACAAAAACGGCTTATCTGTGATATCTTCCTTTCAAATTCTTACTTAGAAATATGTCCTGCATGGAAAAACGTCCACCAGGAAAGAATATGTTCACTAGAAAGTGGCTTCTTGTGCATAAACCTAAATTGAGCTCATACCTTTGAAAAGCCCTAGGTGCTGACCGAGTGAGATATACTTTACATGTAAATATATCCTGATAGCAAATGGCGTCAAGTTTAAATTCTTCAATACATATTAGGTGTTCTATTGCGAATGATTTGAGGAATATAGACTTATATGTAGAATGTAATGTGAAAACGTTTAAAAAACATTGAGAACGAGTACTAGAAGTAGGTACATACGAATTGTTACTGAGAGAATGGTAATGTTCAATGTATCGTCATCAAAATGTATCTCTAAATTTTATATAGGTTATTATAGAGTTATTCTAATATGATAAACGTATTATTTTGAGAATGGTTATTTAAGTATCTAGTTTATAATATTGTAATCGATTATTGGAACTGGTATTTTGTAGATTACTTGGTAAATAAATAAAGGGAACATATACCTACTTGAAGAAACCAAAAACTTAAAAAGTGTGCAATTGACTGCTTTAAGTGAAGGATGTGGTTATGATAAACCCCTCAAAATGAGTAAGTTTCCAAGAACTGAGCGGCCACACAGAAATAAAAAATCGATACCTAGACACTTTTAAAACGGCTTCTCACAAACTCTCCACGTAGTCAGCTTCACAGAAATGTAGAAATCAAAAATCACAAACTACAGAGACGTGAGATCTTTCGGTTGTCATATTAATGCCAAGTCGGATTTCCAACCGAAATTCGAACAATCTCAATAACGATTCAATAGAAAATCTCTTTACTTAATCAGTGTGCTATTCCTTACCAAAGCTAATTAAGTTTCATTAGGTATCTATAGTCTAGTTCCTAAATTGAAGGTAGTGACTCATCGGTTGTACGGTTCATAATTCATATAAAGCAGGTCAAAAAATAGATCAGTAGTAAGCTAGGTACTTTGGCTTCAAATCAAGTTTTACTTTGCCATTTTCGTTCATCCCTTCTGCACTTTCAAATCCCGTGAAAGCCAGAAAATGTACGATGAGTCACCATCTACAGTTTCGAAACTAGACTATGAATTTATCTAAAACCATTTACATACTAAAGACCGTCATGACATATAACTTCATTATCAGCAAATCGTTTTTTCCCACAAGATAGAAAGATATCATTCCACTCTTTCCGGATACCGAAATCACCAACGACCCTCAGAGTTTACTTCAGAATGTAGCTGTTATGAATGCCTGATAGAAAAATAGCATTCGGGTTCATTCATCCACAATAGCAGGGCACCACTGATGCAAAATCCTCGAGCACGTCGAAGACAATTCTAACCAGAACGCACACAGAGTAACGGAGTACATTCTTCTAACAGTAAGGGCTCTAGGACCATAATAACAACTGAAAAGCGGATCTCAGTAATAACCTCTTAGCAGGAAAATAACTTTAGAGAAAATAGGAATAGGCATAAACATTATGATACAAAATAGATTCAAAATAACAGTAGATACAGCATGTGGTAAAAACTTTCCTTTTCCATTGAGAAATAGATTAATTACGAACACACTCTGGTAGAAATAACATTTCAGTAGTCCTGGTTCATACTCAATATGAGTGAAATCAAGATCAGAGCTAGATGATTATGTTCAACATAACTGAAATGCGGTCGAAAGTGGAATAAAATTACGTTTCAACCTCTCGAAGAGAAGGATAGTGAAGCTGTTGTATTTCATCCATGTATTTTATGAGACCCTGACTAGACATTCCGTCTAGATGAAAGAGAAACAATACATAAGATCCAATAACCGTACAAAAATAGCTATCTCTTGGGTGAAGTGAGTTGATAATTTTCTTCTATTAGCATGTCTTTAATGATGTATAAATTATTATCACTATCACAGTTTATTGAATATCTACGAAATAATGTATTGGTTGAACAACTTGGACTTGCGATTCGTTCTTAGTGCACCAAACAAGTGGAATTTTAGAATAATAACTTTTTTCTCCAAATGACATTAAAAGCGGCCTTTTAATGACACTTGGCAGGCTTAGAAGTTGTACTTTTAATGCCTAGGCAGAAAAAGTTCGTTGCTAGGCAACCTTCCAAGTAATAATTTAAATCAAACTGGTTTTTAAAATTGACAATGACAAAGTAAACAGTAAACAAACAAATTCAACAAACGTCAGCGGTAAACATAGTAACGCAGGGCCCAGTTACCTTTGATGAATAATTTAGTTATTTGGATATTGATAATGAAACGCAATTTAAATATGAAAAAGTCGATTTTGCGTGGAATTGGAACAAATTTGAAGAAAAAATTATATGTTTCACACGGCAGAAAAGCAGATTTAATGCCTTGGCTGGTTTCATAGCCTCGCTACGCTCGGCTATGAAACACCAGCCGCGGCATTAAATCTTGTGCTTTTATGCCTAGTAAAACAAATAACTATTATTGGAATGAAGTTGAAAAATTAACATTGAAGTTAATTTCAATCAAGAATACGTTTATGTCATAACCACAGAACTCAACGAACTGAGTTCTATGGGCATAACAGACGGGAAGATGAAAATCAGAAACCAATTTAAAAAATGTCGATCAACCAGGATTTGAACCCGGTATCTCAGACCGCTACGCCATTGATCTTTTTTCAAAAACCGCGATTTACATTTAAACTTTTGTTTTTGAATTCTATGACTCATATTACCATCTTAATATCGTATTCTTGGCGTGTTCTTTATGAGTATTTCCTGACAACACAAGAGCAAAATAGATAAAGTAATTCAACATCTTCAGTAATGTGTTCATATAGAAATATATGGTGTGAATACAATAAAAAAAAATAGAAAAATCACCAAAAAAAACAAAGATTTTGTTGACAGGATAACTAATTTTACTTTCAATCTTTGCTATAATAAATCTTACGTGTGAGCTCCGAAATAGGTAACCGATAAAAATTTGTCTTAATGCATAATTAGTAGTAAGTAGTAGTAATAGACTGTTCATTCTCCCACTGTATATGTGCCAATAAAAATGTTTATATAGACACGTTTCAAATTCATTTATGTAATACAAGATTGCCATAATATTTAAATATCTTTCTCATTTCTACTTTAGTTTGACTGTACTAAAACTTACCGAAATAAGGTAATCGGATATTGGTATCCATAGGTATGTAGACTTCCCTTTGACGTCATTTGTAACAAGGGAATCTTCAGTCTGTCAGGTGTGTCCGCAACGAAAGCCCAACACGTCAGGTGAGGTGTGGATAATTATTCTCCATTATATGGATAATATTGAAAAATGTGTTACATTTATTACAAAAGCGACCTTTTTTTACTTTCCACTCAGTCATATATGAAACATAATGTAGAGTCAAAAATATAATTACTTCAATTTAAATTACTGAATGTCATATATTTATATATTTGTAAAATAATAATTTATGGAACATGTTGAAAGATGGATCATGATCACAGTTAGTAGTCATTAAAGTTACATACCGATGACTTGTTCGTGACTATACTGACCAATAACATACCTACAGGTATTATAAATAGCGATAAGAAATTATAATATTGAATATGAAGGAATGAAAATTAATGATTGGACAATAGGATGTACTTTATGCTATTCCTTGGTGTTGTAAATAATCCATAATATTTCATCCAAACAACAGAACTAATAATAATAATAATGAATTTCATACTCCATGAGTATAAAAAATGATCTTGCAATTTTTGTAATCTCTGGTATTGTAATGAATATACAGTGTGGTCCATTTATAAGCGGGACACTACTGTGAAAACTTGTCCGATTTACCGTTTGTTTTTTATAATGAAAAAAGCTTTACTAGCCCTCATTGTTTTAAAATTGTTGTTTTGTACTTCTATTATTCTGAATTTTAATTTGTAATTTCTTTTGAAATGGCACTGTATTTTAATAATCCCATAACATTCCATGAATATAAAATCAATTAAAAATATCGCTATTTGAATTATCATTTTTATTGTATTAATTCGAACAAAGTTCGAAAATATGTGCTGCTGGGTGGAAACGTGTGATGAGAAAGGGTACGTCGAGTTTGTCGATTTTATTCATTTCATTATCGTGATAATCTCAAGCACATACTTTCGAACTTTGTCCGAATTGATACAGTTAACTCTTCCTAGAGTCAGTGCTTTTCGATGAGTGTGTTTCTTGATTTTCCATGCAGATGGAGCTGCGATCAACTTAGTTGTGTGTAGAAAGGGTACTTCGTACTTCGACTTTGTCGATTTTATTAGTTCCATTATATTTTTTGTTATTATTACTATTTCGATCTGTATAATGGCATTTCATGAATATCGGACAGATAAATCAACTCCAATAGAGAAAACATTTAATGATGACGTCTGAGTCATTTTGACAACGATAAAAAAGGTGCATCCTTTATCAACGCGATAAAAATGTCTGTTCCTCAATCTAGTAAGAGACTGCTACTTCAATATCTCTCTGTTCAACTATGATTTTTTATTGTTCACACAATATGAGTCATTTCGGAGAAGTTTTGAATGAATAAATCACAAAAAACTTTATAACAATTGTATTTTTAATACGTGCTCCTTCAAATAATAATTTCAAGCAATATAGTGTCGTTAATTCACTTGTCAGAAAACAAACTTACTTTTTTTATATTCTTTCAACTTCAAATTTTCCACTGGCAAAGTTATTTTATTGAAACCGGAATAGAAAATGTAATGGGCTAGCCTGTACTTGACGTTTTGGGTTAGATACAGGAAACCAAATGTCATTCAGATCAGAATTCGAATATGAGTTCCGGCATTCGATAACATACAGGGTGTTTCAATTGAAAAAAATCACATTCCTTGTTTTGATAATCCTCCGGACAACAAGAGATTTTTAACTCGCATCGAAGATAGTACACTAATTCAGGTGGAAATTTAAAGATATTCAGTTATACTTTTGGAAATATGCATTCACAATCGAAGAAACTAGTGCAAACTCAATTTTTTTCACAAAAATCGTAAATACGCCAAATCGGTTGAGAATAACTAGGGGGTATAATATAGATTTTGTTTAAAAATAATACGTACAACTCAAACAAGAAATAAAATGCAGGATGTCCCATTTGAAATAAGGAAGTTTTTGTATCCATATTATGCAGACGCATACAAGTAGGAGTGTAGGTAAACACTCTAGAAACAGTATCTTCTCCAATTATTATAATAAAGGATGAGAATTACTAAAGAAATTGAAGCCAACTACGAAATAACGCAATGATCATACAGTTTTTTATAGCGCGTTTTTAAAATGCAAAGGAAAATAACAGTGTAAACAATTAATTCGGCAACTCTTCCATTTTGTTTTTTATTTTCAATTACTATTTCAAAAAATAATCCACCTCTAAATCTATTATGTTTCTTCCTCCAAATCAATCTGAAGTTTTCTATCATCGGTACCTATTTCAATAGACAATTCATATTCATGTTATCAATGTCGTATTTTTATTAAACAATCTATCAATGAAGAAACCAACCCTGTTAACTTTCGAACGGCTTAAAATTTTTCTTTATTTTTCTTAGTCACTTTGTAGGTCATCATGACCTGCTTATTGACGATTTGAAAAAGTGTATCTTCCAAAATGGCGTCGGGCTACACAGTTGCTAAATTTCAAACTGAAATATTAGTTCAAAACAAAATGGTGGTACATGAGGTTATAACTTTCATAAGAGGATTTGAAATAGATAGCTATTAATGAGCTCTAGTAAAATTTTGATTGAGATAAATATTTTTGTGTAAAATTTTGTTGTTATAATATAGAAAATTGAAAGACGTTGCCAATGAAATATCACTCGCCCTCCAAAGCCATTTGAAAAAATTTTTCGAAATAGAAGCTTGACGATATTAAAAGATTTTTTTCTGAAATCGTTCAAGAATGTCCACTTTCTCGGAGCAACTTCAGGCCCCAAAATACGCTAATCTAGTATTTTAGTCCGTTGCTAAGCAACGAACTTTCCCAGACCGTTTTCGTCAGTAAACTGTACGGGAAAGTACTTTTTCTACAAGCGTGCGTGTTCCGCCCTATTCCCGCACGCAATTTAGTTTGAGAGGTGTCACTAGTGCGGGAAAATTTTTCCCGCACGCTAATGTCACTTTAAGTGAGTTTTTCCCGCACTAGTGCGGGAAAAAATTTTCCCGCACGCGAAAGTTTGTTCAAGAGCGTTACATAATTTTTTTTTAAGCGCTTGTAGAAAAAATCTTGATCCTAACTCATACGGAAAGGTACTCTCCCGCACTCGACTGCTTACCCGAACTCCGCTTTGCGTCGTTCGGGTAACGGCAGTCTCATGCGGGAATAGTACTCTTTCCGTACTTGTTAGGATAATAACTATTTTCTACAAGCGTGCGTGTTCCGCCCTATTCCCGCACGCAATTTAGTTTGAGAGGTGTCATATTCCCGCACTAGTGCGGGAAAAATTTTCCCGCACGCTAATGTCACTTCAAGTGAGTTTTTCCCGCACTAGTGCGGTAATAATTTTTCCCGCACGTGAAAGTTTGTTCAAGAGAGCAACATAAGATGTTTCAATGCGCTTGTAGAAAAAATATTGATCCTAACTCATACGGAAAGGTACTCTTCCGCACTCGACTGCTTACCCGAACTCCGCTTTGCGTCGTTCGGGTAACGGCAGTCTCATGCGGGATTGGTACTCTTTCCGTACTTGTTAGGATAATAACTATTCCCGTATCGTAAACGATCCGGGAAAAATTTTGACGGCTTGTATACATTTTAGACAGTAAATGAATGCACGCAAACAATAAGTATAATTCCTTAAGTTATGATAATGCTGATTGCGATTTCAGAAAAAATAGTATGTGTACCTCGTAGTAAAAGCACATTCCCAGACTTCAATGCTTGTTGGCCTCGGCTTATCGCCTCGGCCAACAATTTACATTGTCAACCGGGAATGTATTGCTTTTACTATTAGATACACAATATACTATTATTGAGCTGGTTTTGATCAATCAATCAATAACTTCATTGCTTCTAATGATAATAGGTAATCATATAGCAGTTGGTTTCCTACCCACCTACCAAATATGATAAAGTTTGAAAAACTTTGATTTTTTTCGCGTTTTCCTAACCTTACACTTTTTCGTATAATTTAAATTTGGTAAAATTTGAAATAACCAGTTGAGATGTAATAATCCCATCTGCTAGAAGGATTTTTTTCTCTTTAAAAATGTTTCTACTAGGATATTTTCAAAATATTACAAATATGCTAAAAAAATTATGTTATAGTTGATGCAAAGTGGCTCTAGTTTCGAATTATCGAATTTTTTTCTAAACCAATAGACCTAAAGTATTTTCTACTTCACTGATGTATTGTGATAAAAATAATTGAAGCAAATTTTGCTATGAAATATTGGAACTAGAGCCACTTTGCATCAAGTATGATGTTATTTTCTTTGCATACCTATTTGTATTTTTTTGAAAATATCCAGTTGGAAATATTTATAAACAGAAAAATTTCTTTCAGCAAATGGGTGTATTACATCTCAACTGTTTTTTCCACATTTCATCAAATTTAAATTATCCGAAAAAGTGTAAGGTTAAGAAAACGCGAACAAAATAAAAGTTGTTCAAACTGGTTCAAATTTGGTAGGTGGGTAGGAAACCGAAAAATAAACAACTTTTTCATTTAATATTTTTCGAAATATTGAGAAATAACGCAACATTCTGATTTTTTTTTTGAAAATTGAATTGAATTTAAAAAAATACCGAAGTAGGTAGGTACTTAGTGAAGGCATATATCTATTCATTCAGAACAAATGATCGAAGCTTAAGTATATTCCAGATACACATTTTTTTTGCTTTAGTAGAAGTAACATTTTCGAAAAACGTAATTAGATCGTTACAACTCATAAGGCATCAAACATCTGAGGGTTCCATAGAAAAATATATCGGGCAGTCAAAGAGAATATGTTGCAACGTTTCGGATTCATTTTGATAGTTCGCTTCGGGTTATACGATATATACTACCATTGTATGTTAGGTTTAGGACATACTCACTAGCCATCCTTATTTGAGCAAGAGTTCTTATGATTTTTATGGGTACCTTCAGAAGTAAGTATTTCTGGGGAGACGGTGATAGTTAAAAATTGCGATACAATGTCAGAGATGGGGTACGAGCAGCTAGAGATATGTCAGACTTATAGAGTTTGTTTATAGTATGTGGAAGAATAGTTTTTCTATTTTGTCTGAGGGTATTGCTGTCGAGCTCATTGAGAGAGGATTCAAAACCAACAAAGTCGAACTCTTTTTTAAATTGTGATACCCAGTTATACCTAGTATCAACACCAGTACCACTGAGGGTGGTTAGTAGCATGAAACATATTTTAATGAAAAGAAAACTCAAGGAAAAATATCTATCGAGTATTTTAAGCACGAGCGCAGCGAAGGGGTTCAATAAAAGAGTTTCTAGAGGAGTTTCATGAATGCGTTACATAATACTGTAAGTACTTTTTCTACGAACTCTTGATATTTCATTAACTAGGATCTACTTTGTCAGGCAGGTTAACAACAACTGAAATCAAATAGTAACCATAGTATGTATCTAAAAATAGAAAAAAAATGCTTTGAATTTATTTAAACATAGATTGAGAATCTATGATTAATCAGTCATTTAGCATGGAACATAACTGTACGATAAATGCCATTCAGTTATATGAGTAGAAAAAATAAATTCCGACATTCTTACTCCTTAAACAAAGTAACCTATTTTCCATGTGCATCACGAAATTTCTAGATGCTCAACAGGACCTAACCATGCCAAAAGCTCTAGTCATTAGCGATATGTTGAAAGAAATTATTGAGGAATGTTAACTATCGATGATCCAAATAAGACTCATCGGTTCTTTTATTCGCCTGAGTCATGCAGTAGGAAATTCTCTGCCTTCATTGCATAACTCTTTTGTTTAGATGACTGGCTCTTCAAAATATTCAATGGTGCATCACTTTTTGCATTACGAAATTCTTTTGGGTTCGGGCTCCGAATATGTGATCAGGTAGAAATTATGGAAGTTATACCTTTGCACAGGGTGTGTGTTATACTTGAAAATGTCAAAGTAATTGAAGATCTAATTGACATGCAGAATGTGTCATCGATAACATTCAGAATAAAAGAAATTGAAGAGCTAAGTATTACCTTTCAACCGATAATGTGAAGGTAGTGTACAAAACTTCGGGTAAAAGTCTAACGTTATGTCATTTATGTGTTTGCTCATAGTATATTTCAACAAATCCGAAAGGAATGAACATTATCGATGAGAAGGAGAGATAGATACATAGCAATCACAAATAATATTTAAATTTCATATTTTTTTCATATTTTTCAATATAATATTACCCCCACCCTCTTCTCTACCTCTAAATACCAATGAATTAGAGTACTACCTAGATAATTCCACTTTTGCTAAAATAGCGTGTTTTGATTGGTTGAAATATTTGTGTTGATAATTGAAAACATCATGTTTTAGATTCTGTAGTTCGGCTCTTGATTGGCTACTGGATATGGATACAGATCTACAGCTATCAGTCAGTTGGCAAGTTCCGGAATCGGAAAACAACCAAAATTAATGTCACTGCCATAGCAGTTCAAATGATCTTGACAAATACAACTCGTGTTATCGGCGGCGATTATCGTAAATTCCTTCTCGTTTTCGAAACAAATTATATATGTTGCTTTAGGCAACCACACTTGCGCAAGCGCTCGTGTGTTCTTTTGTGCTCGAGACGACCTATTTGATATTCCTCTCTTATCTGTTGAAAAGATTCATAACCTGGATTCACCTCGGGATTCACTCCGTACTTACGATAGGGAAGATATTTTTTTTGTACTGTATCTAGCTTCTTTTTAGAATTTTGTTATTTGGATCCCAAAAATGTACAACAATTTTTTTAAATCTGGTTGAGTTGCGTTTTCTAAATACGAGCAGTTTTAGGGCTTTTTTACAGATTATGTCTTGGATTATGTCCATATGATTCTTGAAATCCAAGTCTGTAGTGAAGGTGACCCCCAGATCTATTGAACTTGTTACGCGGCGAATATATTCATCGTTCGTTTTGTAGACGTATTCGATTGGGTTCTGGCTAGTAGACTATGTTATATCACTACATTTCTCTAAATTAAAGTAAAACTTATTATCATTTGACCATTTGATCATATTGTCAACGTCAAATTGTAAGTCTAGATAGTCGTTTATATATCTAATTGGTTTGAAAAGCTTAAAGTCGTCCGCGAATAACAAACTATCCGATGAAACCTTTTCTGATAAATCGTTTATAAAAATTGTGAATAGGAGGGGATCCAAGTTCGACCCTTGTAGTGAACCCGACTCCGCATGAAAGCTCTTCGATTTATAACCCATATACTTGACAAATTGAGATCTTTCTTTCAGATTGGAAATCAATAGCCGTATAATTGTCTCGTTTATCAATATATAGTAAAGTGGGCGTGGTGTTGGAGCGTTTGCTTCCCATCCAGGCGTAGTGGGTTCGATCCCCACCGCCTGCCATTGAGATGAAGTGGTTCGGAGTCCATTTTTATCTAAGCTGTAGGTCCCAGAGCTCTGCTTTTGAGGGGTTTTCTTTGAATTCCTTTATAGCTATTGATTGTATAGGGATTTGCAGATAACATAGGTTTTTACTTCCCCAGTAAATCGGTTTAAAAATATTACACAATATACACGAAAATAAATGTGATAAAATCAATGTTCATGCGCTAACGGGACACCGAGCACGACTTTATCGAAGCGTAGCGCTTTCCGCCTTTCTGGCGATGTCGTCTTGCTGCTTCCACTCCGATACAAAATGACCCAGAGTTATAGTAGAATGCATACGGGGTCAAAAAGTTATAGAGGATAGCCATTCGAAATTATCCATAAAAATTTGGAGCTTTCAATGTCGATACTTTTTGAAACTCTTGAACCCGTTATATGTTTTATTTCTAGGATACCATAGTTTTCTGTAACTTCAAACCCCAATGGAGGCTTGAAATTTTAAAGTTTTGATCCATTCTTGGTGTTTTCTTAAATCCATGAAGTATTCAGAAATTTTAAAGTGGTGTACTAATACCATATAAGAAACGTTTCATATTTATATACAGTACAGGACAGGAAACCTCCCCCTCAGCTATCGTTTCGTTATTTAAATAAAAATATATACTACAAAAGCGCCTCATCATTTGATACCATATAATAAATCACATTTGATATCAGCTGACAGTGGACTATGATTCTTTCGTATTAACGTCTAGATACATATCAGCTGGTTTTATACCTATTATCCGCCTACTTTAGGTATTTTTTCTAGTACAATGCCAATGGACTCGTAAATATGTCATTCGCATTTATGGTAAGTAACATGTTACATGTTTATCACGATATACGAACAAGCACATAAGGATTATTATTGTCATCTAAATTATTCAAGACGACATTCAATCTTGGTTCTATTTAAAATAATCTGATCCTCATATCAGAAAGAACTGAAAATCGTATCAACCACCGCTAGAAAATAGGATGCCAAATTGTGGGTGGCTACAGTAGCGTTACGATATCAGTCCTCATCGCCCCTTATTATTCTTTTTGCGTGCAATTATCACAATAGATGTTACTGATGCGATAAACATGTCAACTTATTCCATGTTTTGAATGATGATTGATTTCAGGAGTTTAGAAAACTGTATGATAGGTATGCATGTAGTGTTAGCGTCCACATCCTGCCATTACATAGAAATATTGTTATCTCAGATCTCAGTAATTATGTCACAATAGCGTTCGTATAAGTATTTCGGACCAGAATTCCTATGACTTCATTGCAGATACTTATTCCATATTATAATTGTATAACTCAGTGGCGGTCCTCATGAAGAGGGGGTGCAAAAATTAATCAAAATGCGCCAAAAATTGACCCCTCGACTCTACTTAACTTTGAGCAGCCGCGCAGAGACAGTAACCGCCTCGGCATAGCCATCTTAATTCTGCGAGCCATGGTGAAAAAAATTGACAACATGGTAATCGCGTCCGACAATACGACGACATTAGTAATTGTATTGTTGAATAAAAAATTGCGAAAGAAGTGGATTTCTGTAATGGCTCGTAAAAATTGGAGCCCCTCCCAAACGTCTGTGGTATGCAACTTTTCCTCTACCAACATTCACCTTCACTCACACATTCATTGCCTTTTGAGAAAAATGTAAGGGAGATTGTTATATTATTATTATTATTATATGTTTCTTATTCGTTCGTTTCGTTCAGAAAGTAAATAATCTTTTTAAACGTGAAGGTATGAGAACTTTTGACAGACTCCACTGTTCTTGCTCCTTGTCAAGCGGATTCACCTACTTATTTGTTACGTCTACCAGATACTGTCAGCATATCCGTATAAGCAACTGCTTAGCAAATGCGCTCATCAACTTCACTGAGAAGAAGAACCGCTCTAACTTAGAGATCACGGTAGGGTTCAGAGCTCTGGGCACCCAGATTGAGGAAGCGAACTCCGTGCAGTACCTTGGGGTACAGCTGGACAAGCGGCTCATATCTGTCGACCACGTCAGCTCGGCAGAATTAGAAGCCATTATAATGTCCCGATGAGACATCAGGGGCTAATAAACCAGGCACTGGATATTTTCCGGGATTCAATAGATGATATGACCCATGAAAAGAGAGAAGAACCACTCACGAGCATATGGCCCACAACACCGTAAGGTCGTCCACGGACAGATGTGCTGAACGATTTGACTGGCGCCTAGAGGCAACACGGATATTATGGCTGGCGAGCATCTTGACAGCTGACAGTTTTGGTTCTTGTATTTTGGCGCGCAACTTACAACAATATTAGCAAAACCAATATTAAAATCTTTAATTTGAAATAATGTTAAGGAAGGAACATACGTTGGGTAGGTACCTAAAATCGATAACTACCTCGGTGAAACGTTTTCACACCTACCCAACGTTTGTTCCTTTCTAAAAATCAATTAAAAGATGTTAATATTGGTTTCGCTAATATTGTTGTAAGTTGCGCGCCAAAACACAAGAACCAAAACTGTCAGATGTCAAGATGCTCGCCAGCCAAAATATCCGGGCTGCCTCTAGACGCCAGTGACGATTTTTTTTTTCGTGTGAACCAGAAGATGAAATTTGATTATTCCAAATTGTTCTATATAAGAAAACATCTCATTTAAAATTTATCGAAAAATATAATTCCTCATAAATCATACGGAAAAGGACTAGTATATTTTGAGATAAGAGAAAATTTTATGCAGAGAAAGTATTCAAAAAAAAACTCCACCAGATGTTCAATAATGTTTTTTCAGGTCACCTCAAAATCATTGAATTTTGAAAAATCAACGAACCCATAAAAGGAATTGCTGAACTTGAATGTTGTGGATTCAACTCAGATGTTCCTTTCAAAGTTTCAATATTGTTCAACAGATATTCAAGCTCCCTTCCGTAGATAATATTGAATTCACATCAGAATTTTTACAAAGAACACAGTTCAATGATTCTGTCATGATATTTTTTGAAACACTGCAAATATTCAAATTTTACCCAAACAAGTTATAACTGAAATCACAGCAGAACTGAATATAATCAACCACTATAAGTGGGTACTATACATACAGGCTGTTTCTTTTATCATGTGGTAACATTGCTATATTCTAAACCGTAATAGATACAAAGACGATTGAATGGGAAAAAAGGTAACTATTTTGGTGAACAGTAAATTGGTCATAGAAAATTTACGGGGATTCTTGCCCTTCCCAACTTATACAGGGAAAACTAAAAATGCTGTTTATTCAGGAGATATAAGAAGATGGGTTGGAGGAATTTATGAGATTTATTGCGGATATTGTAGCAGGAAGTACATCGGGCTGACAAGACAGGCCTTTTGGATAAAGTGCGGTGAGCAGCGTTTGGCTCCTTTGAGGTTTGGTAGTACGGAAAAGTCATACATATCTGTGGATGTTTGAATGTGATCATAAGATGTGATAACATACTCAAATATTTTTACAACGTTAAATTGTTGGACGCTTTTGAAAAATATAGGAACAATCAATATGGAGATAGTTTGAAAGCAGAAGGCTGATCCTTTTCACTACTTTTACAACTTAGTTACGTAGGCAATAGAAGAGGCAATAAAAAATGGGATGATGAACTGCTGGGGTATACCACAATGAAATTAAAACAAATAATATCCTTCTCCTTTTACGCATATTTATAAATCATAATATATTTTAATATTTTCACAAAAATGTACTACACTTGAAACAAAAAGGAACCGATTGCTTTCAGATTGTTTTAAAGTTGAATCAGTCAGGGACAGGTCAACAAAATCAATTAGTTATTAGGGAAAACAATTTATTATTGATCGAGTATAGAAATTGAGTATTTTGGCGAGTTAAAAACACATTCCTCAGGAAATTAACGTATGATGTTGAGACTGATTCGATACCAAATTTCAAACGTGTGAACCAGATGATAAAATTTGACTATTCCAAATTGTTGTATATGAGAAAACATCTCATTTAAAATTCATCTTAAAATATAATTCCTCATAAATCATACGGAAAAGGACTAGTATATTTTGAGATAAGAGAAAATTTTATGCGGAGAAAGCATTCAAAAAAAAACTCCACCAGATGTTCAATAATGTTTTTTCAGTTCACCTCAAAATCATTGAATTTTGAAAAATCAACGAACCCAAGTGGCAAATGAACGAACTTCTTAAAAATAATTTGTTGAAAGCATAATTTATTGCTTTAATACATTCCTCCAGTCCATAAATAATACAACATTAGGCTAATTTAAAAGTACAGTTTTCATATTACCCATAATTGAGATCGAACCCATGCATATATAATCCGAATAATAAACCTGATCGATCTTGGGTCATGTCTTCATGCTGCATAACTGGTTGCAATTTGGGAGGGTATTATTTCAACATGATCCATGTAATGTCTTTTCACTAGAAGCCATTCTGTACTGACCATATGCCGTTGGCGAGTCCTTTTCAGTAGACAATTTAATAACAAGGTATAAAATATCAATGGTGTTGAGAACAGGTAACCATACCTTAAAACTATTCAGATAAATCAGTGAAATTACTCAGAACTTCTTGATATTAAAAGTTCAAGTTCTTGCTATTTTGCATTTTTTAATTGCCGTTTTTATCAATGATATTATTCATACAAACGTTCCGTGTTGATTATATTTAGAAAATAGATGCAGCCTGTTTAATAATATTGGTTTTGTTTATTCAATTAGTTTTATTGTTTGATGCTGATTCAACCATATTGATGGTTAGTCCGGATCCTATCCAAGAAAATTTGAATTTCACCTCTAGCTTGATATACGTGCCATAAAGTGGTTTCAAGTTGGCTAAATGTAAATCTTGCATTGATGCCTATGAAAATGTATATAGGATGGGCAATAAGTGTGGAAAATTTCAATATCTCCTCTAATTCGAAAGCTTACAAATTTCCTTCGGGAAAGTCACCATTATAGTTTTGGAACAAAAGTTTTCAACTTAATATCATAATATGCGAATTTTACATATTGTAGTACCTAACAATGCACTCAACTATAGATTCAGTAATTTATTTTAAACTCAGTATAACTATTTTCAACTGTTTTAATTCATCGTCACTTTCGCTACTCTGTATATTTACACTATACCGGCAACTGCAATTATGCGACTCTGCCTGTCATAATTATACCGTCAAGATACACCAGACATGTCTTATATGACAGACCTTTCGAAACCGTCTCAATCTGTCGAACGTGGCTGGAGCATTGCAGAGGCCGAATGGCATAACTGTAAGCTAGGAATCACACTGACCGACCAGCATCGACCGTCCGCGACTTTCCAGCAACGACCACAAATTGAAAGGGGTCAATAAAAACTTTCAACGTCACACTGATCGACCAAAATTTTCAGCAGATTGCAATTTTCAACATGATCTTGAAAAACCGGTTGAAGACAATCATTCAGTGTGAGTTATCCGATAAGAATATACGTTTTGGAAATTTTGGTCGTAGTTGGACGGTCGTGGACGATCGGTCATGGTTGCTCAGTGTGCCTGCTGCCTTAAACGACCACAATCCTGAACCGACTATGAAAGCTGTCTTTTACCTGCCAGTATCCACTCTTCAAATCAAGGGTCGAAAAAATCGTGGAACCGCCTAACGTGTCTAGGGTATCGTCTATCCTTGAGTGAGGGTAGTTGTCCTTTTTCATCACGTTGTTCAGTTGACGATAGTCAGCGTGTTGATCCATCTTTATTTTTCACCAGCACGACTGGAGAGGACCAGAGACTGTCAGATGGTTCGATAACTCCTTTTTTTTTTTCAAGTCGCAGACTATTTAGTCAGTCTCTTCCTTCTTGGCAAGGGGAAGTCTTCTAGCTGATCGGGCATTCCCAGTGTTGATTTTATGCTGAACCACTAAATCTACATTTTTCGCTGTCAAGAAAAAGTAAAAAGCCTAGATTTTTTCAAAAAAATTATTATTTTTTCAGAACTTGAAACATCTTGCCTAATAATAAAGTGTGGGAGAATCGGAGAAATCTAAGAAAATCTAATTTTATCCTAGGTCATTATTGTACTTGTAAAGCTGGAGGTAAAGCTGAAGGTACTCATGTTGCGTCCTTACTCTGGTATTTAGGATATGCACGTCATCAAGCACAAGTATAATATCCAAACACGTTAATGTTGCATACCATTTTAAAAGCTAGAAATGTTAAAAATCTTGAGTAATGCAAGATGCAAGCTGGGTAAAAAAATTTAAAGTTTTCCAAGCTTTTCAGTATTTTCATTGATTTTCCGATTTTCCCACACAATGGTATTAAGCGAGAGCTTTCAAGTCCTTGAAAATAATTCTTTTTTTGAAAAAATCTAGACTATTTACATCTCGACAGCGAAAAATGATGATTTTAAGCGAGTTTTCCACAATTTTTCAGGTTTTTCCGACACATCCATCACTTACTTTTAAACGGTAGGGTTCAAAAATACATTTTTTTCAATAGCCTTAGCTTAAGTTCACGTTCAGATTTACTCCCAGCTTAGTCTACTTACAGGCGCAACATCATTAAAAGTCTGGGACTTATAGGTCCCATATATCCGAAACTACTCATAGGATCTTTTTGTGCCCGAGGTGACCTTTATTCGGGATGCCGAGAACTTCATTTTCCCAAAGTTACAGCTAATTCGACAGAGGGCCATATTCCCATAAGGTCTGTGCGGGGTTCTTTATCAACTCGAAACAAGGTCTTCCTTAGTGCGATTCCTTGTCCAATTTCCTCATCATGGAACTTGGGCTCAAACATCACCTTTTCTCTAGTCGCACCCATTTAGGCGGGCCTCCAAAATGGTTTCGGCCCTCTCCAGCAAGCTCACATCTTCAGTCAGCAAGACACAAATAATTTCTTCACTTCTCCCGTGAAGCACCAACTCTTCTCCATTCAAGCGTAGGACGCTCGAACCCTCTGGAAGTTATAATGTCCATTCCAAGGATTGCATCATCCTCGATATCCGCGACTAGAGCCTGGTGTTTCACTTTTGTGCTGCCTAAAATCACTTCGATCGGTATATAGCTCACCATAAACAGTGGGTGGCTTCCCTGTTGCTGTGCGTAGTTTCCAGTTTAACGACGGTTTAATTCTTGCTGTAAAAAGCAGGCCCAAGGATTGTTCTAGTTGCAACTGTATCTAGCAGTATGGTGCAAGGCTCGTTGTTGATGAGACTGTCTACGAAGGATAGCGACAAAACCGTTGATAACTGGAACTTGCTGGATATACATGCTAATGATTGCTCCTTCTCGACCTTCGTTGGTGTCGATTTTTAAATGTTGGACATTTTCTACGCACTTGCCCAAGTTTTCTACAATTTCGGCATCTTATCAGTCTTCCCTCGGGCAGAGCACTTCCTCAATTACATCTTTCATGACAGCTCCAATCGTATCAGGCTCTTATGGGTCTTCCTCAAGCATCCTGACTACTCTAGCTTTTGCAGGATTGTTTCGCAGCCTCGAATTCCAGAGCTCGCGCCAATGCGTCTACGAGATGTGTAGGACGGGCTAATGTTAATACTTGCCTCGTTTCTTGATCACGAAGCCCATCCAAAAATGCCTGAACCGCTACTCGCTCCATTACATTTTCCGTTATGACTGGGTATGCAAGACGAATCAAGCGTGCAATATCAGCTTTAAATTCTTGTAAGGATTGGCTTGACCTGGCAGCGGTTTTTCAGTTGTGAATGGTATACGTGTTCTCGGTGGGCTGGACCATACCGTAGTTCTCGATGTTTAATCAGCTGTTCATAGTTCTCCTATTATTGGGCGGTAAGGGTTTGTAAAATATCTGTTGCTTCACCACGTAATGCCAGTGTCAATGCTATAGATTTTTTCCCAGCATTCCACCCTTTTGCTTTGTCAGCAGGTTCAATTTGTCGGTGGTAATTTTCACATGGTGTTTTTCCGTCGAACTAAGGCGGTTTCAGTGAAAGTTTTCCTGGTTCAACATTGACCTTGAAATCTCTTTTCTCTTTGAATTCCATCCAAACTCAGGTCCAGCATTAAATTTTTGTTAACCGTTTCTTCAGTGTGTGCAGTATCAATTTGCTTTTTCGACTAACTGATTGATTTTTTTCATACTGCCGATTTCTGTCTCGATTTCGCCTTCGATTTTATCCATTTCTATCTCGACGGATCCCATTCTTTTAATCGGTTTGATACATCGCAAAGTTCTTCTTTCGAGCTCTTCGAATTATTAAGGAGCTTTTCTTCCAGATTTTTTGAATTTTCTTGGAGCTATTCTTCCAATCTACACGAGTTTTTCTTCCAGATTTTTTAAATTTTCTAGAAAATCTTCTTTTCGATAATTCGAGTTCTCTTGAAGTTCTTTCAAACTTTCTGAATTTTCTAGAAGTTTATCTTCCAGACTCTCCGAATTTTGTAGAAATGTATCTTCCAGGCTAACAGAATTATGTTGAAGTTTATCTTTCAAGGATTTCGTAGTTTCTTCAAGATTATTCGAACTCAAGTTGATTCCAGAAGCTTCGAATAAAAACGTTTCAGGGTCTTCCCCTTCTTCAATCAGTCCTTCTGCGAGTCTTTTCTGAAGTACGAACTTCTTTTCGGTTGTTTCTAACTCTCTCTGCTCTAGCTCCTGCTTCAGTTTAGTGACCTTCAACTCAACCTGAGAAACTCTCCTCGAAAACATTTTGTATTTTATTGTCTTTAACCGAGATAACAGTCTATTTATTTCACACAAAATTCGAGCAAAACTGTCCACTTCGCAAACACATATTTGTTCAATGGGTCACTAGTCTATAGGGCGCGATAAAGGTATTTCATTTTTTTTAACACGGCGAACACTTATTTATTTCAAACATCCCACTTCTGACACCAAATGTAGTGAAAATACACTCAACTTTAAAACTCAATAACTGTAACTATTTTAATTTATTTTCACTGTCGCTGTCTATTTGCGAACTCTCAAACTATATTTCCAACTGTAACTCTGCGACTCTGTCTGCCATTTTATGTTGAGCGTCTTATATACCGGCAAATAAATTTCTGTTCCATTCACGAAGTATCGAGAGTATACGGTGACTCGTTCAGATGGCTCTCGTACATTCTCGAATATGGATGGAACAACGATTTCATTCTTTAGCTAAATCTCGTTCTTTCTTGGAAATGAGGAGTCACTGGTGTACCGTTAACAAGCAGAGGTGAGATCACCCAAGCAGGCTGAGCTTGAATATAGCAGCCAAGTCCGGCCTGTGTTGTTACAATACTATTTGAACATGTGAGTTGAAAATTAATTTTTTCAAATGTACCACCCTCAATTCTGCATCAATCGGTAGAAGGTTTTCCTGTACCTATTTCGTAAAGATTTAGAGTAAACTGGTATTATCTAATCTTCACGAATTAATTATGACTTCTTTAAGGTGGTCGGTGGATCAGCGGTCTAATGCACAGGCCGTTCGAAACTCCAGCATAGCGATAGTCGGTTCGAATCCGATGTATGTACGAGAATTTTCCTCAACTACTTTATATCGGATTCGATAGGCGGCCGCATGCCTTGTTGAAAAGCAAGTGTATTGTGAGTTGTCTAGATGCCAATCTCGTCTAGTGCTAGCTTGGAGTGCACACCGACCACCCGAGGTGGTGCTGTAGGTTTTCCGGGTTTTCCTACAGCTGAAAAGTGAATACATCACCTAAAACATCAGTAAGTCGCCCCGGAGCGCCACGGCAAATAATAATAATAGCCGTCCTCTACCCGAGTGTTTGTGTTTATTATTATTATTTTTTTTTTTTTTTCGTTAGGAATTACCCAGTCAGGCCCTGTCTCCGGAGCTCCGACACTTCCGGAGGGCACGCTGGCGTGTCATTAACCCCAGTAAACACTCCCCACGTCCATGGGGTGAGTGATTACTGGGTCCGAGAATCATGTGCCCTGAGTAGGCGGAGTGAACCAAGAATTATGGCCTTCTGCATTCGCCCGGCTAGGATTTCTGCCATGTCACGGCAAGCCGGTATGATTTTTAAGTTTGAGAGCAGTGTGTCCATCATTCCACCAAGGACCCCTATTATCAGAACCACCATCTTGACAGAATGGTTTGGGTAAAGCCTGCGGAGTTCAAAGAGAAGATCTCGATATTTAGTCCGTTTTTCCTCCTCTTTTCGGACGATGTTCGTTTCGCCAGGAGCTGAAAACTCAATGACGAAAATCGTCCTACTTTGATGGTCGAGGAGTACTACATCAGGCTTATTGGCTTGTATTTGCCTGAGGGTTGGGAATGAATAGTTCCAATAGATTCGGCACTTCTCATTCACCACCACGGACTCAATATCCCCCGGAGCATAAGGCAACACTGGTGTCTCGTCTACACCGTACGAGTGTCGTAGATGGTAGTACAACACTCGTAGGGCCGCGTTATGTCTGTGGATATAGGCTGAGACCGCATAAGCTGGACAAGCTGACAGCAAATGCATTATGGTCTCAGCTGCCCCACGACACGCTCTGCATCTAGTGTCAGGGACCTCTATACCCATCACGCGACTGCGGTAGACGAGAGTGTTGAAGACACCATCCTGGCAGGCCATTATGAATCCCTCGGTCTCCGACTTCAGTCCACTTGACCTGAGAAACGAGAAGGTCAGGTCTCTGGATAAGCCTAGGTCTTCAATGTTCTTGAAGAAGACCCCATGCATCGGCTTATCCTTATGTAGCTGCAGGAGCCTCTCACACTCCGCAGCTTTTACGTGGGCTTTTTGCTGAACAACTTGGTGATAGAGTTTGGGTTTGTCCGTTCAGTGTCGAATACGAGACCGAGTTCATCGGCTGCACGGGTTGCTGCCTTGAAAAGAAATGCTCCAATCCCTGCTATTTCATGATCACATACCAAGCAGAGAAGGGGATCTGAACTCCTGATGACTTTACAGGCTCCATCCAGTACCATTCTGTTATGTAGACACTCCAAACTCAAAAGTCCACGGCCTCCCCGTTGTCTGGGGAAGTATAACCGTGGAACAGACGATTTAGGATGCAAGCTTCTATGAAGATGCATCATTTTGCGAGTTTTTACGTCGAGTTGTCGCAGCTCTTCCTGAGTCCATTTCATTACTCCAAAGGAGTAAAGTAGAATCGGAATGGCAAGCATATTAGTTGCAGCAACTTTGTTCTTCCCCGACAGTTCTGAAGACCAGATCTGTCGGAGTTTGTGCTGATACTTGCCACGGAGAGAGTTTTTGACAGTAGCTACCTCTTGGGTGTGGCGTTGTTCCACCCCTAGGTAGGTATACGTCTCTCCGGCATCCAGATGATGTAGGATGCTTCCGTCTACGAGCTGAACGTCCTCTCCGAATTCCTCGCATCGTCCTCTTTTGAGATGAACCGTGGCACATTTGTCTATCCCAAACTCCATTCCGATAGCATGCGTGTACTCTTGCACCACCCTTAAGGACTGGTGAAGGTCCTTTTCTCCGGAGGCATAAAGTTTAAGGTCATCCATGTAAAACAGATGGGTGACCTTATGTCTCCGGTTGCTGGGGGTGCCGCAGTTGTATCCGCGGGTTTTCCGTAGTGCAACGGACAATGGCAGTAGTGAGATGCAGAAGAGAAGAGGGCTAAGGGAGTCTCCCTGAAACACGCCCCTTCTAAAGATAACCTGCTCTGTTTGGACTCTGACTTGACCAGATGTTATGGTAAATCGAGTCCTCCAGAGCGGCATCAGCTGTTCAATGCATCTCACTATTTGATCGGGTACCGCAAGGCATCTGAGCAAATGCATGATGAGTTCATGCGATGTTGTATCAAATGCCTTGCGATAATCGATCCAGGCCATTGAAAGGTTACGCTTATACTGCACGGAGTCCTGCGTGATGCATCTGTCGATCAGCAGGTTCTCCTTGCAGCCAGCGACCCCCTTTTTTGACCCTCTTTGCTCATATATCCGTTCATACACCGGCTCAACTGCGGAGAGTATTCGCATGTACAAGATGCGTGTAAACATCTTATAACATGCGTTCAAGCATGTTATCGGTCTGTAGTTCTTCGGATCAGACAAATCTCCGTTTTTGGGGATTAGCACGGTTCGCCCCTCGACAAACCAATCTGGAATCTGCTGCTCCCCATCTAGCCATGAGTTGAAAACTCTTGCTAGATGGTGGTGGGTACTTATTATTATTTTTTTTTTTTTCCGTTAGGAATTACCCAGTCAGGGCCTGTCTCCGGAGCCCCGACACTTCCGGAGGGCGCGCTGGTGTGTCATTAACCCCAGTAAACACTCCCCACGTCCATGGGGTAAGTGATTACTGGGTCCGAGAATCATGTGCCCTGAGTAGGCGGAGTGAACCAAGAATTACGGCCTTCTGCATTCGCCCGGCTAGGATTTCTGCCATGTCACGGCAAGCCGGTATGATTTTTAAGTTTGAGAGCAGTGTGTCCATAATTCCACCAAGGACCCCTATTATCAGAACCACCATCTTGACAGAATGTTTTGGGTAAAGCCTACGGAGTTCAAAGAGAAGATCTCGATATTTAGTCCGTTTTTCCTCCTCTTTTCGGACGATGTTCGTTTCGCCAGGAGCTGAAAACTCAATGACGAAAATCGTCCTACTTTGATGGTCGAGGAGTACTACATCAGGCTTATTGGCATGTATTTGCCTGAGGGTGGGGAATGAATAGTTCCAATAGATTCGGCACTTATCATTCACCACCACGGACTCAATATTATTATTATTATTATGTCATTCGAATCGATGTCAAAGATAATCTATATCATCGGAACTCATGTTCACTCACCCTGTAGAAAAAATAATGGTGACATTTATTGAACAGAATATTTTAGGTGGGTATTTTTTTAGAGAATACTGTCCAGTCATTTCTGTGATATCCCCCAAAACTGAGCAAATTTTGTTGAAAAGATTTTCGTGAACATAAGTATAAGTGATATCGAAAGTATAAGTGATATGATACAACCCACAAAAATCCCGAATTCTGACACGATTCATTACGTTAAGTTTCTAAGTTTTCTTCACTTTTCAAGTGCAATATTTGTGCTCTTTCATAACATTTCAACGCTGATTTATCGGAATACTTTCATTTGTTGAATTTGTCGACTGATTCTTGACGAAACGTTCAATTTATAAATATACACCACCACGTCCGTTTATTTTTTTACACACTATTCGGAATTCGTTGTTTCCCTATTTGTGTCACACCATATTTATCATGTTAGAGCGCCTGAACTTGGGAATGCCAGTTTCTAAGAGAAAGCGCATTCGAAAAAAATACTAAACAATTTTTCGATACTCAATTATTACCTTGATCAAAAGTCATAACTATTCACAGTTTATTCTCGTTGTCTTCTTTTACCAGAAAACAACTCTTACGACCATTGAATCATATCCGTTAAATTTTTGATAATGTTCTGAACCAAAACACTTTGTGATGTTTTCTGAAACATATTGACAACATTTTGTTTCAATTCAAATGGTGGACCACCTAAGTACGTGTAAGAATTAAAGGGCAGTAGCACTATAAACATATCACATCCACTTCACACAATATATTTTACAATCAACCTTTCAGCCTCAATATGTAAAATCCATCGAATTTAATATCCGTACCAAATAAGTGAATAATCATAATTACGAAATATATAATAATCACATGAGCCTTGGTGGTTGTGATGGTGGAGCGCTCGCCTCTCATCCACAGGGGCGTGCATGCCATGACACGTTAAAAGGTCGCACACGTCTTTCTGAGGGTTGTGCTTGTATAGGGTGCCGCTGGTTGACGGAATTTTCTTTTTTAAACGTGCTGACAAATGTGTGAGTTTGATATTCATACCGGTTCCATGAATCAAGGCTCGTAGGAGGTCGTTGTTGTTTTCTGTAAGAAACTTGTCGACAAAAATAACTATTGCATAGGTTTTTGCGGAAGATTGGAATAATATATCCGATATTCATTATTATAATGATCTTCCGTCAAATAGTATCGTCCACTCCTTGTGAAGAGGATTTGGCTGTTAGACTGTGACTACCAAAATTGAATTGTAATCAACAGCTTGTCACAGTCTAATAACTATTTAATCCTAATGACGCACTGGAGAAAAAAGTGCATGCTTTGACAGTAGCAGAAAAGGTAATTGAAAAAAATGTTAGATATTTCTTTCTCTCATTGACAAAGATAATTTCCAAAGAAGTGTTACCTATAGAAATGTCTGTACAATATATTAAGATAGTTTCACTTCTGTTCAAATGGGAATTTAAAAATAGGAATGAAAATATGCAATGGCCAAATGAACATTCTATGGAATCTACAAAACCTTCTGAAAGGAATAACTGTATTTCTCACGTATAGTGAGTTCGATGGAGGAAATGGAGGAAATTGAGAGTGGCTGCTGAAAGGAGAATGTGTAATGAATATGCAGTGGCGTATCATATCTGATGTTCGTTATTCTGCAAAGATTCTGGAAGTTGGGACAAAGTGATAAATGATCACTGCACACGCTCAGTCAAAACACCATCTGGGAAAGTCTTTAGAATGCAAAATTCCTCTGAACAAACAACAGGGAGTCTATTCATGCATCACGAGTGCCGTTCCACTCGCTATTACCCATATACAGTGCGGCTTTTAATAGCTCCCTCTGTTAACTTTTGAACGGTTTGACCTACAAGCATAAAAAAACCGTTTGGAGGGTTTCACCGATACTACGTTTTTAAATAAAACACATTGTAATTGCTCGATAGATGACGCAGGGGGCACATCAACAAAAAAAATTTAAATGGCATGGGGGGTCATGTGTCACATCGTTGAAAAGATAATTCAATTCTCTTTGCAACCATCTGAAAATTTTTCGAATTCCGTTCCATTGAAAAAAAATTCTATCCCCTTATTGCACAACAAATTGTAGCGATTATGCAGTCGCTAACACTTTGTATATCATGAATATCGTTGTGAGTATCAACAGCCCTTTTGGTGATGTTCAGTTTTTGTTTATGAAATATTTTTTAGTAATAACAAAGGTTGTAAATAAAAATATATTGACTTTTGTCATTAAAAAATTGGCACGAAGTTTTAATACCGAAGGAACATAAATAGGAGGAACTCATACTCCTCCAAAGTGGTGACTCCCGACTCACACTTCATGGATGTAGAGCAAGGTGTGCCGCAAGGTTCTGTCTTGGGACCTCTACTTTTCAACATTTTTGATAACGATCTTATCCTCTATATAAAAAGGGCTCAGAATGTTTGTATTATCTGCTATGCAGATAAAACGAATATTTTGGTTATTGACAAGGATCTCAATAGGCTGAAAACTACTGCTGAAGCAGTATATGGTAATATTGAAAAATGGTCCGATAATAATAATCTACAACTGAGTCAGGAAATGGCAGAACTGATGAAATCAAACTCTTTGATGGTTCCAATGAGGAAATAGTAAGTAGTAAATCAGTGAAAATGCTGGGGGTTACATATGATGCGCAACTTCATTGGGATTGTCATATTGATTGTTTGTGTAAAAAATTACAGAGTAACTGTTATAGTCTGAAATTTATGAAGAACCACTGTAGTGAGTACACACTACCGTCATTGTACTATGAAAATTTTCATTCCCAAATAAATTATGGAGTTTTGATTTTGGGAAATTGTGCACATGTGAACAGAGTATTGGTACTTCAGAAATATGCGATTAGAATTCTTGCTAGTATCGATACTAGAACGAGCTGCAGAGATTATTTTAAAAAATTCAAAATCCTAACTGTTGTAAGCTCATATATACTGGAAGTTTGTACATACGTCTATAAAAATAAAAATAAGTTTTTGAATACTGCTGAGAAGCATAACCAATATACGTTTCAAAGGATGAATTTACCTTTACTATTTATAGATTCATACTAGGAAGTGTATGATTGGCAGTTACTTATTTCGATAGATTATTTATGCTAAAAAATTATCAGTGACCAGTGACAATAGTCACAATTAGTTAATCTCACATGAATGGAGGTATGCATTGTTCGACAAACAACAACAAAATAGAAAATAATTATTACTGGTTACATACATGCACATTCACTTCCACACATCATCAGCCCCTTTGGCATGTCGAGTTAGTGAGAGAACATTCCAATTGGAGTAACGGTTAAAGAAGAATGCAAGTGTGTCAACATTAATGATTCTCTTTTCGCCTTGATAGAAATACTTATTTTCATCGAGATGAAAATAGCAAAAAAATACTTCCGTGTTAATCATTTATAGCGCTTATGTTTAAAAATTAGGTCATCAGAGTATTCAGAGTTATTTTTACGATAACTGTATGCAAATGTAATAACTTTCGATGACAGATATTGTTTGTTCACATAGTTATTATTTTCAGTAATTCAGAAGTATGGATGCTCTTCATCCAAAGTACTTGGCTTACTCTCTGCTCCAACGTTTGCATGAAAAAGTACGGTGAAGCAAAAACCTTCGTTTCGATAACCCCAAAGCTCTGGGGTAGGTACTTTAGCTTCAAATATAAGAATATACTGAAATCTATCGGAAATTGGCAAAATATTCAATAGGTTTCAAGAAATAGAAACCACACAAAACACCAGAACAGCCTCAATTTCACTCGACGCGCGTCAAAGCTTTGAGCTCCTGAGGATGCCAACTTTGTTGGAGAAACCCGCGTCGAGTGAAATTGGCATTGTTTTGTTGTTTTGGGTAGTATTTTTTGAATTGTATTCACACCAAAGGTTAAAAATTTTCATTTATTTGAATTTAAAGAGGGAACGAAGGAAGCGTTTGTACCGCATATTTATAAGCAACCGGGCAGTGAGAATCACAAAAGCTGCTCTGAATTAGATACGAATTCTAAAACAAACACAAACAAGAAGATTGATGAACAAGAATGCATGCCCTGAGGGGTAAATCGCAAGACAAGTAGCGAGATCCACAGAATTCTACGGAATTCCCAAGAAAATCCAAGAAATTCCAAGAAAGTCCATAAAATTCCTGGAAAATCTACGAAAATCCAAGGAATTGAAGAATTCGGTTATTTTATTATTAACCTTCTTGGTAACTACTTAACTAATTCTAATTAAGAGTCACGTTTCATTATTTTCATGGAAATGAAGCAGATCAATACGCGGTAGCAGAAATAAAATTCTAAAGTTATTGAATCATAGAATAAAAGCTCAACAAGATCACATGTACAGTTAATTTTTTCTGTTTTGTTGATGGTAGATTGACGAAATAACGAAAATTATCACAAAATCTCAAGTAATTTTTTTTTGAGGAAATTACCCTACTCCAGATCAACTTTTCAACTGGAAAGTGGTTGAAGATAAGTCAATTCTGCGAACGGTACTTTACACCAGAATTCTGTAGCGGTTTACTCCTCGGCATGCCCATTGTTATTGTTCATAATAATCCTTCCACCCAGCTGAGATAGAAAAGGAATATCAGGGACAAATTAATAAACAATTACAAAAACATAAATGAACAGAATCGAGATATTTGGAGATAATTTCACTGGCTATACGAAACTCTCATCTGCGATATAAATACCAATCCTAGTTTAACATACACTCAGTTCAAACATAAAATCAAGAGATGCTTAGCTAAAAGTAGCTTCTATACAATTGATGAGTTCCTAGCTGGGAATAATTCGGCATTACTGTATGATTGACTTCATGTTCCAAAATTATTTTAAATTAAAATAACTAGTATTTATAACACATTTTATTCTGTGATTGTATTGTATTCTTGTTTGAAATTATTTTAAATTAAATTAACTAGTATTTTCAATATATATTATTCTGTGACACGGGAGGCACATTTTATCCACATACCATATGTAACTCTATTTTATGCAATCTTTTACTATGTTGTGTACTGTTTTATTATGCTGTACCTTTTTTTGATGACTTGTGTTATACACTGTAGTGTCTGTTGCATTAATAAATTACTTACTTACTTACTTAATCAAAACGGTGTGCCTTTGACGGTACAGTGTTCCTTTCGAGCCGATAAGGCCACGTCGTCATGGGCAACTACAAATCCAATTAACAATAGAGGATACATCTTGTTATCTGGATAACATAAATGTCAGTGTGACCGACTTCATGTTTAATAGTCAAATAATATACGACAATGATTCTTTCTTGGCTCTCTTGGAAACTTCTGTCAGAAATCAAATTGCTTAGTAACACCACGATGTCGACCTGAGCAGGTGCATCCAGACTAAGTGCTATCATAAATATGTGTGGGTTTATCGAAATACTGGTTTCATGAAACATTATTCAGAGTGTATTATTCGGAAAAATTACATTATTTCATCATCTAATTCTGCTTCAAAAAATGTCTTGTAAGTGCAGAAATTCACAGTTAATATTTCTATATTCCATATTATTTTATTTTTTAGTTTTAGGTTAGGTAGGAGTGGAAGGGAGCACTTGTCCAATCGCTTGTAATTCAGACAAAAACTAATTCAATTATTATTCATGTTTCGTTTTCTTATTAAGTGTCCTATTGATAAAACATTCAATATCATTATTATCATTTATTCGTGACATTGTCATTTCCTATTTAATTAATTCTTTCAAAATAATATTGGGATTAAAATAGGAATAAAGAAATGGTTACCGTCTTCTTGTAGCAGTTTCAAACTCTTCGGCAAACATTTCTCAATATATCCTCACAAAAAATATAATTATTTCAAATTAAAAACCGCCGTGCAACACGATTATACAAGAATAATTAATTTACTGGCATTCATCAGTCCAATAAGAGAGAATGTTGTTAACAAATTACTAGTATTATATGCATGTACACTGATTTGTTTGAAATATTCGAAAGCTAAACAGTACGCAAACGGTGATCACCTTTATTTTTCAATTTTCTCCATCAGCAGTACCCTTTTATGGGAAAACCATGAGAGGTCTATTGTCAAAAGTGCTTATCAATAAGTTGATTTCCTGTTTCATGCAAGAACTTTTCGGCTCACTATCAACTAACTATGATATGTATACTGTTCCCATAATATATAAAGTGTCTCGTCGGTGATTCTGCGCTCGCTCACTTCTATAGAACACCGCAGAAATGTTGGCGATCTGTCTATTTTATAGATACTCTCAAGGCCTCGTTAAAGCTATAGAACTAACTGCTGTGGGAGGTGTTACCTGAGACTACAGCGTACAGAAAGTCAAAAAAAAACGTAAAATCTCACTTACTTTTCCTCAGCTCTCAAGGTGTTCTTCAAACATCCCAAGATTTTCATTATCGTGAGAATCAGAAGACAAAAGTATTTTTAAAAGTAGAGAAATAATAACTTTTTTTTCACTTTTCAAGGGAATTTCTTCACGGACATTTTAACCAGGGGTTTGGGTATGTTACAAAGATCCGATTTGGGTCCGCCAAGGTTTTAATGTTTATTAACGAATCAGAAAATATTCCTCAATGTCTTACTTGTTAAGATTTTAAGAATAATAGTGCAGTTGTTTCACTCACCCCTATCCTAGGATATTGACAACTACTGCTCGTTCAATCAACCATATTCATAATTAGCGAATACATCATGAGTAAGGAACAAAAAAAAACTTCCATCATCTTTTAACTTAGATATAGCATTGCGTTTTCTTAATCCACAAGAACACGTGCTTATACGCATTTTATACGTAATGGTTACGATTTTGATAATGTTTTATCAGGCAAGGGAATTATAAAATATTTGCAAAGTTGAAATGACTCAAAACGTAACATTTTCTTTGCCTTCGTTCATATCTTATATTTTGGAAAAAATTTGAAAAATAACAAAATTATAGTAAGCTTGTCTAGTGGATATTGTAACATGTTCATGAAATCTCAATTCGCTATCTACAATGACTCCTAAGTTTCGTGCCGACACGACAATACTCAGTGGTTCAGAGTCAAAGGAAAGACTTCGATTCCCGATTTTTACAACCAAATCAGTAATTTGGATTTAGTGAGATTGATGGTCGATGCCAAAGATAATTTATTCGGGTCTTCAGTTATGACCAACCAAACATTATATATATTTCTAGGACTGAACGAGTAATAAACTTGAGTAACCTATATATGCACTATAATTGGACTTGCAGTTGGATAAAAATAACGCTCAGTTTGATGTATACATTTTGAATAGTAAAGGCCCCAAAATAGTTCCTTGCAGTACAACAGTAATGTTGTTGAAAGGATCAGAATAATTGTCTTCGAACTGTACTATCTGTATGCTAATTGGTTCAGTAATTCTTGATCATACAAGATACACTATCAGTAAAGCCGCTGTAGTGTAATATTGATAATGTTAGTTGATGATTCATGTGGTACGTTAATATTTTTTGTGAAACTTTGAAGAGTAAAGCTAAAACAATGATCAACCTGGAGTCTTTCAGCTCCTTGGGCTTGTTGATTTTCCGAAATGGTGACACATCTTGTTTAGTAATTTCTATTGATGAAAATACATGGTTATCAAAATGTGCATATAGGAATTGAATTATTAGTGTGGTGAAGGAGAAAATACATGTTGTTCTTATATGTTCTAGTTTCCAATACTCCGTGAAGATTGACTTCTTGATACAGTAATTGACGATATGAGTGGTATACATATGTAACAATGTGAGGACAAAAATGTAGTGTCATTTTCAAATTTCCATTGTACGCCCTTCTTTCCCTTGATTTGATGTCAAATAGATGTTTTTTCACTTTTTTGGTATCGAAGTAAAACGTGTATGACCTTGGCTTTGTTATCATAGAACCAGAATGTCATTTCATTACATAGATTATATCCTTATGAAGCAACTACATATTCATTTCTATTAAAGTTTTCCACAAGGTTTTAATAGTTTTATTCCTTGAAGTATTCGAGAAGTATGCTTTTTTTTCTCGTACTATAACTAAGTTAAAATAATTTATAATATCTGTGTAAAACACCCAGCCACGTTCGGCTTGGACTCCTTGAATTTCACTAATGCCTCATCTTTTTGTTTAATAATTTCTTTAAAGTTGGAAGTGTGCCAAAATGCATAATGTTTCGTAATTCGAGCATTTTTGATCATTGAACTTATTCGAAATTAGGTAGTAGAAGAAAGGGTTTTTGAAAGAATTATTTTGATAAAAAAATCATATTAAAAAAAATAATTTCAAGGTCTAGTTGGAATATTTTCCAGTTCATCTTGTAAAAGTCCTCTGTTGGATCAAAATATTGGTTTTGCTTCATCAATATTCGTGTATGATCCATTGATGAAATTGTGGTCGAATAAACTAAATAGGTCGAATACTTTGCACTCTATGATTTAACATCTATATGCGCAGAACATAAAAGAAGTTCCAGCAAAGTAGCAGGGTTCAAGCCTACTCTGGTTGATTCACGTAGGCCAAAGATTTCAGTGAGATACTTTAGAGTTTTGTAATCTTTTGTTGATGCATTCAGAAGGTCTATACTGAAATCACCTCCGAAAATACATTGTCAAATTTAGAAGGGACACGACTTGTAGTGATGATAAAAACTCCGCTACTGGTAAATTCAAGTACTCATAAATCTCAACTCCTGTGTTGAGGAGTACATCATTTCATTAAAGTGTATTATATCACATATTCAGTGAGGGTATCGTATACTGTTGAGTTTCAAATCTGTGATAAACTAACATCTATCAAACCTTTTTCATGAATTCGACCACTATCCATGAGGGAACACAAGGAAATTAGTAGAACCTGGAGGCGTAGTCCATACCAGAGAATTGCCTGAAATTGTTGCCTGAAGTGTCATCTCGTTCGTACTCAGGTTAGCAGAAGAACAATCACAACGTTCCAGTTATCACTAGCCTGTGAATCTCCAAATTGTATGAACTAAGGTAACCTGTGTCCCCGAAGCAAATTCAGTAATTTTTCACAGATTTGTTATAAATAAGAGGTCTAACCTCACAATATTGTTTGAATTTCAAGTTAGTGTTACTCTAACACTACGTGTTATAGACTTTATCAATATATATATTTGTTTTGAAATATTGTTTTCTTGTTGTTGTTGTTTCCAGAAGGAAGTTAATATTATCTTTTCCAATTATCTCATTATTGATTGGTTTTTTTTTTACTTTTTATTCCTGTTAAACTAAAAAAAAGTTCAAAATTTAAAACACTTGCCTGCCACATTAAAAATCCGAAACTGGCAATATAGTCCAAAGAACCTATGCCGTTCTCTGCTGAGCAGTCGAGCAATCACAGTAACCTCGGTTACGTTACATGTTCTAGAGTCATTCTGAGTTAATTATGACTGTTCAGGTACACTCGCCACTTCTCACATATGATAATATGAAACTTTATTTTAGAATCCATCCTTCTGTTAACAAATTTTTTTGGGAATTCTTTTCGGTGGTTATCATCATTATCATCTTTATAATTCCCATCCACAATATTTCGAGAGAAAATCCTCACTTTCATAGAATAATAGTCCAATGATGAAAGCTTCTAATAATCTTGTAATATATATAGAGAGTCACAAACTAATAATGAAAACTAATATTTATGTAATATTTCGAAACAAGTTCGAAAGTAATGTGCCATGCAGAGAGGTATCAACAATGTGAAATGAATACGGAGTACCCTTCTCTCTGAGCGTTTCCATCAAGTGGAAAAATACAGGCAAACATCTGTCAGAAAACAATTACTTCTCCGGCTAATACCACGACGGACATTGAACAACATCCGCACGGATGGCGCTGCGTTCAACTTAGTTGTGGGGTCCGTGGGGAAATATTAGGTAAACGGTTAATCATCAATTATTTGGCAGGAACAGGACAATTATAATGTAGTCCGACCTACCCTGTCACTGATGAGAGGCAATAAACCTCGAAACATGCATGTCTGCAGGTGGTCATTCCCAGCCAAATGAAGGATAATCTTGTTTAATTACTAGACAAGTACTTGCAATTGGGTCTTCTTGGAAGAACGTTGCACAAATATCTGTCAGATGTAGTTCAATGTCCGTCGTGGTATTGGGAAAGAGTTGTTTTCTGACAGATGTTTGACTTTATTTTTCTACTTCGTGAAAACGCTCAGAGAGAAGGATACTTAGTATTCATTTCAAGAAACCTATTATGATAAACATGAGAATGATTTAGAAAATCTGAAAGAGAATGATAAGGTTATGGTTTTGAATCACAATTGAACTTAGGAACCTAGAGTGGTATTGAAAGTGGATGAAAGTAGAACTGGATTTTTCCAAATTAAATTGTGCGAATCCTATACCGACTGCGCTAAGTTATGAAAATAGTAGTTCAATGATGAGAAATCTATATAATGTTAGTTTTGCACCAATCAATCATACATGACTTTTCATATACAGTTCGGCTTTTAATAGTCCCCCCCACTGTTAACTTTTTTGACATAAAACACATTGTGATTGCTCGATAGATGGCGCGGGGGGCACATTAACTAAAAAAAATTAAATGGCATGGGGGGTCATGTGTCACATCGTTGAAAAGATAATTCAATTCTCTTTTCAACCATTTAAATTCTTTAGATTCTTTTAATACGTTTTTTCACAATATGCATTTTAAATGTCAGAATAAGTGCGAATTTGGCGGTCTGAATCTCTTTTCTTACCTGACCACGATAACTTTTTAATGGTTTGATGTGAAATACCGAGACAGAATTTTTTTTAAAGGAAAAAATTATCTTTTCAACGATGTGACACATGACCCCCCTATGCCATTTATAATTTTTTGATTGATGTACTCTCCTGTGCCTTCTATCGAGCAATCACAATGAGTTTTATTTCAAAAATTAGCAACGGTGAAACTCTCCAAACGGATTTTCTTATGTTTGTACCTCAAACCGTTCAACAGTTAACAGGGGGGGTGGTATTAAAAGCCGCACTGTATAGAATGGCATACAAGTAATAATAATGAAACATGCACTTACCCTCTTCCAACCGAAGTCTCCTTGGCACTGAGTCCCTTGTAGTAAATTCTAGTCTCGACTTCACCATCTGAAAGGATATTCGTCGATACAAAGTCCGTGATTTCGCGACACTCAGCCAGTGATGCCAGCATCAGAATCGCCACCAGGAGGCGGCCAATACACCTGGGGCGCTGTTTTTTGACGCACCTCATTCACTATTTGTCTGTTGGTGTGCTATATATAATCTCGAAGCTTAGCGATGAATTTTCTCACATGTTTTGTAAAACCGAATCTGAAATAAAAAACGGAGTTGTTGGAGAATGTTGATAACAGAAATTTAAAAAATATATAACTTCAAAATTTTTCATTTGCCATCAGCAATAAAATGAGCTCACACAATTTTTTTTTTGATTTTGTTTTCCAGGGAGTACGAGCAACCCTCAAAATTCTACGAGACACTTGGCAAACAAGGGCGTTTCCTCTTAACATGTCACCCCAAGAATCTTGAAAAATAATGCTGGAGTATGAGAGTTTCACAAGCATTAAATGATATAATTTTGACAAATCTGTCTCAAGTCGTTCATTTTCAACTAGTTATCATAAAATTCTGCACCTAATTCTTCTGAAGCAAAAAAAGGTCTGAAATGACAATCCAATTAATGCCAATTATATAAAATCATAAAAAGTTTAAAATGTGAAAAATAATGATCAATCTTGACGTGGTTTTTGGTTGTTTTAACCTTTCACAGTCTGAAAATGAAATGTAAACTGAAAGACATAATCTGAATATAAAAATATTCAACAATCATAGTAGCTATATTCGAAGAATGGAAAATTAAAAATAAAAAGAATATTATAATTTATTATACTAAAGGAGTTGTTCAAAATGTTCACCATAACTTCCGTTCAAAAAGCATTGATTCGTAAGGATATAATTTCCAAATTCCACTCAGTTTTACTCTTCAATTGATGGGAGATCACCTTGTATATAAAACTGAATAACTTGCATGAAACTGCAATTCGACAATAATCAAAGAATAACAATAAAATGTGATTTATCCGTATTGATAACCAAATAATACAACGAGATATGATTAATACGTATCCGTCTCGTTGGAGTAAATTTATTTTTAGATTAAAGATATCAATTAAGACGATGCTCCTCCGATTATACAATAAAGTTTATACTCAGGATTCCGTGGTTCAATTGGTAAAAAGACTAACTTGATGAGACTGCGCCGGAATTCGTGGAAACTTCATTTGAAATATATTAGTTGGAATTTGAGGTTGAGCTACAATGACAAAGGCCACTTGATAGAATCTTCACATAAATTTTAATCACTTACGGAATATCCCTCTGAAAGATTTCATTTAAAACTCTTTTGACAACCGCAATCACAATTTAATTTCTGAATGCTGGTTTCTATTTATAGAGTCATGGGTGGGCCATAGAATATTATTATATTATATATATATTATTTTTGTAATATCGATAAATGAAAAAACCAGTAATATGTAAAACCAACATAATGGAGAATCAATTATGTTTCAGAATAACATTTTATAGGTCTTAAAAACAGCAGAATTGAATGGATAGAAATGATTTATGATCCAAATTGAAATTCATCTAATATGTGTTTATAAGAAACAATAAAGCATCATACGCGAAAACAGTAGAACCAGATTTCGTAGGTCTGAATTCGGCAAGATTGGAAAGTGACCGAAATGAGAAAATAAAGTAATTGCAAATCTCAATAACCTAAGCTCTTCAAAACATAAAACGATCACGCTCAAAAAATATCGAAATGTAATTCCATCAAAACAACATATAATCGTATCTAAAAACGTAAATCCAACAAATTATCTGAAAATGATTCTGTAGTAACATAAAATCCTCGGAAACAAAATGTGTCAGACTGAAAACGGTCAGAATCGAAATCTAGCAGAAATTGTGGAGGGGATGAGCGAATTAATTCCGATATTAGAATTTAGTAATATTGACCGCACGCTGCTCCATCTCTGAGAGACTAGAGCCATCCCCTATCCCCTCTCCAAATTCTGATATTTTTCGGTTCTGACCTTTTCGATTCTACTATTTATTCTTCTGATTATTTTCAATATGGAAATTTAAGGTTAGGTTAGGTTAGGTTAGGTTAGGTTACGTTAGGTTACGTTAGGTTAGGTTAGGATAGGTTAGGTTAGGTTAGGTTAGGTTAGGTTAGGTTAGGATAGGTTAGGTTAGGATAGGTTAGGTTACGTTAGGTTGGGTTAGGTTAGGATAGGTTAGGTTAGGTTAGGTTGTAATATTGACAGCACGCTGCTCCATCTCTGAGAGACTAGAGCCATCAGCTATCCTCTCTCCAAATTCTGATAATTTTCGGTTCTGTCCTTTTCGATTCTACTATTTATTCTTCTGATTATTTTCAATATGGAAATTTTAGGTCTTGTACTCTATGGATTCGACCATTTTAATTCTTATAATATTCTGTTCCGATATTTTTCCACTTCTACAAAATATTCATTTTCTGATTTGCTGGTTTGGTCAAATATCTGTCTTCCCATTTTATGTCATTCTCCTTTGACGGTATTACAGTTTTATATTCTTGTAATGTTCAATTCTTCGAAAGATCGATACGATCATTTATGATTCTCGAATTTTTAGATTTTGATGAATATGTTACTGCAGATTTTCCAAATTTCTCGTTCGATTATTTTCGATTTCTTTAAAATTAATTCTGAACCATTTCGCTTCTCTAGAATATCTTTAATGGATTTTATTGGTTCGATACTTTTAATTCATAGTCAATTTCAGTTTGAGATTTTACTTTTCTGATGGATTATATGTAATTGAGTCATGGGCTGATCTAATGTTTATTGAGCGCACGCTTATGGCGTTGAAGAACAGAGTCCCTGAAGTGCCCATGTTACTAATTACTCACTGTACCCATTACCGAACACTCACTCCGATGCCACTCAGAGGGCTATGCTAGATTTGCTAGATTTGCTACCCAGGTAGCACCGCATATTTCTAAATCTTGATTCCATATCAGACCAATATGGATATATCGTAAATGTAAAAATAAAATTCATCCATATTGATAAAATTCTTATTCTGAATGTAGATTGGCACTGTAATATTGGGTCAATGTTAGTTGAATGATTTAGTGCAATATTAATAAAACAACATTGTCATATATATTGTTTTCATCATATAGAAATTAAGTAAAATGTATTCCCAATAAATATCTACATATATTCAATAAATAAATAAATTGTAAATATATAAAACCACATTAAAACATATAAACAATAAAAAATAATAAAATAGAAATGAACCATAAAATAAAACTAAATATAATCTGAAAGATGCGATTTAGGGCCTTCCTGTTCATAAATATTGCAATCCCAATATAAGGGATTTCAAGAAAAATTTTGTTTAAATGTATTTTGTTTGTTGATGATCAATAAATTATCGTATAGTATTTATGAAAAAACTTGAATTCAAGAATATATTTGAATATAATGAGAACAATAGTTAGTGACTTTTTGGACAATTTGCCGCTTCATGAATATCGAAGTTGTTGGTATCATTTGGACGGTAACCCCCCCCTCACTGTACACAAGAAGTGAGCAGAGAACTGACTACAACCTTTGAAGATCGGTGGATAAGATGCACTTTTCACCACTTCAGTATGTATCGGAAAAATTACAAATTTTCAACGACCCTGTACAATGAAGTCCAAATTCCCTTGGTTATGACTAAAAGACAGGACATTGTCAAATTACATTCAAAATCTCAGCTTTCTACGTAGTCAAATAATGTAGTAATAAACATTTAATTGAAGCTATGTTTCGATAAAAAGATAAGGAAATTAATGAATTTCTCGAAAACCACTGGAGATAGGTATAGGGAAGTATCATATGAAAATAATTGAAAAGCAATAGCAAAGCGAAAAATGCAATAATATACAGGGTATTCCATTTAAAATATCAAAGTTCTTGCTACTTTTCGATAGAAGCGGCAACGCCGCAGCGTTGAAAATATTTTAGATCAATAAAGCAGATCTGATTATCGAAGAAACCAAATTATCAGAATAATCCTACGTCCCTTTTTCCAGAAACGTCTAATAAGCCATCGAGTTTGGGACACCCTGTATATTCAAACACCAGGCAACACGGCTTGCATCGCAAACGTAGAGAACATAGCATGTCTGTGTTACCTGATACATTCGAAAATGGGCGATATTTTGAATGCATCACAAACATAGCGAAACGAAACATTGGTGGATACTGAAAGGCCAGGTAGCCGAGTGGTTAGAATCACCGCTTTCAATCATTCTGGCTGCCAGACGTGGGGATTCAAAGCCTAGCGAGAGTAGTATATTTTTTTGATAGCCTGAGAAAATGCTAGGAATCGCACGTTGAAAGGTTCGCACAAGTTTCGACTTGAGGGATGCGATTCGTAGAGGAATAATAGCTGGTTAACGGAAAAACATTTAATTTATTATTTTTTTTATTTATGTGATAAAATAATTGAAACAATAATGAAAAAAAAGTTGAAATTTATAACTGCTCAAAGTGACCACCGGCTACTTCCAAACAAGAATGTATTCGATTTTCAAATTCTTCACTAACTCGCCTCAACATATTGACTGGAATATTTTGGAATACATCCTTAATTGTATTTGTGATAGTCTCCCGTGTCGATGGGAGTGTTATATGAACTTGATATTTGACGTAGCCCCAAATGAAAAGAAAAACATTTTTGTCAAATCCGGTGAGCGAGGTGGCCACATAAAAGGGCCTCCTCTACCGATCCATCTTCTGAAAAATTCAGTATTTAAATAATTATCAACAGTAACAGTGTTGTGAACAGGTGATTACTTACCGTTGTGTAAATACCACATTCTTCGTTGGATTCGAATGGGTAAATTATTTCTCAATTGTGGTATCTGGTTTTCCAAAAAATCAAGGTGAATCAAGCCATCAACTATTACGTGATATTTTGAACAAGTTCTTCAACTATTGTGCCTGCTACAGCAGGTGACTTCCGAAACAATGCAGTCGGGTGTGTAATTTCAGTAGGTTTCAGTTTCTATTTGGATTTATGTGATACTTTAAATCAGTTTCTAACCTATATTCGTGTTATTTACATAAAGTAGACAATTATGATTGTGGACGTAGGGTAATATTTTTCATTTTTGTGTAACGATGACCATATAATGCGCAAATGATACGTTTCTAAGCTCTTTCTTGGTTTGTTCCATACCGACATAGTAGTACACTGAAATAAATAATTCAGTTGTAGCAATACGTAGAAACTGAAGTTTGATCTTTTACATGCCCAGTTTTTATGGAATTGCCAACTTAGTCCAGAATCATGGTGTAATCCTAAAAATTTGGTTGTCCCCAATGGATATATCGCCATATTAGTAATTTCAATATTTAGAGGTTTATATGTGAATTTCGTGCCAAAAAATTTAATCAAAATCAGTCTGTGAATTGTTTACCAATAACATTGAGATGACTGAAGTTCCACAGAACAATTGGCTTCTTGTGAAATTAAAGTATCATCGGCAAATAGTGATATAGAAGTTATATTCAAATATTGTCGAAGATCATTTATATGAAGTAAAAATATTATTGGCTCTAAAACTGAACCCTGCCGGACTACTATGTTGACCTTACACTTATCAGAGTAATTTTTGCCTCATCTTACATATATTCTCCTATATTTCAGGGATAACTGTAGCTGCCGACGGATAGTTATAGTCAGGGTTGTTCGACTTCCCCTACCTCTAACTAAAATTGGCCAAAATTGGGGTTGTCCCTTCCTTTGCTCTCGAAATAGGCCAGCAATAAACGGTTCAACATGAAATATCGCTCTTTCAAATACGATGACATAATATTAAATATTTTACTGGTAATTACGTCAAAATCCACTTGCAATTACCCTTTGAGTTCAAAGTAGAATAAAAACCTGTAATGTTCATAGACCGCGAGTACCAAGAACTGTGACGAAAAGAAGGAAGAAGTTTGTGTTAGTGATGTGCATAATTCTTTGGTAGAAATCAATTCTTCTGTTTGATATTTACAATATGTCAACCTGTATATAAATTATCTTTTCATAAAAATGAATAAAACATTTATATTAATACTATAAGAACACCTCTTCTCTTAGTTCGGCGCCAAATAATTTAGAGGAGTCTTATATTTTCGAACATATTCAGATTAATAATCACGGCTTGCTCATTATCCAGGTAAATTACTTTCTTATATTTCATGATCAGATAATTCAAATCTTCCTACATACATTTTTGACTATGGCCTTATTCTCGACAGAAATAATTAATCGATGTGAGCCGTAAGATCAGTTATATTACGTAACAAATAATTGATATGTATATTGATCGGATACGGTGTCTCTTTATCAATTTGGTTTCACTTTTCAAAACATAATCCTTCATGTAGTTGGAATAAAATTTGATTCTACTAATATTTGACTCTCTGCCGTCTTTAATTAAGGTGAACTACGATTATCTTTTGTATTTCTTGGATTATTGGAAATATACCTATTATGGAAAAATTTATTTTGCTCGTTATGCTACTATGTGCAGTATAGACATCTTATTTCCAAAGTTTTAAGATTCACGTTCTTGAGGAGGATCGGCAGCATTCCGACAGATCCACTGACTTCTGATAATGAAAGTTATCTCTGCATGGCATATGACCTTCATTAGGAGTGATGTTTGGCGTTGGTTGTCCCAATGATTTCAGACTGAAATTTCCCTCCAACTCATTTGCAAGTGTTCAATCATCCTTGGTGTAGTGGGAATGAGCTGGAAGGGACGTTTCTTTCCAAAGCCGTAGCGAAAGATCAAAACTAACCATTCATTCAACGAGTTTCAATCATATTTTGGAGTGGTGAGCCTTTTTCGAAGATTATATTTTCCCTTTGTATATGTTTTTAACCACATCAATTTTTTTCTGGTCCAAGGGGCTGAATTTTTGCATCATCGATGATATGATTCATTTTCAGAGACGACAGCTCCAGAATTGAACTAAAGCTCATCAGATAATGTTCTTCTTGCCATTTGTAGCGGACCGTTGGTTCTCCACGTGCCTTCGGCATTCGATGAAAAGCGCCAGCGCTGACTTCGAATTCTTTGGTTGATAATTTTGAGTCGTGTAGTAAATATGGTAGTGTCATGCGTTGAAGGCCCCAAGCAGTCAAATATCATACGCGTCTGGAGGACATGAGTATACAATAAGTGTGAACGGCTGCAGACGATTCCCATCAAACAAGGTACCACCAACGCAAACTTAGGTGCCCCTTTGCATAGTGTCCTCAAGGGTCAAAGATGCGGAACCCTCGGGTCGCTTTGCCACATAAGCAGCGTAACTGTGATCAAGACCTAACACGAATACCCTCAACCAAGGGGAGCTATCACTCTGTAAGAGACCTACTGAGGGTAAACAAAGTTCTGATGTGGGTTCCCCAGACCGCGTTGGAAGAGCCCGCTGTGTTACAGATAAACCTTCAGCATAATAAAGCGGACACGGCTGCTTTACTTAGCTCGCCGAATTATGGCTGGTTCTGCCTATCTCTCCATCCCGCAAGAAATAGAAGAGTTCACGGTCTACTGCAGAGACAGACAAGTCTCTTAGGTAGTGGAGTTTGATGCCAAAACCCACAATACAGCATGGGGCAGCAGCGACCCTAAGAGACGACTTTTGCTAAACGCGTTAGATATGAGATCATGGACATTACTTGGGCCACTTCACAGGTCAGCCCATACATCCAAGCTTGGCACGTTTCCAACGAACCATCTCTATCATCGGCACATAAGCTTGCGTATTACCGGAAGCAGTGAAGGTCTAACCCGAGGAAAACCGACTGGGAGACGTACAGAAAGGAGGAACTGAGGGGATTGGGGAGGAGGATATCTGTCTTCAGGATGCGATAGTCTCCTCATTCCAGAGAAGCTGCCCTCTTACTGAAAAGAGATAGAACAGCACGGTCCAAATCAGGACCAAAGAGCTGAAAACCTGGAAAAAAATGAACAAATATCTCTTCAATAAGGCCTATGAGGCGAATACACTAAAGCTCTCCCTCTTATCAAAAGAGCCATACAAAGAGAGAAAGGAAAGGCGTGGAAAAATTTCAGCGAAGAATTCGAGAGCACGGCTGAGTGCTCACAGCCGAACAAATCCAGACGGGACGCTAATACGAGCCGACGGATCACCAAATCAGAGAAAGAATCTCCAGAGATACTTCTTGATACCCACTTTCCTAACTCTAGGGGAACAAACGACCGAGTCGTGCCCCAGAGAGCACAAACAGACGGGGTCAGGCCCCCAACGAAAACCTGGGAAAAGTCGTCACCTACAGGAAGGTAGAATGGGCTATAGGAACCCTTAGTCCATTCAAATCAGCAGGGCCAGAAGAAATCCAACCTTTACTATTACAGTGAGAAGCATTCCTACTGATTCCATACCTGGTCAGGCTGTTCAGAGCGAGCCTGGCTCACAGGTATGAACTCAACACCTGGCGAAGGTCCAAGATGGTCTTCATAAGCGAAGCCGAGGAAATCATCCTATGCCCAGACCAAGACATTCAGACCAAATTGATTTTCATCGTTCATGCTCAATAAGATGGAAAAACTAGTTGATAAAAATATCCAAGATAATGATAGAGAGTATCCAATCTTCCCGGAGTACCAATACGCCTGGAAAATCCTGTCAGACTGCGCTTCACAGTCTAGTCTGCAGATTCGAAAAATGACTCTCGGATAAAGACATTCTTGACGTGGAAGGGGAGTTTGATATCACATCATATATGCGTGTATCACTACAGCCCTCAGGAAAATAAACTTGCTTCAGTTCTGAACCAGTGGATACCTGCCATGCTGGTCTGTAGAGTAATACAAGCCTCCCTATTCGAAGACACGATGGAGATGGAAGCCACTAGAGGCTGCCCTCAGAGGTAGTACTATCCCCACCTTTGTGGAACCTCGTGGTAGACAGCCTCCCTATATACCTTAATCGGGGAGGAGTATATGCCCAGGGCTACGCTGACCATATTGTCATGATGATGAACGGGAAGTATATGGAGATTTGTGTGGATCCGATGTAATCAGCACTTACAGACGTACAAACGTGGTGCATGATGAAGAATCTCAAAGTCAACCCCCCAAAAATACCGTTGTCCCTTCCACTAGAATAAAGAAACATTGAGCGCAACAGAGATCTTCGAATCTTTGTTGGAAGCTAACAGATTATGTTTACGTAAGGTTAATGAGGACAGGTCATGTTGCCTGATGATTAGGCATAGTGTACCTAAGTTTGCATCCCCAGCATGATGATCTCAGAAGTTATCTCGGCCGATGGAATTGGATCTCTAGAAGAGATCAAGATAGTTTGATCGGAACTCCTATGTAAAGAACAAACTTCTGTGATGTTAAGATTGGGATTATTGGTGGAAAAATTGTACATCAAGAATGCATGTAGTGGCACAACCACCGTTTCAAATCCATAGGGTGGTCGGTTGTCCAAGCGGTCTAGGTCATGTCCTCCTAAATCTGAGGTTGGTTTGACACCCAGTAAAAGATTTCAATGAAATCATATATATCATGATCAATAAACGGCCACATGCCTTGTTCGAAAGCAAGTACAATGTGGTTTGTCTAGATACCAATTCTTACACATGTAATGTTTGCAGGCTTGAAATTCGCAAAAATCTCCCAGAGTGGTACTATAGCTAAAAATTGAATGCACCACCGAAAATCAGTATATCGTAAATTCCAGACTCATCCGAATGCTCGACTTTGCAACAAAACCGTTATATTATAAACATTACTCAGGCAAGATAATATTAGCAGGGAGCTAGATGCCTTGGTAAGCTCAAATATAAGTAATTGAAATAAAATTATGGATAATATTTTACTGTAGACATCCATATACGAGCACGTGGCATGAATATAATGATTCACGTGTAATCCTAATTTCATCTAAATCCCTCAATTGCGCAAATGCCTATGTTCTCTTTTATGAGCAGGAAGACCTTTTAGTTTTATTTTATATTTCATTTATATTTTACATTATGTTCTATTTCTACATTTGAAGAGTACAGGGGTGTTTGTCCTTTTCACCTGAAAATTGAGATGCGAACGCTAGCTGTTGCCTTTTATTGTTACTAGTGCTTGGTCACATCATCACAGGGGAAGAACGATGTTGTCGTGATATATTACACGAAGAATAAATTCCATACTGGGGAAGAACGAATATCTTTTGTGATTCTTGTTCCGGACAAAACAAAAACTATACGATGGTAAGGTTGTTTTACCATCTCGTAAATGAGGAGCACCGCCTTGATCAAGTAACTATTCACTTCCCCATAAGGGGACACTCGTAACTAGAATGCGACAGAGACATGACCCTAATCAATCAAAAGGCTTATACAGAAGTATCTGTGGCCAAGAATTAGAATTTGTTAACTGGACAGAGCACCTATCTGGATATTACAAAAATAAATGTCCGTTTCCAACTAGGCCTATAAGAATCTTACAAATAAAAAATGAAGAGCCTTACATTTCTTTCAAAAACACATTCTTTGGCAACTTCACCGCTACCTCCATCATCGAACCACCCACAGTTCAAGGAACTTCTGCAGCCAGAGCTACACGGGGAAGGGAAGATTGAAAAAAAATCAAAAACGAACTCAAGAAAATCCATCCCCTCCAAAAAAATATTTCGAGAAAAATTTTTGTTCCCAAGAAAAACCTGTACACCACACCTATTCCTATTCAGGCTGCCAACTACCAGGATTTGCAGTTTCTGAAAACATTCTTGGAGAAACCAGCATCCCGGCAATTTTATGAAAACCTCACCACTGTGAAAGTAGCAAAACAAAGCTCCACAAACAGAAGGAACACTGTAGGGCATGACGAGGAGACAGAAGACAGGAATTGCAGTGACGAAGTGCTCGTTGGTGATGAATTGTAGGGAATAATGGTTATTGTCCATACCGTTATAAATATTTTAATTTTTTTTATTATAAAACAATTGCAAATTTGAGTTAATTTTATGTATACAATTTAATAAAGAGTTAATGCATTTGCACAAATTTTTATTTTTTGAATTTTGTTCCAACCCTTTCCCCAGAATGTTTTCAGATCTTAAATTTGTCTATTCTCAAAATCAGCTTTTTTGGACCTGTATTATTCTTCCCCTGTGGTCTTCATTTATTAAAGTTTTATCATTATAATTAAAGTTAGTTATAGTTATAGTCAATCTATGTATTACAATACTAAGTGCAGTGCAGGTGAATGTGAATATAACAGGCAATGATAAGATTGAGAAAGTCCCAGGAAAAATTGTTATTAATATTATAAGTGATAGTAAAGACATGGTAACCTGCCTCGTTCTGTTTGAATTTAAGCCTGGTAGCTGTCTAACCTTCACCGGCTGTAATATCCCTATGAGCAACCCTCTAAAGTCTTGAGACTTGTCCAAGCTGAAAATGACGAGGTTCTCACCTCTCAACGCGCGATCCCAAGCACGGAAAGATGATTTTTCTATTCCAAAACGCGAGATATCCTAAAATCATAGAGACGAATATAGTCATCGGGCATAGTGAAGTAAAAAACTATCATTCTCTAACCATCGAGACTTCGGACCTGTTCTTCATGTCGAGTTGAACAACATGCTATTTGCGAAAATTCTAGGTAACGGACCGTTTTTTTAGGAGCTCCGCAAACTTTTGGGATCGTCCAATAACTAAAATGCACCAATTATTGTATCGGATCACCACTGAATTTTCTATATGTTTATTAGGTGATCCTAAAAAAATGGTGTGAGTGTCTATATTTTATGGTGTCATATCGTTGCTGACTCCAAGAAATAATGAGTCATGGAAATCTATGAAAGAAATTTTATTTTAATAAGTATCTCTCTTAGTTTTCATTAGATAAGAAAGTCTAAGAAAAAAATGAAGACAAAATGTTTCTGTGAGATAAATAATAACCCATAAACATTCAATTTTTTTAGTGATTTTCGAGAACGTCTCAAGTTGTTTCAATTTTGCCCTAACTTAACCACTCCATAAGTCCTGCTGCTTTCAGAATTTCTTCCTGTAAATATTATACGTTGCGACAATCGAAACTTTTTATGAGAAATTTTTTTACCAGAAATTATACGACTGTTACGAACAGAAACCTGATTGGTTTTCAGTCAAAATATTTAAATTATAATAATTTTACATACCTACATACCTATAGTGATAATTTTTACTTGTAACATCAGTTGGTCTTGCATGAGTTATTGGCGATCATGCCGACTTCGCATTCGAAAAAACATTTTGCTATTCCAAAATAACTGTAAATCCATGTTTCAACTGCTCTATAAATACTCATGATCAGTCGTTCCTATTACTGTTATCGAAAGAGAAATGTGAATTCTAGTACATTTATTTTTACGTGTATTTCAAACTGAATTGTTTTAAAAATATATAGAGGGTAATAAATATCCGATGCTGACTGAGACATCATTATAATTTGTTTTTCGTAACTCTTTAGACAAACCAAACTGAACAATTCGCTTTTCAGATCAAAGTGAGCTCTGAAATTCCAAAACAAAATTGAAGATATTTCCAAAGGAACTTTTTTATGAGAACCGAGTACTATGGCATAGCAAAAAAATAACTTTTCTCTCTATCAGTTTAGGATTTTAACAACACAAATCAAGCAACAAACATAGAAGAGTATGTCAGGAGTTTCTGTCAAAATAAAGTTAAACAAAATGGGGATAAAATAAGGACAAATAAAGAATTGTTTGCTATAAGGTAGATTGGTTTTTATTAATTCCACAGTGGTGTTATCAAAGTGAATGTCTTAAATTTGAATGGGTGTTGTCCTACACAATTTTGAGAAGATATGGCCATTCAATATTCAGGGGAATTTCAAGAAAAAATTAAAAAAAAATTATTACAAGCTCATTTATAAACTAAAAAGGAAGTATAGTATTTATTGTATGAACAAAAGAGATATTCAAATATTTTCTCAAAAGCTTAAGTCTTTATTTCAAGTGTTATGACGTTTCACACCTCAAGCTATCGAGAAAAATAAAAAATTTAAAACTTTTTATTTTTTATACAATACATATTATTTTTTACTTTCTATATTTCACAACTTACTTCATAAAAGCTTGATTTAAAAAGTTTGTTAATTGTTCAACTCGCATTTTTGCCGTAAATTTCCACGTTCGAAACCGACAGAAGTTTTTCCGAATTTCTAAGAGTTCTCAATCTCACCTTTGGGGGAGCAGAAATAATAAAATTCTTATTACCTAAACAAATTTTTGCGAATTTAGGCTACTTGTTTCAAATGAGAGAGGGGTAGGTACGAGCATCCCGACCGAAATATTTTGGTCGTAATTTTTCATTTCCAAAATCATCGTAAATTTTTCAGAATTCCTATGCGTTCTCTATCTAGCCTTGAAGTGGACAGGAATGTTGGATGATTTGAAATTACATCATTATTCATCGGCGATCTAATGTTTTTCACTAGGTATTTTTATGGGATTTTCCGATTTAATCTTCGCGAGTTTTTGCATAAATTTTCTATGTCTTATACCCTTTCTATCAAGCCTTCAGAGGGGTAGGGTGGCATTATTTTTTGCAATTGAATTATATATATACGATTATTCGATGTTATTCACTATTTTTACCGAATTTTTCAATTTTATTTTCAGAAATTTTTGAATATTTTTCAAGTACCTTTTGGCTAATGGTTATGCTCATCGTAATTTTTCACATCCGATATCACAGGATTTTTTTTTCGAATTCTTACGCGTTCTCTTTCAATAATCGATTAATGAAATGGGCCGGTCTGTTTTCCAGTTATAAGTAGTTTTATGTCACGTTTATCAGAATGAATGGGCCAAAAATGTTACTATAAATTTTCGAGAAGGAGTTGAATTTGTATCTGCATGTTATAAACAAGTCTCTATATAATTTCAGAGGAATGCACTGAACTCGAGATCGAAACCACTTAGTTCACAATAGTTTTTTGATAGCAAATGAATTGATTCAGAACGTTGACCATGCACTGCCAACTTCATAAACCATTCGGTGTATACATAATCCAAGACAACTGGGCCAAAACACAAAAATATACGAATTAGCTGTCCAAATAGCAGGTGAACAGATTGAGATACAGAGTTTTCAATTTAATAGTCAATTAGTTAAATGAATCAAGTTGGAACAGAGGTAGGAATTCAGAAGTTAAAATACTCAATTTCAAATGAATAAGCAAAAATAAAACAGAAAATATATCACCTACTCAAACACATTAATGTACGTGAGAAAATAGTCATGAAATATAAAAATACTAGGAAAGTATGTCAAGTAATTTGGAAGTTATCCTTGGTTTTTTCAATAGTTTTTATAGATGGAATTGTGCTGAAAATAACTTATTTTAGACCTCTCGATTTCGAGGCGAGATCCAAATCAAATAACACATCTTCAACTCAATACAGTTTTTTCATAGTATGATAAACATTCAGGTACAAGCAATGTTTTACTCAGCATGGATTATTTGTAGGAAATAAATAATATTCAATACCCATCTCACTGATGATGTCGTCATACAGATAATTTTTTGAGGGGTGGTAAGAGAAGATGGCATTATGTCACTATTTGCCACCAGCAAAAATGTATTCACTGGAATTTCGATATACTCAAACTCACAAAAGCAGAATTGAACGAAAAATAAATTTGGCAGAATTTCGGGAATGTAGAATCCAACAGAAATAAAACTTAGACATGTATTTGTTCAAGACAAAAGAATCAATCAATAGTTGTAAATTTTCTTTCTGGGATTGTCATTTGACATCTTTCATATTTTTATGTATAATAATAATCAAATATTTCTTTCTTGAATTTGTTATCAAAACTCGAATTTCACAAAGGAAGCGAAATAGTTAATTTTGTATTATTTGCGTAAAATTAGTGTTTTTTTAATGGCACCTGAGTGTTAATTTTCTCTCTCTCTCGAATGTGTCATGAAAACATATTTTCTGTACAACTGTGAATGTTAATTTACATCGTCTGAAATATATTGAAAATAAATACTTCCAAAACATCTTGACGTGTTTTTTTGTCCCGATAAGTTATTGCTTTTAAACGACTGTTGTCTTGATTATTTTTTGACAGTTCTTGCAACCAATCGAAACCATCAATTCAAAGCATTCATGTACGTTCAGGTCAATCACAGCATTATTATAGTGTGAATTTTCTACCTTGAAAATTGCGCGGGAATTTTTTGTGGTATTTTGTTTTATTATGTGAAAATTTATACTTTTGATCTGACGTCTGTCATCAGTTTGCATGATAAGTGAAAAATGATTCGAAAACGGTTTAGTACATCATCATTCGATGAAATTTTAAGAAAATCAACGAAAATGCATGTAAGAATACTATTTTGAGTAACGTGTCAATTTGGAAACAGTTTCAATTGATAACCTAGGGACAAAGAGAAAGCAATAGCTTTCAATCCAACAGAACAAAACAATGTTACGGAATCCTCCAGCCAAGGACAAAACATCCATAATAATTGTATATTTCATGATGAGAACTTCAAATTCCAAACTTCATTCTGTGTATAGTGATTCAAGTAAATTGTTGAAATAAAAATGTTATATGTATAGAGAATAGGTCTATGATTGGGGCATCAAAAAATAATCTATCGAATACCAGACGAGAGTTCGATAAAGTAGAAAATAATTCTCCAGATTTTTTCTCAATCTTGTTGCCATTTGGCAATAGCCACTCGAGCCCTTCGGGCACTCGTGTCTATTGCCTGGTAACAAGTTTCACTTCATTCTCTCTCGTGATATTACAACTGAAAATATTATTCAATGTTTTCAGTAGTAATACTCAAACTGTGTTGCTGTACAAAACACCACTCGAGCAAGCTCTCGTGGTGTTTCTAAGCAACACAGTTTTCGTGCAAGCAAGGCGAAAGTATTTTTCGAAAATTCTGCATTTGCTCGGGATATTCGATCAGAAAATTTCACGAATACAATATATTATGGACTAAATGCGTATTGCAAGAACGGTTCATCTTGTGTAATCAATGTCAGTTGAAGAGTTGAACCGTCAAACTTACGTTTCTATATTTACCGTGATTGTCGTAACTATGGAAATGTATTCACAACTAGAAGCGAAACCCCGCACCGTTTTGAAAATACAACGGGCTGGAGGAAGTGTTTTCAAAAAGTCCTGATCTCATTGGTTCGAAATGAGAAAATTATGGCATTTCATTGGTTTACATAATATGAGGGAAATTGTCAGTAAGTATTCAAAAATTTTTCCTGTCTGAAAAAAATTAGTCCAAAATAACTAAACTACATAATACTTCTCTTTTCCATACATGTTATCCTTAAAGTTATCAATTCTTCCGATACAATAGAGCACTGTCAGCTGACGTCACAACATGCCGGAATTATGTGTTCCGTGGTGGTCATCAGCTGATGGGGGGACAAACAAAGCATTTGTGTATCAGAAGAAATTTGGTTTTTGTTCTTGTTAGTGATTAATTGCAATTTTTAAAAACTTTACAGACATTTAGGGATCCTACTTTTTGATGAAATATTGTAATGGTCCCTTTTTTCATACGACAAATCGACTAATTTGACTCAAATATTGGCTCTTGTTTCGTTCTCTTTGGCTAAAATATCATTTTATTCTTGTTCCCTTGGAAGTTTTGCGATATTTGGCACTGAAATGGCAAGTAAAAACATTACTTACTGTACATGATTTTCATAATCCAAAATTTCTGTGTTTTAGGAATGGCCTGATAATATCATAAAATTGGATTTTATATACATACATCTTTGAATCATCTGCTTTTGATACAGCATTAGACAAAATTTCAACGATTTCAATAAAATCTGATTCTATATTACTTTCTCTTCAGTATGAGCCTTTCAACATATTTATAAATTGAAGCATGAAAGGTGGACGCCTTCGCACATTTGGAATGCAAATCGTATAAATATCTGCAAATTGAATAATGAATAAACTGAACTTATTATAGGTTAGTCATTCCCAAAGACTTTTCAATGTATCTGAAAACGTAACAATCATTACTGGACATCGTAATTGTGTAAGTGGGTTAGAATTATGTACACATGTTGCTCCAATACTTTTTGCATTGAGGTTTGCTGGTTCCAGAACTGATGAAAAATTAATAGCAGTTTTGTTGAAAATTCGTCCTTTCGTTAAAGCAGCTGCATCCTCAAGAACAACCTTAAGAAGTCTTCGAGAGACTTGTGTGAATACTAGATAATATTAAGGCCTTACTTTTTGATGTGGTCTCACACATAGTGTGTGTTGGCATTATTTGACTAGGTCCAGCATGAAAGCATATTTATTAATAAACTGAATTACTTAGTTAGGGTAAGTTTTTGTATTGTAAAGTGGAAAACAAAGTAAATTCTGCATATCTAAACTGTTATCATAAAGGACAGTGAAAAGATAGCCATACCTGAGAGCAAACCTTCACAAACATCAAACGACTATTATGTATCAATATAACTGAAAACTGAAATGGTTGAACAAAGACGACAGAAATTTAAGCAATTTGAAGTCGTCGAGGCTAGTCATATATACAATACATTGACATCATACAACTTCTTTTATTACATACATACATATAATACTTGATAACCTCATTTACATTTAAACAAATATGAACAACTAAATAATAAAATTTGGATTTATCGGAATGAATAGAGGAGAAAATGTAATGCCTATAAATTCTTCAAAATGTGGACTGTAACTTCCCAGCTCTTGTTCCGTACTACACATTTGGGAAGATACACAGTCTGGATGTTCGGAAACATCTGATGGTTAACCTGAAAATATATTATATTCATCCTCACATATTCAGATGGTGAGTATTTGTCAGCTCATTACCTGTGATGAGCATACGTGCAATTTGCTTTAGAATCCGTGAAATTACTCCTATGAGGAGCAGCTATCCAACTAGCATGCCTCTGTACTGTAGTAGCGTCTACCTGTTTCATCCTGGTGTGTATAGAAATTTGGAAATTTCCGATGCTATCTCGATTGGATCGATTACTACAACCCAACAAATACAACATTCTTCATTATTTCTCTCAACAAATCCAAAAGAGAAATCTATTTAGGTGTGTTGTCATCATGACAACGTATTTTTAAATTAAAAAATCCAAGCTTATACCAAGACAACAGAATTCTGCACTTACTTCACACTATACAGAATGAATTAATAATTATCACAATTCTAAAAACTTTTCATTAGGAAATCGGTTCTAGCAGAAAATTCACAAGAAAGACACACGTAGCCTTATGGAAAATAGCTTTGTTTGTCCCCCCATCAGCTGTTTGACAACTGACAGATTACGTCACTGACAGTGCTCTATTTCACAGCATCCAGTGGTCTTTCTGTTTCGTTACTATAGAAACGGTTAGTTGGCACGCCGCGTGTTGGACTGTTTGACTTTGTTTGCTCGTAGTTGCTTCAATTTCAAGTTATTTTCAAGGAGATGGATGTTGATTATGATAGCGCTAGTGATACCCCATTAGATATATCTGCGAGAAAGCAAATTCAATAGTATCTGATATGATTTTGGGTATCAGCGGTGCTTGTCGCCGTGAAGAATTATTACATATAACTATTGATGCCATTAAAGATGCTGGATCTAAATTAATTGTTAAAACAGCTGATACGAAGACCTATTGCGCAAGAACGTTTACTGTTTCAAATCCTGATTATGTTGATATATACCGCAAGTATATAGAGCACTACAGCCGCCTCATACAAAAAGTAACAGATTAATTTTGAAATATTCGAAACATTCCAACATGTGGAGATGAATAAAATAGGAGAAATTTCCAGTTTGACTGCAAAATGGCTTGGAAAAGACATATATAAGAGCTACACAGGTCTGGAAATCTGCCTCCGTAGCAGAAGCATATAGAAGATAGTTTGAATAACAAAATTGAGATTTCAAAAGAAATATTAAATTGTCTATTTTTTACAAACAAATTAAAATATCTGATAAAATTGTGGAATCAACTCTTCATATCCAAATATCTAACGTTTCTGATCAGCAGCAACATGGAACATCTTCGGGAATTCATGTTGGAAGTAATTATTTAAACTTTACTATCAATTATTATTCCAATAAATGAAGCAGTTTTATGATGAATAATTAATTAATAATTGACCCTGTTAAAAATAAATCCTTCAAAAAATAATATTTCATGTATATTTTGTGAATTATATTGGCAGTGAAAAAAAAACTTTTTCACGGTGAAAAAAAGTGAACATTTACGCATTATTATAGATGCAGAAATGTCAATTTTTTTGACAGTTGTACAAACATTTTTTTGTAAATGACTGTAAATTGAATCAATTACGAGTAAAATTTTGATTTGTCAGATATGTATGAATTTTACGGTTTTTCAAAACTACTATACTATACTATTATACATTCAAAAGTTCAGTTTTGTTTCAGTTTTCCTTGATATAATACCCGGTTGACCAAATAAAAACAAAACTGAAATCTTAGCAGCACCAATGTGGATAATGTTGATTTCAGTAGTAGCCATACACCATCGGATATACCTGATAGCAATTCTGACAATAGATCCTATGCTTTAACATTTCCGTTATGTTGAACGGTAAGACGTTATCTCAACTTAATGAAACCGATCTTAGCAAAATAATGAAAGTGGCAGATAACATTGACTTTATGTTAAACGGAAGTGATACAGCATAGGGCATTATGGTACAAGACAAATCAAATAGTGAGAAAAAATAACAAATATCTTTTCTCACCGTCAATGGTGCGAAAAAAACCTACAACTTCGCTACGGAGTGCCTATCAGCCTACTCAATGATGAAAAGACCATCGAATGTTGGGGAAAAAATATTACATAATATTCAAAATAAGAGCCACTAAACCATCGGATACCGAGGTAAAGAATCGAAAAGTTTATCGAGGAGGATTGACTTTATAAAATATCCATATTTTATTTTTTATACCTCATTATTTTTTAATTGAATATTGCAAAATTTTGGAAATGACAAGTCCGCGAATATCTATTGTTGAAAATGACATATGAAAATGCTATAGGGTTATATTTATTGTCAAGATACCAGATACAAAAGCATGCTGGACCCTAAGCAATAAGCTACAGATTCATGCAGGAATACAGGGTCTTTCACGACGAGTGGTCGTTAGGAATATATAGAGAAACATTCAAAATACAAGTTGACATTTTGTGGTAGTGGGTTTTACAATATTGCCTTCTCAACTGAAATATTTTTAACTTCCGGTCTCTCTCCGATATTCAGGAAGTAGAGGACATCTTCCTTATTTCAAATTGAACAACATGTATTTCCCAGCTAATTTGAGGCCCACTTTGTATAACAATGCCTATACTCAAATGTGTTAGTTTTCGATAATTTGCTGAGGAAAAAAAATTCTTTAAGAAAAACTGTAGGCGTAAAACCGATTCTCGTTTTACCAAGGTAGTGTTTGCTCTTAAATGCCATTCTATAGTGGAAAATTCCAGTTCTTTTTCTAACTGGAGACATTTCAAACGGTAATTATTATTATCAAAGTACTGATCCACAAGTTCTTCATTCAGGAGACACATATTAAACAAAATTGAAGTAAATAATTGAAAGTGTAGTGGAATATTGTATCTCTGAAATAAATAACTACGTTGTATTCATGAAGTCATAATCGATCAGAATTATTATCAGAATCTGCATCAGGTTTGACTCCGTTGAAATACAGGATGTTCCGTTTGAACTCAGACGGCTATTTTGTTTAGCATTCATTTGTGAAGACAGAAACTTGAAATTTTTTTAATTGCAAAAGTGGTTCATACAAGAAACTCATGAAACATTACGTTTTGATTAATTTATTGAACACATTTTTAAAATTGTATTAGATATTATCAAAACAGTTTTATTTTTTCGACATAACTATTCGAATATTTTCAGATGTTCCACCCTGCTGCACATTAGTAACGCTAAATATTCATTTAAAATTTGATTGGTCACGTTTCACTCTGACAAGATTGGTACAGAAGTTCTCACATGTATATCTCTCAAATACAGATATTTTTCAGTTGTTTAGTGATTAAGATGGGAAATTCACTCAATTTATTTATTCTCATATGAAGGCTAACACATTTTCTTCTTGTATACAGAGTCTTCCACGACGAGCGTTTATTAGGAATATATGAAGAACCATTCAAAATAAAACATGAAATTTTGTGGTAAGTAGAGGGCAACTTTCTGATTTTAAATAGGTAACAGGCTGATTTTAGACCCATTTTGTGTAACAATAACTATACCCAAATTTGTTGGTTTTCGGAATATACATTTTTTTCTGAAAAATTCGACAACACTACTTAAGAATCATAACTCATCGACAGTAATAGTTGGAAATCTGAAATTTCACAGAATCACACCTGAAGCATCAAGTTAAGACCAGGTCCATCGAACAATAATTTAGAGGGTGGTCAAAACAATTCTATTATTTTTGGATAAGTACTCCGGAAAAAAGATATAAAATCCGTAAAGAATACTGTAGAACTAAAATACACCCCTGGCAAGATATAAGTATCCGATTTTGGGAAATAATTTTCCAGTGAACTAGGCCATGTTTGAACGGAGTAGAAAATTACTAGCTTTCATTTCCATTTCTTTAGATACCAGGTCGTATTTTCCACTAGTAATTATGGGACTATAAGTTTCAGTGCATATCAAAAATTAAATCCAGCTTCTACAGAAGTAATTTTTCATATTTAAAAACAAATACACCTCTACCTATATCCTAATTTTCCAATAACTTTCTCATATTTCTGTCGAATTAAAAGTCACGATTGGGCTATTGGTATCTGACAGACCATTGGTATATGTTTACTCAACGGCTGCTGTGTTTGAGAATGCCATTCTATAATGGAAAATTCCAGTTCTTTTTCTAACTGGAGATATTTCAAACGGTAATTAGCATCATTAGAGTACTGATTAACAAGTGCTTTATTGAAAGATAGATATTGAATAAACTTAAAAAGTAAATAATTGAAAGTGTAGTGGAATATTATGTCACTGGAATAAATAACAACGTTGTTCATAGAGTCATAATCGATCACAATCTACATTAGTTTCGACTCCGCTGAAATACAGAAAGTTTTGTTTGAACTCGGACGGCTTTTTTGTTTGAGAATGGCATTTTTTGTGAAGACAAAAACATGTAATTTTTTTCATTACGAAACTGGTTCACAAAAAGCTCATTGAACTTTACTTTTTGAATAATTTATTGAACACATTTTAATCCTGGGGCTCGATAGATTTTTTTGATTATTGGATATATCATTCTACAGGTGCTAACAAGCAACTTTCTTCATTAGACTTTTTTCTGGCTCTACAGAGTGAGCTACAAAAATGGGTTGATTGTCTAACGCTTATTATGGAAAATATTTTCTGCGAATGGATTTTTCTTAATTTTTGAGTATAATATCATGTGAAAAATATCAATTTCCTTTAATTATATCAATAACGGTGTACATTAATACAGGACAAGGAAGAAAACGCGATTTTTCTGAAACTCGTTTATTGACTTCTCGCCCAGTTGTGTTGCTCGTGTTAGCAATTTTGTTTTTTACATGTTTGTACCTATATATACAAGTTAAAAAAATTAAACTCACTTAACCAGCTCTTGCAACACCGCCATCATCAACTATTTTTTTCAAATACGAAATGTTTAATTAAAAATTTATCATCACGTAGTTCTAGTACATTTTGAATACAATAAAACTTTCCTCTTTCATTTTTTATATTTTCTGAAATAACCATTCTATATTCGTAAAAAACCGAAAACAGCATTTTTAGTTTTCCCTGTATAAGTCGGGAAGGGCTAGAGTCCCCGTAGATTTTCTCTGACCAATGTACTGCTCACCACAATAGTTATATTTTTTCCCATTTAATCGTCTTTGTATTAATTACGGTTTAGAATATAGCAATGTTACCACATGATAAAAGAAACGGCCTGTATATGTGATATACCAAATGCTCAATACCAGATATCCATCGGACAATTACTCCTCGAAAGGAGGCAGGTAATATCTAGATTAGTTATTAGATTAGGTTAGTTCAATTAATGTATTCATAGCTTTCGTATCAACAGAAATAAATAAGTATTCTCCCATTATTTCGTTCAAATATAGGTATTTGAGAATTCTTTTTTTTGGAGTCACCCTGTAGCGTCACACAAAAAGAATAGACGAAACTTGATTTTCATTCTCTGTGAAAAATCAAACTCAGATATCAGCAATAAATCCGCTATCCCATCATATCCCATTAATCAACCACCTTATTTTTTGCTCACCGTGTAGAAACGTTGTGAAATATATTTAGAACAGTTCGTTGGGTTCATCTACGCAATATGCCCCAAGAAATTTAACGAAAAGCATACAATTGGGCGAGGAGTCAATAAACGAGAAAAATCGCTTTTTCTGCTTCATCCTGTAGTAATGTACACCATAGTTGATATAATCAAAGGAAATTGATATTTTTCACATGATATTATACTCAAAAATCAAGAAAAATCCATTCGCAGAAAATATTTTCCATAATTAGCGTTAGACAATCAACCCATTTTTGTAGCTCACGCTGTAGAAACAGAAAAAAAGTCTAATGAAGAAAGTTGCTTGTTTTGATCTGTAGAATGATATATCCAAAAAACAAAAAAATCTATCGAGCCCCAGGAATACATGTATCTAGTGCCATGTCCTTTATTAATTAGATATTATTGAAACAGTTTTATTTTTTCGATATAACCATTAATAATAGAGTTTGAACTAATAGATACATCATATTTTTTCCGATGTTCCACCCTACTGCACATCAGAAATGCTATTCATTGAATACTTGATGTGTATTTTGATTTGGAAGCACATGTGAAGATCTATGTGAAATTTCAATGGAAATCTTAATTTAGTTAGTCAAACTGGACGTTATAATTTACTCTGCCAAGATTGGTACAGAACTTCTCACCTGTATGACTCTCAAATACAGATAATTTCTCAGTCATTCAGAGACTGATAATTCTCCTAATTTATTTATCTTCATATGTAGGCTAACACATTTTCCTCGTGTATACCGGGTCTTTCATGATTAAGATAAGATCATTCAAACGAAGGTGAAGTGTTTTGCTTGTTTCTATTGGACTTTTGTACTTGAAAAAAATATTATTACATAAAAATATGTATACAGTACCAGCCATACATTCGGATCAATTCTGTTTCTCAGTAGCAAGATTGTTATAGCAAGACATTTTTCGCAGCAAAATATATCTCAATTTTGTAGAAGGCTTGAAAAATATCGGCGGGAGATGTTGCTGCCGATGATGTGGCAGCAACATCTCCTGCCAATAAAGCAAGATAGATCAAGCCTTCTACAAAATAGAGATATATTTTGCTGTGAAAATTGCCTTGCTATGATAACAATATTGCTAGTGAGAAACAGAATTGACCCGATTATGTAATATATGGAAAAGGAGTATATGGTCATGAACCTGTCTAAATAATTTCAAATTTGTGTCATCAAATCGGTGGTCCATACTTTTAAGGCCATTCTAGTTTGACCCATATATTTCTTCTCGCAGTCCTCACAGCTAATTTTATAACAAATATTTTGTCTGTCTACTCTATGTGAATATTCACAATCTGTTGTAGCTTATACGAGATTTTGTATACCACCTTTCATATTGAGCGTTTTGAAAATGTCGTCGAAATCCCAAGTACGATATATTTACGAGGATTTTCTTTCAAAAAGTTGAAAAAATTACGAAGTGCTTTTTAAATCTATGTTTCCTGATGAGTTTGTCTACCAAGCAAATGCACGTAATAACCATCCCACTGAATAATAATAATTTTCTCACTTTTGATACTTTCCTTGTTGAGTGAAAACGACGAGAGTCGATTCATCGAAAAATTCAATCCCGCCGCCATTTTTTGCTGTGTATATTGGCGGGAGCTCTCTGGAGTGCACTGTTCGTGCCCTTTCTGTAGACATCGAATTCAAGTTGACTTTGGTCGTTTCTAATTAATGACACATCTGAAAATTGTTCATTTATGAACGATATAGTTTGAAACTGCCCAATCAATTCTAAAACAAAACTGTATACGTCGACCTGTTTTGAATCAAAAATAGCAAAATATGAGATGTAAGATGGCTAGATTTTCAAAAGAGAGTTATCTGACATATTTTATGAGAATTCAATTTTATACTTATTCTCACTGTTCAATGTCCAATTTCTTCACAATTTTTTTTCTCCGAATAGCTTGAATATGTAGTGAAGAACGTTAGAACTATTCCATTTACAGTTGGCACTGAATTGAAATAATGAATTTTTGTCAGGACCCACGCTGTAACATTGATTCGTTTTTGCATCTTCATAGTAATATATCAAAATCAATTTTCAGATTGTCATACATACATGCATAATAACCCAATAACACATAATAAATTCCTCTGGACTCTAATAGCAAACTTTTATCCCATATTTTACATACTTTATGGCAGGCAGTGTATTTTTTCTTTTAAAATGAAGGTTGTTTTTTTCATTATAAATATTGTTATAGGATTTTATCAAAACCCTTTTGTCAAAAAGTAAGTATAGAAATTATATTAAAAATTGCAGAAAAAAGTTTATTTACATAGTATAATTCAACTTGGTATGCATGCAGGCCGTTTCTTTTATCATGTGGTAACATTGCTATATTCTCAACCGTAATAGATACAAAGACGATTGAATGGGAAAAAATGTAGTTATTGTGGTGAGCAGTACTTTGGTCAGAGAAAATCTACGGGGACTCTCGCCCTTCCCGATTTATACAGGGAAAACTAAAAATGCTGTTTTCGGTTTTTTACGAATAGAATGGTTATTTCAGAAAATATAAAAAAATTAAAAAAGAAAGTTTTATTGTATTCAAAATGTACTAGAACTACGTAACGATACATTTTTAATCAAACGTTTCGTGTCAACACCGTCATCATCAACAATTTTTTTCAAATACGGACCTGTCTATTTCATCACAAATATTGATAAAGCTATGAAATCACAATTCAGTGGTATATCACACTTGACATTTTTATAGCATTTCATATAAAATAACTGGCATCATCAGTGACAACAATTTTTAATTACGGTCCTGTCGTTAGTTCTTTTGTAAATTGTTTTGATTTCTTCAAAACTCATTCAACTATTAGGATACTTCAGTCATTACCCAATACTTTCCATAGGAAGATACCCCAACACAACGAACATTAGTATTTTTCCTTTTTGGGAATTTTTGTATTACAGTAATCCTTGATTCAAGGCTGATTTCCCCTGTATCAATTTTTACACGGATTATTTTCATAATTCTCAATCCTGGAAGTAATGAAAATATCAGTTTTTGATCAAAATAGAAGTGTTGTCTAATTTGGTACAATTAAATACCATCTCACTTCTTTTACCATTTTTAAACACGTAGGCTTTGCTTGATTTCTATGGTAGAAAAAATAAATGAGTTGCTGATATCTGTTAAGGACTCATATGCTATTTACTTATGCAAAATAAAATAGAAATCCTCTTTTGGCAAGAAATATGTATGGCGAGCTATATCCGAATCGTCGCATTCCAAACATTCAAATGTTTAGACGATTAGAAAGAAATTTGAGAGACTGTGGTGCATTTGACAGAAATAAAACTAGAAAATGTGTTGTTACTGGAAGTATGAGGAACCAAATAAATGTTTTGGGTAAGCAAATATTACCTTATAAAGACTAAAAAGTGAAAAATAACGTCTTCTTTTTTAAATCTAGGATTGGTCAGTTACAAAAATATTTCTAATCAAGATTGTTCTTTACGAGAAATTGCCCACGAACTTGGGATATCTTTAAAATCTACCAGAAATATTTTGAAAAAGAAAAAATACAAATGCTACAGGATAAGCAAAGTTCATAATGAAAGGGATTACGGAAGGAGAGTACGATTTGTGAAATGGTTAAGACGTAATAGGGAAGTTCGAAATATTTGTAAAAAAAAATATGGACGGACGAATCAAAATTCACAAACAATGGTTGGTTTAACAGAAACATCCATTATGGGTGGAATAATACGAATGAACATTTACATAGAGGAACCAATTTCCAGGAGAGGTTCGGAATGAATGTTTGGTTGGGAATTTTGGGAACAAACATACTAGGTCCTTTCTTTTACGATGAGCATTTGAATGGTGATATGTATTAAATTTTTTTATCCAATGAGTTTGACGGCTACTTAGATAAATTGCCATTAAGCACCCGCCGTGAAATACAATATTTTCAACAAGACGGCGCCCCTCCCCATAATGCAGCAATAGTAAGGGAACATTTAGATGCAATATTCCCAACAAAGTGGATTGGAAACAATGGACCAATTGTCTGGCCAGCTCGACCCCCAGACCTTACTCCTTTGGATTTTTTTGTCTGGGGATACATAAAGGATACAGTTTTTTCGACATCTAGTACCGATATCGACCATCTCAAACAGAAAAAAAAAAATGCATGTAATAGCATTACAACCATCATGCTAGAAAATTGCCACAGAAATTGTATGGACAGACTACTTACAGTTCGATTATTGTATCGTTACCCATGCGTCATCAATTTATTATCGAAGAAATCACATACGCTCTATCGAACATCTCTTTGTAACAAAAATTCGTTCACATTTGTCTTCTAAGCTAAGAATTATGGTATTGTGATGATGACGCACGGGTAAAGATAAAATAGTCGAACTGTATGTGCATTCAACAGAGGTCGTCAATTCAAGCATTTAATGTAGAATTCTTTTTCTGTATTGGTTTTATTTTCTTCCACAAATTCTTTATGAAATAAATTGTTTTTCTGTTTGTTTGATTTCTTCTCCTCTTAAGTAAGTTTATTTCTGGGGTAAATTGTTCTCGTTCGTCTCTGAAACTGCAGAAATCTTTCATGCATTTTTATAATATAAATACAATTTTCATAGATACATTCATTCAAAACGTCACTTTCAATTTTTATATCGAAGCGTTAGATTCTGTGGAATTCATAAACAAACTAACGACAGGACAGTAATTAAAAATTGTTGTCTCTAATGATGCTAGTTATTTTATATGAAACGTTATAAAAACGTCGAGTGTGATATACCACTGAATTGTGATTTTATCGCTCTATCAATATTTGTGATGAAATAGACAGGTCCGTATTTGAAAAGAATTGTTGATGATGGCGGTGTTGACACGAAACGTTTGATTAAAAATTTATCATTACGTAGTTCTAGTACATTTTGAATACAATAAAACTTTCCTTTTTCATTTTTTTATATTTTCTGAAATAACAATTCTATTCGTAAAAAACCGAAAATAGCATTTTCAGTTTTCCCTGTATAAGTTAGGAAGGGCGAGAATCCCCGTGAATTTTCTATGGCCAATTTACTGCTCACCACAATAGTTACATTTTTTCCCATTTAATCGTCTTTGTATCTATTACGGTTTAGAATATAGAAATGTTACCGCATGATAAAAGAAACGGCCTGTATACACATTTCTTTATTGGATCGAATGAATAAATATTGAGCAAATGATTTCACGCAGATATCTTGAAATAGACCTTTTCATTTTATTGAGTTATGAGAGAGAGACAAACCTGTAGTATAAGCATTTGTTAGCTTTTATTCATACCACCCATTATCATGATAATACCACTCCCAGAGCTGTCACTATGCTTGCCATTAATGTTAGTGTTAAAGTAAAATGGAATTATTTGATACAACTACTTCCATTAAGAAAATCATTTCTATCAGTTACCAGAACGCGTGTTCGCGAAAGTGATTAGTTCACAATTTAACAAACAACCCAATTTATTTTCAATTCTAGATCATAACAATGTTTCATGATTTTTTTCCATTCTCTCACTTTCATTGTAATAATGAGAGAAATTATCTCTCATTTTCGTTTTCAGTTGCACCCACTTCATTGATGAAAAATTGTAAATATTCCACTTTAGTTTTTTTTTCCGCTCAAAGTACCTGATATTCTATGCAATGCTTACTTGCTTCAAACGGAATTTTCTAAACTGTTGAAAGAAATAATTATGATATGATAATAATGATAACTAGTTCTGTTTTTTTCTGACCTATTCAGGAATAATTTAGGATTCGGCACTTGAATTATTCTAGTGATTTCTTCCATTACGAAAATAACTAGTATTGTTCTTAAAAAATAAGCTTGTGGAGAAATTATACCTACCTACGCCACTCTCTGGTTCAAATTGCCATATCGCTAGAATATCCGTCTGGCTACATTCCCCAAACTAGTAAATTTTTTAACAAATCAAGCAATATTAGGTAAATGTGTTACAGAGGTGTACACAAAAATACGAAAGACACTGTATCTATCAAGCGAGTTAAATAGTACCACTGTAATATATGCAAAGAAAAACAAGCCGTCTAATTACTGAACATGACATCGTTCCATTTAAAAAAATGGCACATGATGTCACTCCCCCACCAATAGCACATCAAAAAAATATTTGATGTCACAAAAAGATGCTGACTCATATTACCTGAGAGAAATAGACGAATCCATACTTTTTAATAAATCTGTATATACATGATAATTAGGTTATATTACTTCAAAAACGTATGTACTTATGATTTGTAATTAAGGATAACCTGATGAGAAATCATGGATTATTATTATTATCATTAAATTGCGATTTTCTTCGGAAATATCTTTTGTCGAGTTAAGCAAGCAAAAAATTAAAACTTATTTTTTTATATATGTTTGAAACGACCGAATAAACTTTTAGTTTCTACCTAAACATCCATGAAAATTTCACATTTAAAATTTTTTTTGTGTCACGGAAATAATGGCCTCATTCTTCCACTTACAAAAACTCTCACTCATGTAAAGCGTTACAAAATTTGATTTTTTTTTTTTAATTCTGTTTTCTGAAATGGTTCAAGAATGCCCACTTTCTCGGAGCAACTTCAGGCCTCAAAATACGCTAATCTAGTATTTCAGTCCGTTGCTAAGCAACGAACTTTCCCGGACCGTTTTCGGCACTAAACTGTACGGGAACAGTATAATGTGTATCTAGTAGTAAAAGCAATACAATCCCGGACGACAATGTAAATTGTTGGCCGAGGCGATAAGCCGAGGCGAACAAGCATTGAAGTCTGGGAATGTGCTTTTACTACGAGGTACACATAATATATTTTTTGAAATCGCAATCAGCATTTCCATAAATTAAGGAATTATACTTATTGTTTGTGTGCTTTCATTTAGTGTCTAAAATGTATACAAGCCGTCAAAAATTTTCCCGGATCGTTTACGATACGGGAAAGTACTTTTTCTACAAGCGTGCGTGTTCCGCCCTATTCCCGCACGCAATTTAGTTTGAGAGGTGTCATATTCCCGCACGCTAATGTCACTTCAAGTGAGTTTTTCCCGCACTAGTGCGGTAATAATTTTTCCCGCACGTGAAAGTTTGTTCCAGAGCATCACATAAGATGTTTCAATGCTCTTGTAGAAAAAATCTTGATCCTTACTCATACGGAAAGGTACTATCCCGCACTCGACTGCTTACCCGAACTCCGCTTTGCGTCGTTCGGGTAACGGCAGTCTCATGCGGGAATAGTACTCTTTCCGTACTTGTTAGGATAATAGGATATTCCCGTACAGTTTAGTGCCGAACATGGTCAGGGAAAGTTCGTTGCTTAGCAACGGACTAAAATACTAGATTAGCGTATTTTGAGGCCTGAAGTTGCTCCGAGAAAGTGGGCATTCTTGAACGATTTCAGAAAAAATATATGATCACTCATTCGGAATTACCGGAAGAATACGTTTGACAAAACGTTTGATGTTTTTTCATTATAGTGGGTGAGCAATATTGTTTTTGGAAGTAATTTGAAACATGAACGAAAATTCTAACAAAAACCCCACAGGTAGGTAGGTAATGTATCATCCATCCAAAGCGAACATGAAAGTAAACTAGCGAGCAGCAATTATTTTCATGTGTTATTTTATTTTATGCAAAAGTGGATTGTGAAACGTATCGTTTTGGTTTCCTTAAGAACATTTTAATTCAATGCAATTTTTGATCGATAACAATTGTTTTTTACAACAAACTTTTCTTGATTTTTATAAATTGAATAAATATGAAAATTAAAATCTGAACAATTTTCATATTCAAAATCATAAAATTTTGCAATATTTACGTAAAAACAAAAATTTCTAATTTTGAAAAAATAAATATTTTTGATTAATTTCGACGACTTAGTGTCACAGAAGCGTAACTACAAATTATTGATTTTGAGAAAAACAGAAATAACTAAATTTTACATCTTAATTCATCAATAACGACCATAATGTTCAGAATAGGATATATATTTTCAGATGAATAACTACTTAATATGCAGGAACCATGTTGAATATTTGAAAAACTTGATAATGATGAAAAATATTCGAAAATCACCGGAATCTTTATAAAAAAATGTAGTTACGCTTTTGTGACACTAAGGCCTCGATTTATATCAATCATCAATGAACTGAAATAATCTGAATCAATTCACACTTCGCTTTTGCTGCCTAATAGAAATAAATCATAAACTTACACCAACAGACAAAATAGAAGAAACGATTTGCAAATTAATATAAACGGTAATCGCCGTAACGAATCATACTTACACTCAAATCACCCAACCACAAATAGTGTAAAAACACAATCACACAAGCAAATCAAACAATTAAAGCTCGCACTAACAAACCAATTCAAACGGCGCGGCGGCTCTCTTTCCAAATAGCGAGGCGGCGAAAAACAAAAAGTTAAAACACGCTAACCGGCGAATAACACGCGATCGTATTCTGTTCCTCTTGGCCGCCTAGATCTCGGCCCGAATGCGTCGCCGTTGATACTGGCTCTCCATGGCCTATTAGGATGCACTTTTGTGCTCTTTGAGGCGCAGTGGAGTCTCCGAATTGGCGCCCTTCCTCAATGGGCTGAGGATCTGCGGTTTTCAGTCGGTTTCAGAGGCTCTAAGAATCAGGAGAACAGAATAAGCGGCAGACTGAAGCGGAATTATCACGAGGGTATGATATGAATGAAAACGGAAAGTGACTGTAGAAAATGTATTTTCCTAAAAATGGGAATTTCAGATTTTTTTCACGACGTAGCAAGATTAAAAATACCACCTTTCCGCCAAAAAAGGAACGTCAATGGAATTGCAAATATGTGGTAACAATCAAAATCATTCGCACATGTCGATGTAGATTATGTAATCTAGTGAATAGTATTTAACGGTATTTATTTAACTACGTTACATTTTCAAAATATTTGTAGCATGTCAAAAATTATACAGTGCGGCTTTTAATAGCTCCCCCTCCCGCCCTAACTTTTGAACGGTTTGACGTACAAACATAAGAAACCGCGTGGAGGGTTTTACCGATACTACTTTTTGAAATAAAACATACTGTGATTTCTCGATAGATGGCGCATGGAGGCACGTCAACTAAAAATAATTTAATGGCAAGGGGGTCATGTGTCACATCGTTGAAAATATATTTCAATTCTCTTTTCAACCATCTAAAAAATTTTGAGAATTTCGTTCAATTCAAAAAATTTTCTGTCCCGTTCATCAAACCATTTAAAAGTATAGTGATCAGGTAAGAAAAGGGATTCGGATCCGCCAGATCCGCACTTATTCTGACATTTCAAATGCATACTGTGAAAAAACGTAATAGCAAAAATCTAAAAATCAAAGATGGTTGAAAAGAGAATTGAATGATTTTTTCAACGATGTGACACATGACTCCCCCTGCCATTTACAATTTTTTAGTTAATTCCCCTCGCGCCACCTATCGAGCAATCACAATGTGTTTTATTTCAAGAGTAGTATCGGTAAAACCCTCCAAACGGTTTTTTTATGTTTTAATGTTCTGTTATCAAAATTGTCAACGGTTTTTATCATATTTGGATTTGGATAAATGCGTGCGTGATATAAAAACTCATTGTTGATGATTCTGATAGATGTTGCTATTAATTGTTCTCAATATCGTGGACTTTTCGTGAAAAATACCATACCGTCATAAATTCCAGAGCTATTTGAACGTTTATGGTATGAAATGTTTTTGTTGATTAATTCCAGAATTTGAAAAATTTCAAATGAAAAAATGGATCTTTCTCTCGAGGGTAGTAGTAATAATAATAATACTTCCACAAAAACACTCGTAGAGTGTACCCAAAAGTGTAGCCTGTGCGGGTAGAGGACGGCTATTATCATTATTTGCCGTGGTGTTCAATTACTTTTTAATTTTTTCATTCCTCGAATGAATTTAATAAGTAACGCTCTAATTATTTTTCAGCTATTTTTTTCAAATCCAACGTGTTGTACGGCTGTAGACAAAATCAGTTTGAAATATTACCAAAATACCTAAATTTCAAAACAACTCCTAACAAAACATTCAACAAAACGTCTTCATATTACTTACGCACGCACTCATTCAACTTCAAATATCTTGAAAACCGTTGACTTTTGCGATAATGAAACTTATCTTTATTTGTACAGAAAATATTGAGGAATGAGAAAGAGAAGACAAAATCTATATTAATCCAGAGGTGTGAAATTTAGGGAAAGGCGATAAGGGGTTACCATCTATCGTACACCACTGTTTGAAGTTACAAACATTACATTTATATTGATACAAACAATTGCTGTCAAATCACATGCCAAATTTTATTAAGAGAAGTTGAGCCGTTATGGAGTCAATCTGGATTTTTTTTTGCCACTTGCAATACCCAACTTATCTTAGAAGATACGTTTATAAGAACTGTCGCGAGGATTCTACTATCGGAATTTGTCCCCTTTATTAGTATAAATACCGGACAAGAAAATTTGAGGTACATATCATTTGTTATGATGATGTCACATAATGAGGACTACACAAAGTATCAGTTCCAGGATAAATTTTTCAATTCTTGAATTTTGACATAAGATTCATTATTCTAGGTCCCGTAAACCTTCCGGTACTGATTTTCAATATAAAAATAATCATTACCTGAAAAGTAGAAAAACAGATTTTTTGTAGGTTTTTTCTCATAAACCCGACAAGATAATATTCCACCGACATTCGACGAATAGTGCTATCAAAATTTGATAATAGTGTGCCAAACACGGTAGAGAACAAAATGACCATAAAATTCAATGAAAACACCCTCCAAATATGACTTCACAAGAGACCAAAAGCCACTTCCCCAATATCAGTTCGTCCGAAGAACTTCATGTAAAACAGTCCAAGGAGCAGTAATATTCGATTCTTCTGAAGATTCTGATTGTGTGAATAATAACATACTTCAGCTCTAATTTCGATATTATGATTGCAAAACTTTCAAAAGATTCAAATCTCATTTGTCTGAAAGAACAATTTTAAATTGGGTATCATAAATTGTGGAGTTCCTCAGAATTCCATACTTGAACTAATCCATTTTTCATTGTGAATAAATGAAATGTTGAACATACTAATATCAAGTTCATCTTCTGTTTTTGCTGGTGCCATATCTAGATTTTGGCACAACAAAAACAAAGAAGATAACAAATCGAATTGGGGTTCGAGCACTCCCACTTACATTTCTGCCGTACTGTTGCTCCAACGGAGGGCAAAAATGTATTTTTTTTTTATTTTCCACATCCAAAATTCATATTTTGATGTCATGATTTCAAAGCTATCAGTCTCAAAAGGTTCAAACCTTATTTGTCTCAACGAATTAAACTATTAAGAAATTCAGAAAGTTTCGAATTTGGGATTATTAATTGTGGAGTTCTTCACTTGGACCAATCCTTTTTTTATTGCGAATGACTGAATTATTGAACATCCAAATGTCGGTTTCCGCTTCTGTTTTTGCTGGTGCCACATATTTTGGCATCACAGTAACAAAAAAGATATAAACAATTCGATAGAAACATAACCGGAAATAATATTGTTTTGAAGTACCTAGGACTTTATTTTAATTCTTCGAAAAATGTATGAGATGAACAATGATTTTCCGTTTCAAAACTTGTGTGCCATTCTGTCATTGAGTCACAATAACGATTTAGAAAATTAGAGTTTGCTATGAGCATCGTTTGCAGACTGTTCTAATTTTACTCTGCGATATTCGTACAGAGCTCGGTATTCATACTGACCTCTAACAGTTGAGCAAATTCCACAATTACCAGAAAATATAATGATATGGAATTGTTGATTGATAGAAATATTACAATTATCAAATGATTATTCGATAATTTATGATGAACTTGAGAACACTGAATATCAAGAGTATCGAATGATTGTTTCGTTTCTGAAAAAATGTACGAGGTCTTTTATCAGAAAAGATTATCACAGTTTGCGATAGTTTTGTAATGATATTATTGATTCAATATCAATCAGATTAGAAAAGTAATGAAATAAGCCTCTTCCCAAAACGGCTACACATCAAATCAAATCTAAAATCAGCTCAATAAATCCCCAGAACGGTATAACTATCTACTGAAGATCAAAGACTCACCATCAAAAATCTTTCTTGACTAAAAGGTGTGACAGACCAAATCTGTCGACTTTTCAAAACGGCTAATATAAAAATTATTCTCAAGCCGGCTGATACCAAACAAACCAAATTCTTTACTTACCTACACCTATTACCCAAATATCCTCTTCTAGCGACTTCTTTTTCTATCACTCTACTGGAGCAAATTTATCCAATCGCTGAAGTTATAATTATGAATAATTTTAATGAACCAAATGCTGCCTGACTCAAGTTTTCTAACAAAAAGAACGGAGTAGGTCATCAAGCTCGAGCCTCCGCTATCACTTAGCTTCTTTTATATAAGTAAATAAAAATTGAATGTTGATCATTGGTGAGCGTTAGAAAAACTGAACCAATTTGACAATTTTTCTTTGTTCTTTTGGACTATATTCCGTTTATACGGAAAAAAACATTGAAAAAGTTGACTGGAAATTTTCAAAATTCTGGAAAAACTAAAACTGCTCACCTTAAATCGTTCGTTCGTTCGTTCGTTCGTTCGTTCGTTCTTCCGCCTTTTGTTCGGCATAACCCCTGAGTACACTGCCTTGAGAACAAGTTGTGAGAAGTATTTCATATATTTCCTTGAATTTTAGCCGATCTTCTATATGTAGAACCACCTAGCGGCTTCTTAGGTTTGATCATGATTTATTTCAATATTATTCATAAAATATTTGGCCAATATTCAAATTTAGATATTAGTAATAGGTTCTCTTCGTAATATTGTATCAATATTATTATTTCAATATTGACGTGAAGTTTTTGTTAAAATTTTAATCAACATACGGAAAGGTAGTATATCACTGAATATCATGTTTTCCACGATGCATCTTGCTTGCCTCACTAGTGACCGCTTTGCACTCACCACAATTCTTCTCTTGCTCTTCTTCACTGCTATTTTATGGTTTAAAGCACGCCTTGATTGAATTTGTGATGAGCTCGTCTTAATTTTGCTACCATTTCGCAGCACTGTGGGCCACACTGGATACAAGACACGTGTTGTCTCGCCGACTTGATCTCAGCTTCCACCTTGTGAATGCGTCGCTCATGCCTCCAAATCAGAGGGGTGGGTGGTATTCGCCGTCTCCGCTTGGAACAGAGTCTGAGCGGCGTCATACATTGCAGTGTTGATTTGCCAGATGTCAACCTCTCAAAGACCTGTGAATCTCCGCATCCATTAGTGCCAGTTGTTGTGGCTTCAGGGGCTAGCTGTCATGAAACGCCCTGCGGGATCTGATGCAAGCATCATCATGCAAATGATGTCACAACGCACCAATGCCTTGGATAATGGTTGGCTCCTTTGCTTATCTATTATTGTTATAAATTTATGTTTGGACTATCCCAGTTGGGCCCTGTCTTGTGTCTACGGTATGTTTTCTTGAACAAACTACACATATGATCAATATCATCCTCCTATGTTCATTAATTTATCATGGTATTTCAGATGGAAATGAATGGTGGCATATCTTCCCAAAATTTCTAAGCACCTATTATTCAGGTTGATATTCACATTGATGATCCTTAAAAAAGTTAAGCTCCATTAAAATGCTAATAGCACATCAGACAATAAATGGCAAAAAAAAGTAATTTGAATATTTTGCACATTCTGCACTCCTTGCCCGTTGCATACAAAATTATTCTCTGAATCTCTAATGCTCAACTAATCGATACACCCATCTGTAATGAAAACTGAAACTATAAGATATTTATCGGACGTCAGAATTTATTTTGGTTGATGTTTCAATTTGCTCCGCACCTACACGGTAATTGCTGAATACGAAATAGCAAAACAGACACACTGGAATTTTCATTTTACAATGACTCTAATTTACTAAGATTTGCATAAAATGAGCAATAAATGATTACATAAAACGCTACGTAATTTGTCGTTCTGAATGAAAAATCATTGATGAAATCTGCGATCAGTCCATAGTCTCACAATCTTGATAGAATTTGTAACGCTATATTTTTCCACTTTGACTATTCTGGGTATTTCAGAATTTGTACATGGATTCTTGCCATTATTTGCCCTCTGCACATAAATAATATTTAATAGTTGACAACAAACTAAACACTTTCAATTGCGGCAGAGTGGTGGAATCGGAATCCCGAGGAAATTGCAATACTCATTAACAAACTGCGACCTTATTACAACATACTCCTATTTGTTGTAAACTGTATAATTGCAATGCAGATTTTGAAATATTTTTTTTCGATTTTGAATGAACAACATTTAAAAACCTACTATATAAAAAATAAATATTTGAAATAAAATGCCATAACCATCAAAATTTTTATTTGATTTGATTTGATTTGAGTTCAGTATTTTTCTTTCGAGATCAAGACCAATACTCTTGGGGGAGAGTCTTGATCTTGGTCTTGGTCTCGAAAGTCAAGTCTTGGTCTTGGGAAGATTTATCAAGTCTTGATCTTGGTCTTCGTCTTGTATCAAAATGTCTTCCAGTTTCTCTTACAATCAGGCGACACCTTCTCTGAACATTTTTTGCCGAATTAATTAGTTCAATAAGAGTGAGAGAAGCAAAACTTTGCATCACTGCTGCTTTAAATTCATATCTAGAACTGGTCGGCCATTTGAAAATAAGATCTTTCAACCTTCCCTAGAGGTAAAAGTCCATAGACGTTAGGTCCGGTGACCTGGCCAGCCAACGGCTATCCAATTTTCATCAAAATTTGCAGTCAAAAAGTTGGTAACAATTGTAGTGTTGTAAGGCAAAGCCTCATCTTGTTGAAAATATATTTTTCTGAGCTCCATTAGTGGCAATTCATCAACAGGGGCTTCAATATTATGCTTTAAAATTTCTACATACTTACCTCTGAGATGAAAGAGTGCCATTTCACACGAACGGACTGATAATTCTACCCCTGAAAATACCTGCCCACACACTGAATCAAAATCTTCCTTGATTTGTCTGCTCCACAATAGAATGGGGATTTTGTTGTGCCCAAGTGTAAAAAACTATAGCGGTTGAAAATGCCGGCACTGCTCACACAAGCTTCGTCTGTCCAAATACAATTTACAAAATCACGCTCTTGCTTACAATTTTCCAGGACCCACTGGCAAAAATCTCTTGGTCTGAATTTATGAACTCTTCTGGTCCTGTATGGCTTGTATTTGTGCTTTCTCAAAATCCTCCTAATGTTAGTTCTTGGTAGGCATGTTGATATTTTCAAATTTCGCGTTGACGTTTTGGTATTATTTTCGACAGCCCCTAATACGACTATTTCTTCCAACTCATTATTCCTATTTGATTCATATAATTTTGACCTTTTCTTTTCGAATTAACCACCATAAATCTCTAAAAAGTTGTCTCTTTTCTGGAAACCTCTCGTGATACAAATTACTTGCTGCTTCTGCATTTTCACCGGTTGACTATCATATTCCTTTTTTCATAATTTTCATACTTCATTGTGTTTGAAAAATGAACAGAAATCACGAATTAAAGAGCGCCTTTACTGCTAAAATTAAAATTTGACAGCTACCAGTAAACATTTGCATTCTGTTTTATCACCGCGTCGTCCAAAGCCTACTTTTTCAAAGTGTGCGTTTCAAAGTCTACATGAAAAAACTTAAAAGCTCCATATTCGAAAAAAATTACCCTAGCAAAACATGAAGTGTGCTACATTTTTGGAAAGGTAATTTCAAGCTCTATTGAAATATGCAGGAATATACAGGGTGTCTCATTTGAAAACCTATTTTTCCATCAATAACTATGGATATCTCATTTGAAAAAATAAGTTACTTATACCATTGAATTCTACATAAAAGAGTGCTCTGGAAATGTTTTCATAGAAATAAGAGATTTTTGACAGGAAAAAAGTTACAGCAACTTTTCGAAATTGCACATATCCGAAAAACATGCTGTAACTCAGAAACGATGATAGATATCGATATGCGGTTTTCACCACTGAGTTTGTCATAAAATTTGACCCACAGATAATGCTATCATTTTTGACCCTGTACATCAGTTATATTGTTTATTTGAATGCCTTCACGAAATATCCACTAGAGTTTGCCATAGGATTGACAAAAATAGTTAAAATACTTTTTTTACGCCTGAAAGGATTTTTGGCCTATTCATATTCGAAGGCAGATAAGTACCTCCAGACTTTTTAAAGTCAACGAGACTTTATGGAAACTTCTTTCGTATTTTTATATCTACGTAGAAAATTTGAGTACATCCCATTAAAATCGTAAATTCTCAATTTCGATACTTTTTTGAGTATTTAGCAGAATTGTTAAAAGTTTATTATTTTTGGTATGAAAGTAATACTACAAAAACAGATATGAATATTTGGAGTCCTACCGGCATATTATCCCCTACAAATTAAAAAAAAATTATAACTCTAAAAGTACTAAAAATCTCTGATCGACAGCTATTTAAAGTGCTCTGCAGATGACAAGTACTTTAAAAAGTATCTCAATGCTCAAGTTACAGAAATAAATATACTTATACCATTCATTTAATTGTTTCTGAAACTGACATCTGAAAACATATTATATTTGCGGTGTTCATACAATTATACTTTCAGAAAGCCCATATTCATCACCAAGGTGTTTCCGTGTCTACTTCCCAAACCCGATCAAGCGCATAGTACAATCGAATCACATACCACCCACACAACTTTATGAAAATTTTAATTTTCAAAAGGAATCATTGTAAATAACGTCATAACAAACGATAATATATTCAGATTCGGACATTTTTATTTCGATCAATTTCATACACAAGTTATCTAGCATAAAGGCACTTTGAATTGAACTATGTAAAATATGCATGTATTTCATTCATTGCCCTGCCCTATCCAATTTTTTATGAACGTCCAAATAGTATAACGGAAAAGCGTAGGTTGGGGAAGCTGACAGAAAAAGAAATCACTGAACGGTTTGTAAAAAATTTACGTAAACCAATGGATATATTGTCTACTTCCCAAGTAATTCCGAGGATTTTCCATTGAATATGTTATCATCACGCAAATCTCAAAAGAAAATATCATTAGTGATAACTTTTCAAAATGGTGGTTTCAATGCTGACATAACTCGATGATCAATAATGGTTCTTGAAATGCATCATATTTTGATTATACCAGATAATTAATATCATTGTTCCAACCGTTCATATTGTGCTTGGTCTTATACCCTGAGTTTCTTTAGGAAAAATGGTCACTTACCTAACATAATAAATACCTTTGCATTATTTCTGTTGAAATGCCATTTTCATGTCTCTCCCGTAAGATGTCTAAAAATCCTGGTGTGTCGACTGATTAGATTT